>CM061132.1:111635564-112097229 GCA_030789695.1 Scilla litardierei
TCGGAGAAGACGGCGGCAGTGGAGACAGAGGAATCTCCCGCTGGGGTAGAAGTGTGTGGTCCAAAAGGTGTAGCCCCAGCGGAGATCATGCTAACCATGGTCTCCACGACCGAAACGAACGAGGGCTCTCCGTACTCAACTACGGTCGGCGGGCGCTCGGGGAAGGCAGAAGAAAGATGCTCGACAGACAAGGGGCCAGTGGCGGAAGTGGGAGTGGTGGTGACAGCCTCGGAAGTGGTGACAGTGGTGGAAGTGGGCTCAGCAAGAGTACTCTCGACACTGGCAGAGGTGAGGACAGAAGTGTCAGGAGCAGCAGAAACGACAGGTGTGGGCTGAGGGGCCACAGGGGCGACAGGGTCGGCAGCAGGCTCGGCAGGGCGTGCAGCAGGGTCTGCGGGGGCAGCCTGGGCAGCGTGGGCAGCGTGGGCAGCGTGGGCCTGCTCGGCCTCCTCGGCCTCAAGCACGTAGGCGGCGGGGATGAGGACATCCATATCTGGGAGCCAGTCAACGTGGGCCGGTGCAATCTGGGTCCGAGCAGGGCTCGGGAGAATCATGTAGTCGGCACCGAAAGGGCCGTGCAACCAGACCCAGTGACGCTCACCATGCGGACGCAGCATCTTCATCCGGGCCATAACATCTATCGACAAAGAGGTGGGGCCCGGGACGCGTCGCAAGTCGTCGGGGAAGTCCTCGCCGGTCATAAGAGCCAGCAGGGTAATCAGGCCGCCGCAGCATATCGGTGAGCGAGCGCCCACCGATACAATGATGCGGTCTAAGTACCATGCCGCGATATCGATCACGACGGCGGGGACAAGCTCATCTACATCCCTAGATAGAGCTCTGGGACGGGTCATCGCGTAGAGCATGTAAAGCTCCGGCGTAGACATCGTGCCCGGCTCATATCTGGCCAAAAAGGTAGTCGCCATGAGGCGCTGGGCAATGCGTAGGCAGGGGTGGACTATGGCCGAGGCCTTGGCCCTACTAGGGTCAAAGGCGGCGTGAAGACCTGTAATCCGGGCCCAGAAGGCACCGGCGTCGAAAGAAGGTGGGGGGATATGGGTGGGGCCATAACCGCGATCGGCTCCGGGGACTGCGGGCCAAGAGAAAAACGCTCTCATCATATCGAGAGTGACCTGGCACTCTCGATCCATGAACCGGAATGAGCATCCCTCATCGGTCCGGGCGATCGAACTCAAAACCTCAAGTGTCGGACGGGTAAAAGTATCCGCCGACACCTGCAGAAAATCTCGCCAACCCACGTTGTCGTACAACGTGAGCAGTCCCTCGAGTACCCCCAGGCGTCCAAGGTCAGCGAGGTGTGCAAACCTGGAGGGTACGATCGAGCGCTGAGAGATACGGTCGAAGACGGCGCGGTGTGCATCGTCTCGGAACGTGATCCCGAGCGGCCCGACCAGTGGAGCCGGTGGTGGTGGCTGTGCAGCGGCGGGGAGTGGTTGTGCGGGCTGTGGGTGCGCTGCAGGCTGTGCGGGGTGTGCGGGGCCTGCAGGCTGTGCTGGGTGGACGGGGTGTGCGGGAGAAGGCGGAGGAGAGTCCTCCACCTCGTGAGCAGGGCCGGCCTCGTCCGATCGCTTCCGCTTGGCGGAAGCTCTCGTCGACCTCGGTCGTGTCCGGGGCGGCATGTCGGCCCTGAACGCGCGCCGAAAAGTGAAAAGTGCGGCGTGTGCAAAAAGAATGGAAAGAGTATACCTGAACACGCCGCGAGTGCTAAGTAGTGGAAGCGTGCGAAGTCCGCGCCTCCACGAAGTCCGGAGCAGCCCGTAGAAGCTCCCCTGGCCTCCCCTAAGCTCCAATAAGCAGCCTGCGCGTGAAAAAGCGATATCAGCGAGTAATAATCAAAATGTATGGAGCAATAGGGGTGCAATGGATAGATATAGGAATTGATTTGGGTTAGGGGGGCGTTTAGCACATGGATCCTCAAAAAATACACGAGGAGAGGAGAAAACGGTGAAAATAAGCGAACCGGAGGTGATCGGAGGCGGGGCTGCCGGCGGCGACTCGGGCGGGGTCCGGCGATGGTCGGCCGGCGATGGCAGGCCGAGCGGCGGCGCGCGCAGGCGAGTGGCTGTTGGGCGAGGCGAGATCGGGCGAGGGAAAGCTGAGGGGGCGCGGGCGAGGGAGTGTTTTCGTTTTCGAAAACTGCGCCCCCCCCCCCCCCCCTCGGCTTTATATTAAAAAGTTACGACTCGGCCGAGTGACTTTACTCACTCGGCCGAGCGAGGCAAATAAAAATTTCTCCCCGATATCGCTTCGGCCGAGTGGCTTTGCCAGGCTCGGCCGAGTGGAGTAAGTCCATTCGGCCGAGTGACTCAAGCTACTCGGCATAACTCGCCCTAGGAGGGTATCCGATTTACTCGGCCGAGTGAATATATATACTCGGCCGAGTGGCAGTTCTTATGAAATGAGAAAAATAGACAGAGAGTTGGGTACAGCAGACTTCCCTCGTTCGTGAGCGGCTCGGCCGGACGAACTTATGGACTCGGCCGAGTGACTAGTATACTCGGCCGAGTGAGCCTTAATTTCTGCTGTTTATCTTCGGTTGGGCTCTAAACTCCGTCTTTCTTCCTCCAGTCGATTTCATGCTCCTCCTAAGCGTCGAACGCCTTCTTTGGGCGCTCCTCGTCGCCTCGTTCATCCTCCTCATGATGGATCTACCTATCTCCTCTCCTGTCAAGAAAAATGGGACCCGTTATCACAAAATTTTTGGCGATCGACTCAAAACACTAAAAATTTCTAAAACAAAAATAAAGAAAAAGTAAAAATAAAGCAAAAACCGTCGGGTTGCCTCCCGACAAGCGCTCGTTTAAGGTCGTGAGCTCGACCCCCTATAATTTTCAATCAATGCGGGATGTTGGGTGCATACGGGATGCACCCGTCAAACTTTCCGGGGAGCGCGCTTGGATTCGAACGTGGCGGCGTAGCGTTCTCCCGCGGTGGTCTCCTATCTCGAATAGTGTTGGGGGGAGGCTCCCCCAAGCTAGCATTTGCCCCGGCCAACGGCTTGACCGGCGGTGCCGATTTCCGTGCCGGCGGAGCTTTCTTTGGAGACTTTAATTTCGAGAGCTTGCAGAGCTCTCGAATCCTCGCGACATCAGCGTCGCCTTCATCTTCATCAGCGGAGAAGTCGGGGGAATCGTCTTTAATCTTTTTATCTTGGCCTAAATCCGGGCCTTCATCAAATTCTTCATCAAAAAGGGCACCAATTGAGTGAGGAATCGCCTCCTCTATTACCTCATCGAGGAGGTCCATGTAGTCGAGTTCCTCGTGATAAGGCATATGCTTCATAGCCTTAGGAATGTGGAGCTCCACCTCAATGTTTCCGACGTTTAAGGTTAAGGTACCTTCGCGCACGTCGACGATGACTCCGGCGGTGGCGAGGAATGGGCGTCCAAGTATCAATGAGGTGTCTCCTTCCTCCTTAATGTCCATGATGACGAAGTCACATGGCAAGCATATTCCACCCGGTACTTGAAGTGGGATGTCTTCTGCGATCCCCACCGGCCTTGTTATCCGTCCATCGGCTAATTGAATGCGCATGTCGGTGGGTTTCAACTTCGTCCCGGTGTTAAGCTTTAAGAACATGGAGAGAGGCATGAGACTCACACTAGCCCCAAGATCTACCAACGCCTTTTGAAGAGGCACGCCGCCCAAAGTGCAAGGAATCCGAAAACTCCCCGGATCTTTAAATTTTGCCGGCTCCTTTTCTCTCTTGGTGAACCAAGAGCCCTCCTCGGCTAGCATGATCTTCTCCTTCCTCTTTCTCCCCGAAATCAAATCCTTCAGGAATTTGGCATATGTGGGGATCTCGATGATGGCGTCAAGGAAGGGAATATTTAGGCTAACTCCTCTTAGATACTCGAGGAATTTCGCTAGCCTTTTCTCCATTTTCGCTTTCGCTAGTCTTTGGGGGAATGGGACCGGTGGCATGAAGCGCCTCTCCTCAATTAATAGCTCCGCCCTAGATTTCTCCTTGTCTTGTGGCTCCTTCTCCTTTTCAATCTCAATTACCGGCTCAACCGGCTCCAAACTTTCCTCCACGGCCTCCTCAATAGGAATCATGGTGGGGGTGGTGTCCTTCCCGCCTCTAGTTGTGACGGCAACTACGGCGTTGATGTGGCCCGTGTTGCCCCGTGGGTTTTGCTCCGGTTGCGCCGGCAATCTTTGAGTGTTCCGGTTGAGCAACGCTAATTGCTTCGAAATTTGAGCCACTACGGTATTGAGAGAATCTTGCCCCGCCTTCAAAGTAGCATTCACCTTATTTTGCTCGACCATGAACGCCTCCACTCTAGTTTCGAAATCGGATCGTTGTGGAGCTTGTGGAGGGTTTTGGTTTTGATTCCTCCACCCTTGGTTGTATCCGGGAGGTCTATAAGGTGGGACTTGTTGCTTTGGTTGGAAGTTTTGTTGTGTAGGTCCCCTCGGCGGATAGTATTGTTGTTGGGGTGGTGGTGGTCGAGCTTGATTAGGCGGTTGTTGTGGCGGGTTCAAAGCTCCTTCATTGTTGGCGTAGGAGAATCCCGGGTGATTTCTTGCGGCCGGATTGGACCAATAACCTTGGTTCCCCGCAACATATTGCACTTGCTCCAAGGATCCTTCTCCTTGCTCTCCTCCCGAATACATGGCTTGAGATTGGTCTTGCCAATCACTCATTTGGCTTGCCGGCACGGAGGTGGAAGGGCTTCCTTGGGGCTCCGTGATGAATTTCTCCAATCTCTCCACCACCTTGTGGAGAGAATCAAATTTGCTCGTAAGCTCCGCTACGGCCTTTGCCTCATAGATGCTAGTCGGCTTTAAGGAGGACGTAGAGTGTCCTCGCTCATCGCCCCATTGTTGGTTATTAGAGGCCATCTCCTCAATTAGGGCCGTAGCTTCCTCGGGAGTCTTTGACAAGATTGCACCATTTGCCGCGGCATCAATAATTTGTTTGGTCCCCGGTTGGAGACCGTTGTAGAAGCTATGCACTAACTCCCAATCTTCTATACTGTGGTGCGGGCACTGGTGCTGCAAATCCTTAAATCGCTCCCAAGCTTCATAGAGCGTCTCATGTGGTCCTTGCTTGAAGGACATGAGAGCGCTCCGGATCTTCACCGTCTTGGATGGTGGATAGAATTTATCAATGAATGCATCCGCCAACCCGTCCCAAGAGGTGAAAACTCCGTCAGCTTGCGTCCTCAGCCAATAGAGTGCTTTGTCCTTTAGCGTGAAGGGGAAGAGGCGCAGTCTGATGGCATCGATCGGGACCCCCGGCATTTGGAAAGTGGCGCACTTCGACAAGAATGATTGGATGTGGTAGTGGGGGTTCTCGTGAGCGTTCCCATGAAATGGGTCTTGTTGCATCAAAACCACCAATCCCGTCTTTAGCTCGAAGTTCTTGTCGGCCGCCAACTCCGGCACGGCGATGGATGACGTAGTAGAAGAGGTTTTAGGCCGAAGCCTATCGCGAATAGAAATTATTCTCGCCATTCTCTCCGCCAATTCTTCGGGAGTTTCCCGGTTGGTCATAAACCGCCCTTCCGGATATTGTATCCTTTCCGCTCTGAGTCTCCGCGCGGTACGTTCGATCTCGGGATCGAATAATAAGGCTTCGGGGTCCGCCGTAGATCTCGTGTACATGCACAGGGAAAACAGAGTTTCAAAGAGATGATTAGTACCGTGGAAGGGTTAGGTAAGAATAGCAAAGGAAATAATAATGGTAAAAGAAATAAAATAAAAAGAAAATAAAAGAAAGAAATAGCTAAGGTGAAAAAGAATCAAACGCAATCGCCTCCCCGGCAACGGCGCCAAAAACTTGATCGCGCCCCGGCATACACGTCCCGAGACGACGGTTGTAGTTTTACCGCAAGCGCACGGTATAGCGGCGAGCGGGTATCGAACACAGGGAGGACGAATGACCGTGCTTGCTCCTAATCAACCTGGCTATTTAGAGGGATAATTGCCTTGGGCGATCCTGTCACAATCATCAGACAAAAGTGCGAAATATCAAATCAAATAGAGAACGCCTAGGGAATGGGGAATCCCCACTACTCACCGTATTTCACAAATGTGGTTCGCCGGTATCGAAATCGCTAGGATGAGAATTTGGATGAACTAGTTGCAACTAAATGTGGAACCAAGCTCACGCTCTCGCGCTGTTGCCGGTCTATAGCTATCCTAGGTTTGGGTCCAATCTCTTGCAAACCCTAGCCTAGGGAAGCTAGCATTAGGATCAACATCATCGTCCAATTGCGCACCGAGCCCAATCTCTTGCAAACTCGGTCCACAATCTAGATTAGGATAGTTCCTACCCGTCCAATCTCTTGCAAACGGGTATCGGCACGGAATTGCAACCGGAGATCCTAGCATCGGTCCAATCTCTTGCAAACCGATACTTCGAAAATCCGACTCCAACCCAATTCGGATTTCTAGGGCTTCCTATCGAATTGGGATCCAATCTCTTGCAAATCCCAATTGATGTGAATACCTAGCTATCCGTAGTAATTCGATCCCAATCTAATCCCTAATAACAATCCTAGCTCAATTTCTACCAATTCAACACAAATACGAAATTGGGCTTGTAGGGTTCATCCCCACGCCCCAAGACGTGGAGACTACTCACTAATCATAGCAATAGCACAATAATTAGCAATGAAATAGACAATGGAATTCATCACAACAATGATATAAACAATAAAAATAGAGTTTTTTGGGGAAGAGAAGTGCAAACCAATGTAGATCTTCAATCAACCCAACAAAAATCCAAGTTTTTCTCTTCTCCATTCACAATTAATAAAGCTAAAAAGTAGACTCAAAAAGCTGCAAAAAATCTGAGAGGTGGCTCTTCAAACTAGGGTAAAAACAGGGCTTAAATAGCCCCAAAAATCGTCCAAAAATCCTGACCAAAACGCCCCTGCACAGCCTGTTTTCCGCAGATTTCGCTACAGGCAGCGCATCGCACTCGGCCGAGTGACAAAAGTCGCTCGGCCGAGTGAAAACCCTGTAATTTTCCAGTAAGTCGGGGCTTTCAGGGGTCTTCAGTTCGGAGGTGGCTCGGCCGAGTGAGTTGTCGTCACTCGGCCGATGGCTTTACTTCACTCGGGCGGACGGATTTACCACTCGGCTGAGTGGGTCTTCTGAAGCTCAGGTGGCCGAAAAACAGTAACTTCGATACTTTTGAGGGCCTTCGTCTGGGCGCCACTCGGGCGGACGTGGTATAGTCACTCGGCCGATGTGGTCTCCGTCGCTCGGCCGAGTACACATGGAAAACGTGTCTGAACGGGTCGGCCGAGCGGTGTCTCGCTGGTCGGCCGAGTGGCTCCTCCACTCGGCCGAGTGGGACACAAAAAATGCCCAAACTGCTTAATTTGGCCTCCCCGTCGCTCCTGCGGCGTCCATTCTTCTTCCGCTCCTCTCCAACAGCAAAATACTCCTCGGGGAGGTCGTTGGTGGCCGTCTAGCGTAAGCGTATCTCGAGATCACTCCAAATCGCGCCAAATCACCTGAAATGCGACAAAAACAACAAAACGTGAAGAGCATCGCAATATCGTCGATAAATCGTAAAAGACGTGATTTGGGCGATCTAAATGGCATGCAAACATGCGGAAAAAAAGGTGTAAAATAAGGAGTGATCAATGGACATGTAGTGGCTTATGCATCTCGTCAGCTCAAGGTTCATGAGAAGAATTACCCGACGCATGATTTGGAGTTGGATGCTGTTGTGTTTGCTCTTAAGATTTGGAGGCACTTCCTGCTGAGTGAGAAAGTGAAGATCTTCACCGATCACAAAAGCTTGAAGTATATTTTTACTCAGAAGGAGCTCAACATGTGACAGCGTCGATGGTTGGAGCTCATGGCGGATTATAAGATTGATTTGCGGTATCACCCTGGCAAGGTGAATGTGGTTCCTGATACGCTGAGTAGGCTTCCAGCAGTGATGATTTTGACCTCGCAGTGGAGATTACGGCAGGATTTTTGCGAGTCCGGTGTGGAGATTGTACTTCCTGGGGAGGCTTCTTCGTTGATGTGTATGCAGATTCAGTCGACGATCGTGGATCGGGTCAAGGCTGGCCAGGATGAGGATCCGAAGCTGGTGAGGATTCGGGAGCAGGTGGAAGCCGGTCTGCAAACTGACTTTTTGATTCATGAGGATGGCTCGCTGAGGTTTGGAGCCAGGTTGTGTGTGCCATCTGGGGATATTAGAGAGGAGTTGATGGTGGAGGCACACAGTTCGCCGTATTCTGTGCATCCTGGTGGCACCAAGATGTACCAGGATATTCGTCTGAACTATTGGTGGCATGGTATGAAGAGGAGTGTGGCTCGGAGTGTAGCCAAGTGCTTGGTTTGCCAAAAAGTGAAGGCGGAGCATCAGCGTATGGCAGGGTTGCAACAACCGCTTCCGATTCTGGAGTGGGAATGGCAACACATCACTATGGATTTCGTGACGGGACTACCTCGGATTCCGAAGCAGAATGACGCGATTTGGGTGATCGTAGATCGATTGACCAAATCCGCACACTTTATTTCATTCCGAGTGGGACAGTCCACTAAGATGCTAGTGAGGAGATATATGGAGGTAAATTCTTTTACTCTCTGTTTTTATTTCCTTTTCCTAGTTTGGATAGTGATGTAACGTGAATCGTGCAGGAGGTCGTACGACTTCACAGAGTCCCCGTGAGTATCGTGTCGGACAGAGACACGAGGTTCACATCTCAGTTCTGGCAGAGTTTACAGAAGAGTTTGGGTACGCGTCTGAGTTTCAGCACGGCGTACCATCCGCAGACGGATGGCCAGTCCGAGAGGACGATTCAGATCTTGGAGGACATACTGAGGGCGTGCATGTTGGATTTCAAGGGTTCATGGGAGGACCATCTGTAGGAATATGATGCCCTCGAGGCCATTTATTCCTGTGTGAATAGCACAAACATCTTGTTCGAAATAACAGTAAGCTGTTTGGTAATAATTTATCTAAGTTATATTGTAATGTAGTTAACATTAGATATCAACTTAGGTAAAGTCCTGAGACTTTATGCAAGGTCAAACGGGTATCGAGATGAGTATCTCGATCATGGAGAAACGTTTGACCGTCTGTAGCATAAGTCTAAAATGGTTCGTGGTCCTAGATGTTTCGAGACAAGGATATCGAAACATCGGATAGACCATTGTGTCTTAGTCTTCACCGTTTAGCGGTGGCGATGATCTCATGATCGCTTGACTTGGCGAAGTCGAAGACGAGACACAGGTGCTCATTAGAATGAGTTCACTGAACGATCCACTAGAGTTATCATATGGTTATATTGACCAATCTGTCAGTGATAACTCTGAGTGATGATAGGATAGTTGGTCTTTTGACTTGAGGTCATTTTGACGGACCTGTGCGTGAACGGTGCCACTTAGATCAACTGACCTAGCTTCGAGGCAAGGCCTGTCGAAAGGTCTTTTGATTGGGTGTCACTTGAAACGTACGAGGCGAGTAATGACCAAGAGAGGATTCGTCTCTCCCGGTCAATGGGAGTTAGTGTAGTAGAGTTAGTTCGGTCTTTAGTAAAAACTCTGCGCAGAGTATGTTGGAAGAAGTCCAATATTTATTGACTAAAGATTGATAGAAACTAACTGGAGTCAAGTTATTGGGGTTGACAGTTTGACCGTACCCCAGACTTGATCCGAACGACATATTTAAGACGAAGAGACCATAACTGCGGAATTCATCACGGAAACAGCCAGGTGGTCCCGACAATACTCATGTCAATGAGTTAACCACATAATGATGATTCCTGAAGCAGGGACGGCAACCACTGCTCGTGGTCACTGCCGTATAGGGCTTCGAGCCCAACCTGTTGTAAGGGTCAGGCTGTAGGGTCTCACACAGAGTGCAACGCTTCGTCTAGTAATAGGTAGAAATTAGTTAGGGAGAATAATTGCATTTTTTATGCAAGGGATGGAATAATTGCATTTGATGCAATATGGTAATTTAAGCTTAGATAGGGACTATTTTGCATTTAATGCAAAAGCGATTAAATGTGTATTAAATTGTTTAATACAATATTTAATAAAATAAATGCAAGGAAAAGTTCACGGGTAAGACGGAAATATTCCGGTCTAGACCCAGGTTCGAACGGTGTCCAAATCGGACACCAAATGCTCAAGTTAGAGCCAAAACAGCCCAAAGTATCAGGCTAGGCCAGGCCCAGACAGAACAGGCTGCCTGGGCTAGCCCAGGAGCTGCCTGGGCTAGCCAGGCACAAGCCTGGGCTTAGCCCAGGCTCGGCCTGGGCAAGCCCAGGCGCAAGCCTGGGCTAAGCCCAGGCGCCTGGGCAAAGCCCAGGCCCGCCTGGGCGCGCCCAGGCCGCCTGGGCGAGCCCAGGCGCGAGCCTGGGCGCGCCCAGGCGCAGCCTGGGCTCTGCCCAGGCTGGTTAAGGCGCGCGCGGGTTGTGTGGGGCCCACCCATGGGCCCCACCT
This sequence comes from Scilla litardierei, assembly GCA_030789695.1. Lineage (NCBI taxonomy): Eukaryota > Viridiplantae > Streptophyta > Magnoliopsida > Asparagales > Asparagaceae > Scilla > Scilla litardierei. Next base: position 111,646,014 of record CM061132.1, read on the forward strand.
CTACGGTTTTGAACCTTAAGTGTGCTGAATAAAATGACGGCTCAGTTTTTGCGAAAAACTAGCCCAGGGCTGATCTTTGGACGATAAATTGGAGGGCCAAACGACCTCCGATTGACGAACGGTTTTTTCCTATGCGTTCACCGTTGAACGCTTGTCGTATTGATAGGTTGTATCAATCTTGAAGCTCAACGGTGAGTGAGTTAAAATTCACGGAAGTTTGCACTTTGTGAAGTGCAAACTAACTTGATTTTAACTAACCCAAATAATTAGTCCCACATCGGATTTTGAGAAAAGGGGAGAGTCCGCCACCTATATAAATAGGGGTCTCCCCCCTTTCTCAAAACTTGTCCCAAGCTCTAGATCTGAGCGGCTCTCGTAAATGTTGGAGCACGCTCGAATCTAAGCTTAAATTAATAATTTATCTTCTCCCTAAATTTCTGCCTTACTCCTGCGGGCTCTAGCAAAGCCACAAAGGAGTTCGGATTCTGAATCTGAAATCTTGGCAGAGGTTTCACTCGCGTGAAACTTTCTTCGGCGCGTGGTTGGCTCGGCGGCACGGGGATTGATCGCCTCGGGATGCGGAGCGGTTCGAGGAGCGGTTCGGGGAGCGGTTCAAGGAGCGGCTCGGCGTGGGACGGGAGCAGCTCGGAAGACGGCGTGGAACATCTCGCCTGCTCCAGGGCTGAGATTCCGGGTATGTGGTTAAAGTATTATTAGCATTAGTTTAGTTTAATCGCAGTAGGCTAGATCCTTCTTGGGATGGTCAGACCCATCCCAAGTCGGCATAGATCTTGGCATAGGGTCTTGGACCTTAGGGCTAAGTTAAAAATGTTTTAACTGCTTGTTAATTTTAGATTAACTAGTTTTTCTTCCGCTGCAATGATTTTTCTGTCTATGTTCCGTCCGACTTAGGACGGGACTAGAGTTTTTGCGCCCTAAGGGACCGCCAATTCCCCCAACAGTGGTATCAGAGCCTAGGTTTGCGTAGTCGATTTAGGTACTGCGATTTCATTAAACTTGTTAATGCCTTTAAATGCTTTTCAAATATTTTTAAAGTTATGAGATAAAATTTTAAAAATGCTTTAGATGTTCAAAATTTTATTTTGATTTTTTTGAACATGGAAATTTTTTTAAATGACGTTTTAAAATTTATGTGATAATTTTAAAACTAATTTTAAATCTTTAAAAGTTTAAATTTTTTTTGGATGCCTTAAATTTTTTATATGATAAAGTTTTTAAGCATGGAAATTTTAAAATAGTATTTTTAAATTTATGTGATAAATTTTAAAATTGATTTTAAGGCTTTAAATTTATGCGATAAGTTTAAAATATTTTTAGATGTTTAAAAATTGTATATGATAAATTTTTGAACATGGAAAATTTTTAAAGCAATGTTTTAAATTTATAAGATATTTTTAAAACTGATTTTAAAAGTCTAAAAATTGTTTATGCGATAAACTTAGTATATTTAAATGTTAAATAGTTGTGCACTATCTTTATGCGATAAATTAGTGTAGCTTTATTTTAATGGCTTGTTAATCTTGTCCCTTATTTGATAACACAAGACAACCTTTTAGGTTAGCCATTAAAAATGATTAAAATTTATTACTTGAATTTTAATGACATGCTATGTTTCAATAAAACATTAACAACAATATAAGACCTAATTCCTGATTAGGGTAGTCCTTTAAATGAATTTTCAATTCTAATTGTTATAATTAATTTTCATTAAAGGACTTCGCTTCTAGCGTTGTTAATAAAATTTATTAAAATCCTAATAACGATTAGGGTAGCACGTGAACCTTATAGTTGATAAGGACTTAATAAAAGTTATTAAACAAATCCTAAAATTTTGAATTTAAGGATTCAACTAGTTGATAGGATTAATTAGTTGTTAATAAAAACTGTTTAGTCTATGGCATACATACAAAAATGACAAGCTTCATTCAATGGACCATGATCCAGTCAATGTGCTTGGCTAAGAGTCCTGGATCACCCTTTAAGGGATAGTGATCCTGGCTTAGTCAATTCCCTGGCTGAGTTCCGCTGGACCGCAATGTCGCGAATCATGATTGTATGACACCCTGGACTATATCTAAGTCAAATACGTTTATGATCTTTTTCAAGATTAGCCGTAGCCCTCCTTGTTTTAGGGGTTAGCAACTATAGGGCACGTGTTATAGTTGTTGAGATACACTCAAGCTGTGACATGGCAACCCTGTAGAAACCAACTCCTTAAATACATAAGATGAAATCTTGACTAACCCTAACCGTCGTCTCGTACCCCGAGCGCCGGTGTAAGTTAAGTCAACGATGTAGTCTGCCTAGATGTAGTCTAAGACCTGACCCAAACCGACGTGTCGTGCATACACCGAGCTGAGGGGCAAGTCAGGCTAGACATGAAAACAAGGGTCCGACTAGACTAGACATTGTGATTTGGATGAGCACACTCATGATCATGAATGGCTAGGGGCAAAAACCGATTAAGAGAATCATATCCGATATGATCGATGAAGAGTCATCTTCCGATCGCAGAGTCAATCAACTTGTTGAGCTACACTCAAGGTTGTTTAGACTCAAGGTGATTGGAACTCTTACCCATTAATTTTAATTCGATTAAATCGTTCGTTATTAAACTTTAAAACGATCGTAAAAATAGTGGGAGGATATAGATAGATAAAAGCCAATCTACCTATATTTAATATTGAACATATGCTAAAACTAGGGCAAGACTATGTTTACCGTAGGAATTAAAATATAATATTTTAATTAGTTAACTGGTCAATAAGTTGATTAATTGAATATCAAGTTAAATTCTAATTGATAGAATTAAAACTATATTCTCATTGACATTAAATGACCTTCTAAAGAACAGACTTAAGAAATATGATTTCATTAAGTTCTGGGTCCAACAAATAAATTAAAGCTACATGTCACTCGTCTCTATATGAGGCAGCTTGAACATATAGGACATTCAAAGTATGTTTCTCCCTACAACTTGTCGAGCTACCCTCAAGGTTGTATGGACAAACAATTTTGATCCGCAAAGTTCGAAAATTCGATCAAACCGTTTGAGTCGAATACGAGTGCATGAGCGATGCAAGACTATGTATCCCAACCGGATCTTGAGACAAGCAACTTCTTGAGCTACACTCAAGATTGCAAAGCTCAAGCGTTTGGATACATAAGTTGCTTGCATAGCTATTTATTTATGTTGATATCTAAATGTGATTTAGAAAAGGAAGAAGGCACTCCGGAAAGTCAATCGAGTTAAATAGTTTAATTTATCATTAGTAAAGGCATAAGTAGGAGGAAATGAAAATGTGACATATTTTGATGTCACGATTTCAGAATAAGTTGTTATACAAAAGACGTTTAACACATTTTGACGAATGTCGTCACATTGCTTCTGAAGTAATGTTTTGTGTTAAGTAATTTGTAATAACTATATATATATTAAATGTTAATATATATATAAATACACAAGATAGTAGCATACTTATATGGTAAAATTAGACTAGGCCGTATCAAGAGATTAAGCTTCACAAGTCACATAAAGAGGGGTCTGACCTCTCGTATTATGAAGTCTACGGACACTTGTGAGTCTTAGCCTCTTAGATACAATGGTCGAAACTCATCTGTGAGACAGTGGGAGAATGAGTTGTCAAACTCAGTCTAGTACATACTGATGTACCCGAGTCCAGATTAACCAAAATAAGTTATTCGTATGTTTTATTAAGACACGTGTTCTTGATGAAACACAAGTCTGATAAAATAAAGAACGAAATGACTAAAGTATTTAAACTGATTCGATTAGATCGAATGGTCAAATACTTAGCTAAATAAAATCTTGTGTAATTAAAAGAAAATGTGATTTTCTCTCAGATCAAGTCTGTTAACACATCGGTGTGTTAAAAGGTATGAATCACACTTAATTAGATTTAGTGTGATTCATTGTAAGTGACTCTGAGTTAAATCCTCCATCTGGGTTAAGTCCCAGATAGTAATGCCTAGGTTTTAATAATGTTCAATGAGGACATTATCAATAATATATTCAATAAATCAATCGTAAGGAAGTTGTAAAAATACTCGAATCTCGTGAAACGAATTGTCGAGTTAGACATCATAACTGATGATGACTTAGTCAACTTCTAGGATGAAATTCGGAGTAGTAACTCCGATTTAAAACTTGATGCAGGTCCGTGTGTGTAAATAAAATTGAGAATTTAGTTTACGTGCCCAAGGAAAATGTTTCCTCACTTTCTGTAAGTAAATCTTTAAGTTGAAAGATTGGTGCAGAAAAGGAAATAGTGAAGTACAATAAAGTTGGACGGGAACGGTTTTCATCCTAATTTCTTTAAAACGGATTATGATGAAACCGGTTTCACCAACAGATGTGTACAGATCTACTCAGACCAAAGCTCGATGTAAACGCTCAAGTTGACCACGAAAATTGGAGCATTCACTTATAAGTTCGTTTTTCTAAATATGATTTAGACGAACCAACTTATATGAATTAGCCAGATAGTTTTCAAGGTCAGTGGGAGCGTGTAAATTACATGCGAGACATCAAAGAGATGGAACATATATTTTGATTAAGTAATCAAAGAGTTTGATACTTTATCAGAAATGGATATGAACCATTTGAAATGACCAGTAACTAATTTAAATGATTATCGTAAAGTACGATAAACTGGATAAGATCCAGGGAAATAAAATATTATAGATTCCGACAGACCAAATGAATTATTTGAATGAGATTCAAATGGTTGGTCTAACATAAACATAGAAACCCCTTAAGTCTATAGTGTAGACGGTTTTAGCAGATCCACTCACGAAGGCTCTACCACATGAAGTCGGGAAAACTTATGTGTAAAAATGGTATAAGATACCGAGATAAATGGGCCTGAGTGCAAGTGGGAGATGTAGGAATATGATGCCCTCGAGGCCATTTATTCCTGTGTGAATAGCACAAACATCTTGTTCGAAATAACAGTAAGCTGTTTGGTAATAATTTATCTAAGTTATATTGTAATGTAGTTAACATTAGATATCAACTTAGGTAAAGTCCTGAGACTTTATGCAAGGTCAAACGGGTATCGAGATGAGTATCTCGATCATGGAGAAACGTTTGACCGTCTGTAGCATAAGTCTAAAATGGTTCGTGGTCCTAGATGTTTCGAGACAAGGATATCGAAACATCGGATAGACCATTGTGTCTTAGTCTTCACCGTTTAGCGGTGGCGATGATCTCATGATCGCTTGACTTGGCGAAGTCGAAGACGAGACACAGGTGCTTATTAGAATGAGTTCACTGAACGATCCACTAGAGTTATCATATGGTTATATTGACCAATCTGTCAGTGATAACTCTGAGTGATGATAGGATAGTTGGTCTTTTGACTTGAGGTCATTTTGACGGACCTGTGCGTGAACGGTGCCACTTAGATCAACTGACCTAGCTTCGAGGCAAGGCATGTCGAAAGGTCTTTTGATTGGGTGTCACTTGAAACGTACGAGGCGAGTAATGACCAAGAGAGGATTCGTCTCTCCCGGTCAATGGGAGTTAGTGTAGTAGAGTTAGTTCGGTCTTTAGTAAAAACTCTGCGCAGAGTATGTTGGAAGAAGTCCAATATTTATTGACTAAAGATTGATAGAAACTAACTGGAGTCAAGTTATTGGGGTTGACAGTTTGACCGTACCCCAGACTTGATCCGAACGACATATTTAAGACGAAGAGACCATAACTGCGGAATTCATCACGGAAACAGCCAGGTGGTCCCGACAATACTCATGTCAATGAGTTAACCACATAATGATGATTCCTGAAGCAGGGACGGCAACCACTGCTCGTGGTCACTACCGTATAGGGCTTCGAGCCCAACCTGTTGTAAGGGTCAGGCTGTAGGGTCTCACACAGAGTGCAACGCTTCGTCTAGTAATAGGTAGAAATTAGTTAGGGAGAATAATTGCATTTTTTATGCAAGGGATGGAATAATTGCATTTGATGCAATATGGTAATTTAAGCTTAGATAGGGACTATTTTGCATTTAATGCAAAAGCGATTAAATGTGTATTAAATTGTTTAATACAATATTTAATAAAATAAACGCAAGGAAAAGTTCACGGGTAAGACGGAAATATTCCGGTCTAGACCCAGGTTCGAACGGTGTCCAAATCGGACACCAAATGCTCTAGTTAGAGCCAAAACAGCCCAAAGTATCAGACTAGGCCAGGCCCAGACAGAACAGGCTGCCTGGGCTAGCCAGGCACAAGCCTGGGCTTAGCCCAGGCCCGCCTGGGCAGCCCAGGCCCGCCTGGGCTCTGCCCAGGCGCGGGCCTGGGCTCTGCCCAGGCTGGTTAAGGAGCGCGCGGGTTGTGTGGGGCCCACCCATGGGCCCCACCTCTTGGGTTTTGAACCCTAAGTGTGCTGAATAAAATGACGGCTCAGTTTTTGCGAAAAACTAGCCCAGGGCTGATCTTTGGACAATAAATTGGAGGGTCAAACGACCTCCGATTGACGAACGGTTTTTTCCTATGCGGTCACCGTTGCACGCTTGTCGTATTGATAGGTTGTATCAATCTTGAAGCTCAACGGTGAGTGAGTTAAAATTCACGGAAGTTTGCACTTTGTGAAGTGCAAACTAACTTGATTTTAACTAACCCAAATAATTAGTCCCACATCGGATTTTGAGAAAAGGGGAGAGTCCGCCGCCTATATAAATAGGGGTCTCCCCCCTTTCTCAAAACTTGTCCCAAGCTCTAGATCTGAGTGGCTCTCGTAAATGTTGGAGCACGCTCGGATCTAAGCTTAAATTAATAATTTCTCTTCTCCCTAAATTTCTGCCTTACTCCTGCGGGCTCTAGCAAAGCCACAAAGGAGTTCGGATTCTGAATCTGAAATCTTGGCAGAGGTTTCACTCGTGTGAAACTTTCTTCGGCGCGTGGTTGGCTCGGCGGCACGGGGATTGATCGCCTCGGGATGCGGAGCGGTTCGAGGAGCGGTTCGGGGAGCGGTTCAAGGAGCGGCTCGGCGTGGGACGGGAGCAGCTCGGAAGACGGCGCGGAACATCTCGCCTGCTCCAGGGCTGAGATTCCGGGTATGTGGTTAAAGTATTATTAGCATTAGTTTAGTTTAATCGCAGTAGGCTAGATCCTTCTTGGGATGGTCAGACCCATCCCAAGTCGGCATAGATCTTGGCATAGGGTCTTGGACCTTAGGGCTAAGTTAAAAATTTTTTAACTGCTTGTTAATTTTAGATTAACTAGTTTTTCTTCCGCTGCAATGATTTTTCTGTCTATGTTCCGTCCGACTTAGGACGGGACTAGAGTTTTTGCGCACTAAGGGACCGCCAATTCCCCAACACCATCTACATCTGGTAGAGTTCTCTTACAATAACAGCTTCCAGGCGAGTATTGGCATGGCGCCTTTCGCCGCATTGTATGGGAGGAAAAGTCGATCGCCATTGAGTTGGGATGACGTTGGTGATCGGGTGCTGTTGGGACATGAGATGATTGTGGAGGCCGTGGATATTGTCAGGAACATTCGGGAGAGGTTGAGGATTGCTCAGGACCGTTTTAAGCATTGGGCGGATGCTAAACGTCGTCCTTTGGAGTTTCAGCCGGGCGACCATGTGTTCTTGAAGATTTCCCCGAATCGTGGTGTGATCGCTTTGGGAAGCGAGGGAAGTTGAGCCCGCGATACATTGGACCGTTTGACATTCTAGAGAAAGTTGGCGAGGTAGCCTACCGCTTAGCCTTGCCGCCATCTTTGGAAGGAGTTCATAATGTTTTCCATGTGTCGCAGCTTCGTCGATACATTAGCGATCCATCTCATGCTGTGGATTTCTCGGAGATTACCGTTCGCCCCGATATGACGTATGACCAGCAGCCAGTGCGGATTCTGGACAGGCGTCAGAAGTCACTTCGAAACAAGGTTGTCAATCTTATGAGGGTGATGTGGCGACACGGCTCGCCTGGAGAGTCTACTTGGGAGAATGAGGATGAGATGCGAGAGCGTTTCCCACTTTTGTTTCCGGACACGTGAGTGTTGGGAAATTCCGAGGACGGAATTTTTCTTAAGTTGGGGAGGATGTAACGACTGGTTTTCATGTATCTGGATTTATTATATTATATTATATGTTTTGGTGGATTTTCTCCTTATGTGTGGTTTTCGTCTCCGTAGCTTTCATTTTCGATCGTTTCGTCGTGATTTTCTAGCTTCTTCCTTGGAATCGTCGATTTTGGAGTAAGTCATTCGTGACGATCTTCATATCGGTCATATCTTATTGTTAGATCAAGCCTAGGAGTCTTAGGAATCGATCCCGGAGCTTCGCGCTCCATTTCAGAACTTTCTGTGCACGTTAGCCGGTGTAAGAAGGGGAACCGACCGACTAGATGACGATTTAGTCGGTCGGCAAACCTTCATGGACCGACTAGTGGGCTTTGTAAATTATTCAGGAGTCACTGTTTACTTTTAGTCGGTCTAAGAACAACCACCGACCGACTAGATGCGTAACTAGTCGGTCAGAACTTGCTCTCAGACCGACTAGTTCCTGTCAGTATATTTCACCTAAGTTACTGTTTATCGTTAGTCGGTCCATGAACACTCACCGACCGACTAGGTTGCAAACTAGTCGGTCGACGGGCCTTCACAGACCGACTAATTCATTACCCAGATTTTTCCCTACTTTCGCTGTTTGGTGTTAGTCGGTCACAGTTAATCGAACGACCGACTAGTTGCTAAACTAGTCGGTCAGTCACTCTTCTTTGACCGACTAATGACCCCAGAAACCCTAATTTTTGGGCAGCCGTCGGCTGTGCCTATTTAAACCCCCTCAAACGTCTTCTTTTCTTCTTTCATTTCTCATGAGCCTCCTTCTTCCCCAAATCACCCTCCAACATTTCCCCAAGCCATTCCTTCCTCCCTTGGAGTTTCCCTCTCCATTTTGGTCTACCACCATGCCCTAGGCCATCTCCAACCCCCAAAAATCCCCAAAACCCCGTTTCTCCAGATTTTCCCCATCCATTCCAGATCTGAACCCTAGGTTCCCGGATCATTTCTTCCGTTGCCGTGCTTGCTCGGCATCGTTCTTCCGCTTCCGATAAGGTAATAAATCGATCTCTTAATGTTTTCATAACCCATTTGTGTTTTTGTGAAACCCTAATAAAACTAGGTTGAATGTTGTTCTAATGTTGTTTTGCCATGGCAGCGATCTCATCTCCGTAGTTAGCATTTGTGCGACGGCCTCGTTGATCGTCATCCTCGGTGCTAGGTAAGTGAAACTTGCCACTTAGGGTTTTGGGCCATGTCTTAGGCCATTTGCTTCTTGTAGGCGTAAAAGAGACTAGGCGACGAAATGATACTCGCATAGGCGTAATTTTAGGAACTAGCTTGACAACGAAGCTAGAACCGTCATTTTCCATGTTGCATAACTATCATGTCATGTTTAATTTTCATTAACGGTACGCGCATTAATTGTCATGTCATTGCATTCTTTAAGTGTTCCCGTGATTGCGTAGCTCTGCTACACCTTGTGAAATGATTGAGGCTAGGTGCACCCCTATGCCAAATGAAATACGCTCCTGGGTTGTGATCCAGGAAACGCGCTCTTTTGCGGGGCAACCCTGGCTCATTTACTGAGCTTATGTACAGGGACCTTGGCTCGTTTACATGTGGGTTTTTGGGGTAAGGGTTAAGCGGCCATTCAACTGGGAGTTTGCCCGATCAGCAACTGCAGTTGTAAGGCGTAAACTCTGGGTTCTGGGGTAGTGTTAAGCGGCCAATCAGTGTGAATGTCAAACCGTTCAGCTGTAAGGCGTAAACATCTACAAACAACTTGAAACGTGACTAGTGAAAAGATTGAGATTGTTAGTAGCTTGGCTACTCCTGTCATGCCTTGATAAATTGTTCTCTTGCACTTATTGTTTCCCTATGTCTTACTTGTGCACTCATACCATAACTGCCATGTCATGCATACTATAACTGTTAGGTTGTTAGTTTGCCGTACTTTCAGTTTCCTTGCACAAGTCTTTTAGACTTGCTGACATGTGCCCCTTTACTCTTTTGTGTGACACATGTTAGATCCTGAGCCTGAGTACATTGTTGAGGACGAGGTGTTTGCTGACGCCGAGCCCGAGCCTGTGTTTGGCGAGGAGTACGTGGACACTGGGGACCAGTCCTAGTGTCTTTGTTGGGCTTTCCCCTTTTGTTTTAGACTTTTTTGTTGTCGGTGCGTAGCACCTATACTTTGTTATGTTGTCCCTTTTGTTGGCCTTGTTCTGGGCATTTAGACTCTTTCTTTTAGCCTGGTGGCTTTTCTGGATGTTGAGCTTAATTTTAATGTTGGACAAATTCTGAGATTTGAGATTTTATTTCTATCTCTCCTTGTGTTATTATTGTTGTTCCGTTTGTGGTTACAGGGACTTGCTTATGTTTTATTGACGCTTATCGGGTTTGGGGCTTCACAGCTCCACTCTCGTGCGGACCTTTTCACGTCTCGCCTCCATTTTAGGGAAGCGCGGACCTTTTCACGTCTCGCCTCCATTTTAGGGAAGCGGGGCGTGACAGGTTTTGGTGGTGTCCCATGCAGGTCTGCTTCTGTAACTGCGATTATCGGAATGACGATAATAATATTAGAATGTCCAATAAACTAAGTTCGACATCCGAGTCATAAGCTATGAGTCTAATCTGCTTCGTTTTCTGTGTCATTAGATGGCAGGAAGGCGATTCACTCGTGGTGGAGGTAGTGGTGCGCCCCCTCATGACGAGGAGCCTGAGCGGGAGCCCACCAATGGAGAGATGATGCGGATGATGCTCCAGATGATGCAAGTGCAGCAGGGCGTGCTCCTGCAAGTCCAGAATGCTCCAGTTGTTCGAGCTGGTCGGGCAATCCAGGATGCCCCTCGCTCCGAGCCGGGAGCAAAGCAATTTCGGGAGCTGGGTCCCGCATATTTTGATGGGTCTGAGGGTCCTCTGGCTGCCGATGAGTGGATTCGGAACATTGAGGATAACTTGAAGATGGCCAAGATCACCCCGGCTGGATGGGTTGATTTGGCGAAGAGGCAACTCAAGGATAATGCTCGGAACTGGTGGGATGCGGAAGAGAAGATGCTGGTGGAGCAGATAGCTTAGGCTACCTTTAAGTCCAGGTTTGATGAGGAGTTCTTTCCGAAGGCTGCTAGGAAGGAGATGCTGCAGCGCTTTATTGATCTGAAGCAAGGAAGCTTGACGGTGGACTTGTACCACCAAGAGTTCACTAGGATGAGTCGGTTCGCACCGAAGATGGTGCAGGATGCTGATGAGAGGGCTCAGAGGTTCCTGCAGTGACTTGCTTTGGAGCTCCAGAGTTTTGTGTCTTCCTCTGATCTGGACTCTTATCAGAAGGTTCTGGTCGCTGCGAGGAGGCAGGAGCTGAACCTGAGTCAGAGGAGAGGACCTGTTTCTGGTGCTGGGAAGAGGCCTATGGAGCAGGCCAGAGCGGTGGTTAGGCCTGGTTTCAAGCCTAACCATCTGGTGCAGTTCAAGAGGCCAGGAGGGCCTATTCAGAAGACTTGCCATTTCTGCGGCAAGCCTGGCCACATCAAGGATCAGTGTAGAAAGTTTCTGGGCCAGTGTTTGGTTTGTGGTGATGCTTCCCATGTTGCGAAGGATTGTCGGCATGTGAATCAGCTGCGGAGGGCATCTGTTGCAGCACAGCCGTTGCAGCAGAGAGCATCTGTTCCTGCTGGATGTGGATCAGCTCTTGTTCCACAGAGGCAGGCTTTTCAACAGGCTATTCCGCCGAGGAGGCAGGCTTTTCTGATGACCGCTGTGGAAAGCGAGGCTGTGGATGAGGTTATCGCAGGTAAACCTCAATCTAGCTGTTACTTTCCTAGCTAATTTTGATCGTTGGATTATGTTGTTTGCTTGAACATGATTGTTTGCTAGAATAGGGTTTGATTGTTAATTGCTTGTTAGGTGTGGTTTTGGGGTGCACATTTCCTGCACGAGTTCTCTTTGACTCAGGTGCATCGATGTGCATTATTTCTCGGAGCTTCGTGGAGAAGCATTCCTTGTCGACGTACTCTCTTTCCAAGAGTTGGAATATCGTCACCGGGAATGTCGTGGTCTCGGTGCATGGTGGTTGTAATTCTTGCCCGTTGGTGGTTTGTGGACATGAGCTTTACGCTGATTTCATTGTCCACGACATCATCAACTATGATGCAGTTCTTGGGATGGACTGGCTTGCGAGCTTCTATGCTACGATCGACTGTCGGAGGAAGAAGGTGGTGTTCGAGATTCCCGGACATCCAGTAATTGAGTTCAGCCGAGGTAGCAGCTCGCTTGGTCCTGTCAGGTTTCGGGCCAGGCCGGTGGAGGTTGTGGCTATGCAGATGGAGCTGGTGAGGCCAGCTGTGGTGCGTGATTTTGATGACGTCTTCCCCGAGGAGATGTCTGGTTTGCCACCTGATCGAGCTCTAGAATTTTCTATTGATCTTATTCCAGGAGCGCAGCCGATTTCGAAGGGGCCGTATCGTATGGCACCCGCTGAGTTGGAGGAATTGCGGAAGCAGCTGGATAATCTTTTGCAAAAGGGTTATATCAACCCTAGTGTGTCTCCGTGGGGAGCACCGGTGCTGCTGGTGAAGAAGAAGGATGGTTCGCGTCGCATGTGCGTGGACTATCGGGAGTTGAATGCGGTGACCATCAAGAATAAATACCCGTTGCCTCGCATCGATGATATTTTTGATCAGCTTGGAGGTTCGAGGGTGTTTTCTAAGTTGGATTTGAGGAGTGGTTATCATCAGCTGAAGGTGAAGATGGGAGATGTTCCGAAGACAGTGTTCAGGACAAAGTATGGACACTACGAGTTTGTGGTTATGCCTTTCGGTGTAACCAATGCACCCGCAGTTTTCATGAATCTGATGAACCTGATTTTCTATGACTTTTTGGATAAGTTTGTCGTTATCTTTATTGACGACATTCTGATCTATTCTAAGTCGGAGGAGGAGCATACGTCGCACTTGAGGACGGTGTTGGAGATTTTGAGGAAGCATCGGTTGTATGCTAAGTTTTCGAAGTGCGAGTTTTGGCTAGACAGAGTTGCTTTTCTCGGGCATGTGGTGACTGGAGATGGTATTTCAGTGGATCCCGAGAAGATCAGGGCCATCAGGGAGTGGCCTGTTCCCCTGTCAGCGTCTAAGATCCGGAGTTTCCTTGGGCTTGCTGGTTACTATCGGCGCTTCATTAAGGACTTTTCCCGTATTGCTGAGCCGATGACCAGATTGACGCGGAAGGATGTACCTTTTGTTTGGTCGGGTGATTGTGAGAATGCTTTCGGTGTTCTGAGGGAGAGATTGACGACTGCCCCTATTCTTGTTGTGTATGATCGCATCGGTGGATTTGAGATCTTTTGCGATGCTTCTGGCAAGGGTCTCGGTTGTGTGTTGCATCAGCATGGACATGTAGTGGCTTATGCATCTCGTCAGCTCAAGGTTCATGAGAAGAATTACCCGACGCATGATTTGGAGTTGGATGCTGTTGTGTTTGCTCTTAAGATTTGGAGGCACTTCCTGCTGAGTGAGAAAGTGAAGATCTTCACCGATCACAAAAGCTTGAAGTATATTTTTACTCAGAAGGAGCTCAACATGCGACAGCGTCGATGGTTAGAGCTCATGGCGGATTATAAGATTGATTTGCGGTATCACCCTGGCAAGGTGAATGTGGTTCCTGATACGCTGAGTAGGCTTCCAGCAGTGATGATTTTGACCTCGCAGTGGAGATTACGGCAGGATTTTTGCGAGTCCGGTGTGGAGATTGTACTTCCTGGGGAGGCTTCTTCGTTGATGTGTATGCAGATTCAGTCGACGATCGTGGATCGGGTCAAGGCTGGCCAGGATGAGGATCCGAAGCTGGTGAGGATTCGGGAGCAGGTGGAAGCCGGTCTGCAAACTGACTTTTTGATTCATGAGGATGGCTCGCTGAGGTTTGGAGCCAGGTTGTGTGTGCCATCTGGGGATATTAGAGAGGAGTTGATGGTGGAGGCACACAGTTCGCCGTATTCTGTGCATCCTGGTGGCACCAAGATGTACCAGGATATTCGTCTGAACTATTGGTGGCATGGTATGAAGAGGAGTGTGGCTCGGAGTGTAGCCAAGTGCTTGGTTTGCCAGCAAGTGAAGGCGGAGCATCAGCGTATGGCAGGGTTGCAACAACCGCTTCCGATTCTGGAGTGGGAATGGCAACACATCACTATGGATTTCGTGACGGGACTACCTCGGATTCCGAAGCAGAATGACGCGATTTGGGTGATCGTAGATCGATTGACCAAATCCGCACACTTTATTTCATTCCGAGTGGGACGGTCCACTAAGATGCTAGTGAGGAGATATATGGAGGTAAATTCTTTTACTCTCTGTTTTTATTTCCTTTTCCTAGTTTGGATAGTGATGTAACGTGAAACGTGCAGGAGGTCGTACGACTTCACAGAGTCCCCGTGAGTATCGTGTCGGACAGAGACACGAGGTTCACATCTCAGTTCTGGCAGAGTTTACAGAAGAGTTTGGGTACGCGTCTGAGTTTCAGCACGGCGTACCATCCGCAGACGGATGGCCAGTCCGAGAGGACGATTCAGATCTTGGAGGACATGCTGAGGGCGTGCATGTTGGATTTCAAGGGTTCATGGGAGGACCATCTGTAGGAATATGATGCCCTTGAGGCCATTTATTCCTGTGTGAATAGCACAAACATCTTGTTCGAAATAACAGTAAGCTGTTTGGTAATAATTTATCTAAGTTATATTGTAATGTAGTTAACATTAGATATCAACTTAGGTAAAGTCCTGAGACTTTATGCAAGGTCAAACGGGTATCGAGATGAGTATCTCGATCATGGAGAAACGTTTGACCGTCTGTAGCATAAGTCTAAAATGGTTCGTGGTCCTAGATGTTTTGAGACAAGGATATCGAAACATCGGATAGACCATTGTGTCTTAGTCTTCACCGTTTAGCGGTGGCGATGATCTCATGATCGCTTGACTTGGCGAAGTCGAAGACGAGACACAGGTGCTCATTAGAATGAGTTCACTGAACGATCCACTAGAGTTATCATATGGTTATATTGACCAATCTGTCAGTGATAACTCTGAGTGATGATAGGATAGTTGGTCTTTTGACTTGAGGTCATTTTGACGGACCTGTGCGTGAACGGTGCCACTTAGATCAACTGACCTAGCTTCGAGGCAAGGCCTGTCGAAAGGTCTTTTGATTGGGTGTCACTTGAAACGTACGAGGCGAGTAATGACCAAGAGAGGATTCGTCTCTCCCGGTCAATGGGAGTTAGTGTAGTAGAGTTAGTTCGGTCTTTAGTAAAAACTCTGCGCAGAGTATGTTGGAAGAAGTCCAATATTTATTGACTAAAGATTGATAGAAACTAACTGGAGTCAAGTTATTGGGGTTGACAGTTTGACCGTACCCCAGACTTGATCCGAACGACATATTTAAGACGAAGAGACCATAACTGCGGAATTCATCACGGAAACAGCCAGGTGGTCCCGACAATACTCATGTCAATGAGTTAACCACATAATGATGATTCCTGAAGCAGGGACGGCAACCACTGCTCGTGGTCACTACCGTATAGGGCTTCGAGCCCAACCTGTTGTAAGGGTCAGGCTGTAGGGTCTCACACAGAGTGCAACGCTTCGTCTAGTAATAGGTAGAAATTAGTTAGGGAGAATAATTGCATTTTTTATGCAAGGGATGGAATAATTGCATTTGATGCAATATGGTAATTTAAGCTTAGATAGGGACTATTTTGCATTTAATGCAAAAGCGATTAAATGTGTATTAAATTGTTTAATACAATATTTAATAAAATAAACGCAAGGAAAAGTTCACGGGTAAGACGGAAATATTCCGGTCTAGACCCAGGTTCGAACGGTGTCCAAATCGGACACCAACTGCTCAAGTTAGAGCCAAAACAGCCCAAAGTATCAGGCCAGGCCAGGCCCAGACAAAACAGGCTGCCTGGGCTAGCCCAGGCGCTGCCTGGGCTAGCCAGGCACAAGCCTGGGCTTAGCCCAGGCTCGGCCTGGGCAAGCCCAGGCGCAAGCCTGGGCAAGCCCAGGCGCAAGCCTGGGCTAAGCCCAGGCCCGCCTGGGCAACGCCCAGGCCGCCTGGGCTCGCCCAGGCCGCCTGGGGTCGCCCAGGCCGCCTGGGCGAGCCCAGGCGCGAGCCTGGGCGCGCCCAGGCGCAGCCTGGGCTCTGCCCAGGCTGGTTAAGGCGCGTGCGGGTTATGTGGGGCCCACCCATGGGCCCCACCTCTAGGGTTTTGAACCCTAAGTGTGCTGAATAAAATGACGGCTCAGTTTTTGCGAAAAACTAGCCCAGGGCTGATCTTTGGACGATAAATTGGAGGGTCAAGCGACCTCCGATTGAAGAACGGTTTTTTCCTATGCGTTCACCGTTGAACGCTTGTCGTATTGATAGGTTGTATCAATCTTGAAGCTCAACGGTGAGTGAGTTAAAATTCACGGAAGTTTGCACTTTGTGAAGTGCAAACTAACTTGATTTTAACTAACCCAAATAATTAGTCCCACATCGGATTTTGAGAAAAGGGGAGAGTCCGCCGCCTATATAAATAGGGGTCTCCCCCCTTTCTCAAAACTTGTCCCAAGCTCTAGATCTGAGCGGCTCTCGTAAATGTTGGAGCACGCTCGGATCTAAGCTTAAATTAATAATTTCTCTTCTCCCTAAATTTCTGCCTTACTCCTGCGGGCTCTAGCAAAGCCACAAAGGAGTTCGGATTCTGAATCTGAAATCTTGGCGGAGGTTTCACTCGCGTGAAACTTTCTTCGGCGCGTGGTTGGCTCGGCGGCACGGGGATTGATCGCCTCGGGATGCGGAGCGGTTCGAGGAGCGGTTCGGGGAGCGGTTCAAGGAGCGGCTCGGCGTGGGACGGGAGCAGCTCGGAAGACGGCGTGAAACATCTCGCCTGCTCCAGGGCTGAGATTCCGGGTATGTGGTTAAAGTATTATTAGCATTAGTTTAGTTTAATCGCAGTAGGCTAGATCCTTCTTGGGATGGTCAGACCCATCCCAAGTCGGCATAGATCTTGGCATAGGGTCTTGGACCTTAGGGCTAAGTTAAAAATGTTTTAACTGCTTGTTAATTTTAGATTAACTAGTTTTTCTTCCGCTGCAATGATTTTTCTGTCTATGTTCCGTCCGACTTAGGACGGGACTAGAGTTTTTGCGCCCTAAGGGACCGCCAATTCCCCCAACAGTGGTATCAGAGCCTAGGTTTGCGTAGTCGATCTAGGTACTGCGATTTCATTAAACTTGTTAATGCCTTTAAATGCTTTTCAAATATTTTTAAAGTTATGAGATAAAATTTTAAAAATGTTTTAGATGTTCAAAATTTTATTTTGATATTTTTGAACATGGAAATTTTTTAAAATGACGTTTTAAAATTTATGTGATAATTTTAAAACTAATTTTAAATCTTTAAAAGTTTAAATTTTTTTTGGATGCCTTAAATTTTTTATATGATAAAGTTTTTAAGCATGGAAATTTTAAAATAGTATTTTTAAATTTATGTGATAAATTTTAAAATTGATTTTAAGGCTTTAAATTTATGCGATAAGTTTAAAATATTTTTAGATGTTTAAAAATTGTATATGATAAATTTTTGAACATGGAAAATTTTTAAAGCAATGTTTTAAATTTATAAGATATTTTTAAAACTGATTTTAAAAGTCTAAAAATTGTTTATGCGATAAACTTAGTATATTTAAATGTTAAATAGTTGTGCACTATCTTTATGCGATAAATTAGTGTAGCTTTATTTTAATGGCTTGTTAATCTTGTCCCTTATTTGATAACACAAGACAACCTTTTAGGTTAGCCATTAAAAATGATTAAAATTTATTACTTGAATTTTAATGACATGCTATGTTTCAATAAAACATTAACAACAATATAAGACCTAATTCCTGATTAGGGTAGTCCTTTAAATGAATTTTCAATTCTAATTGTTATAATTAATTTTCATTAAAGGACTTCGCTTCTAGCGTTGTTAATAAAATTTATTAAAATCCTAATAACGATTAGGGTAGCACGTGAACCTTATAGTTGATAAGGACTTAATAAAAGTTATTAAACAAATCCTAAAATTTTGAATTTAAGGATTCAACTAGTTGATAGGATTAATTAGTTGTTAATAAAAATTGTTTAGTCTATGGCATACATACAAAAATGACAAGCTTCATTCAATGGACCATGATCCAGTCAATGTGCTTGGCTAAGAGTTCTGGATCACCCTTTAAGGGATAGTGATCCTGGCTTAGTCAATTCCCTGGCTGAGTTCCGCTGGACCGCAATGTCGCGAATCATGATTGTATGACACCCTGGACTATATCTAATTCAAATACGTTTATGATCTTTTTCAAGATTAGCCGTAGCCCTCCTTGTTTTAGGGGTTAGCAACTATAGGGCACGTGTTATAGTTGTTGAGATACACTCAAGCTGTGACATGGCAACCCTGTAGAAACCAACTCCTTAAATACATAAGATGAAATCTTGACTAACCCTAACCGTCGTCTCGTACCCCGAGCGCCGGTGTAAGTTAAGTCAACGATGTAGTCTGCCTAGATGTAGTCTAAGACCTGACCCAAACCGACGTGTCGTGCATACACCGAGCTGAGGGGCAAGTCAGGCTAGACATGAAAACAAGGGTCCGACTAGACTAGACATTGTGATTTGGATGAGCACACTCATGATCACGAATGGCTAGGGGCAAAAACCGATTAAGAGAATCATATCCGATATGATCGATGAAGAGTCATCTTCCGATCGCAGAGTCAATCAACTTGTTGAGCTACACTCAAGGTTGTTTAGACTCAAGGTGATTGGAACTCTTACCCATTAATTTTAATTCGATTAAATCGTTCGTTATTAAACTTTAAAACGATCGTAAAAATAGTGGGAGGATATAGATAGATAAAAGCCAATCTACCTATATTTAATATTGAACATATGCTAAAACTAGGGCAAGACTATGTTTACCGTAGGAATTAAAATATAATATTTTAATTAGTTAACTGGTCAATAAGTTGATTAATTGAATATCAAGTTAAATTCTAATTGATAGAATTAAAACTATATTCTCATTGACATTAAATGACCTTCTAAAGAACAGACTTAAGAAATATGATTTCATTAAGTTCTGGGTCCAACAAATAAATTAAAGCTACATGTCACTCGTCTCTATATGAGGCAGCTTGAACATATAGGACATTCAAAGTATGTTTCTCCCTACAACTTGTCGAGCTACCCTCAAGGTTGTATGGACAAACAATTTTGATCCGCAAAGTTCGAAAATTCGATCAAACCGTTTGAGTCGAATACGAGTGCATGAGCGATGCAAGACTATGTATCCCAACCGGATCTTGAGACAAGCAACTTCTTGAGCTACACTCAAGATTGCAAAGCTCAAGCGTTTGGATACATAAGTTGCTTGCATAGCTATTTATTTATGTTGATATCTAAATGTGATTTAGAAAAGGAAGAAGGCACTCCGGAAAGTCAATCGAGTTAAATAGTTTAATTTATCATTAGTAAAGGCATAAGTAGGAGGAAATGAAAATGTGACATATTTTGATGTCACGATTTCAGAATAAGTTGTTATACAAAAGACGTTTAACACATTTTGACGAATGTCGTCACATTGCTTCTGAAGTAATGTTTTGTGTTAAGTAATTTGTAATAACTATATATATATTAAATGTTAATATATATATAAATACACAAGATAGTAGCATAGTTATATGGTAAAATTAGACTAGGCCGTATCAAGAGATTAAGCTTCACAAGTCACATAAAGAGGGGTCTGACCTCTCGTATTATGAAGTCTACGGACACTTGTGAGTCTTAGCCTCTTAGATACAATGGTCGAAACTCATCTGTGAGACAGTGGGAGAATGAGTTGTCAAACTCAGTCTAGTACATACTGATGTACCCGAGTCCAGATTAACCAAAATAAGTTATTCGTATGTTTTATTAAGACACGTGTTCTTGATGAAACACAAGTCTGATAAAATAAAGAACGAAATGACTAAAGTATTTAAACTGATTCGATTAGATCGAATGGTCAAATACTTAGCTAAATAAAATCTTGTGTAATTAAAAGAAAATGTGATTTTCTCTCAGATCAAGTCTGTTAACACATCGGTGTGTTAAAAGGTATGAATCACACTTAATTAGATTTAGTGTGATCCATTGTAAGTGACTCTGAGTTAAATCCTCCATCTGGGTTAAGTCCCAGATAGTAATGCCTAGGTTTTAATAATGTTCAATGAGGACATTATCAATAATATATTCAATAAATCAATCGTAAGGAAGTTGTAAAAATACTCGAATCTCGTGAAACGAATTGTCGAGTTAGACATCATAACTGATGATGACTTAGTCAACTTCTAGGATGAAATTCGGAGTAGTAACTCCGATTTAAAACTTGATGCAGGTCCGTGTGTGTAAATAAAATTGAGAATTTAGTTTACGTGCCCAAGGAAAATGTTTCCTCACTTTCTGTAAGTAAATCTTTAAGTTGAAAGATTGGTGCAGAAAAGGAAATAGTGAAGTACAATAAAGTTGGACGGGAACGGTTTTCATCCTAATTTCTTTAAAACGGATTATGATGAAACCGGTTTCACCAACAGATGTGTACAGATCTACTCAGACCAAAGCTCGATGTAAACGCTCAAGTTGACCACGAAAATTGGAGCATTCACTTATAAGTTCGTTTTTCTAAATATGATTTAGACGAACCAACTTATATGAATTAGCCAGATAGTTTTCAAGGTCAGTGGGAGCGTGTAAATTACATGCGAGACATCAAAGAGATGGAACATATATTTTGATTAAGTAATCAAAGAGTTTGATACTTTATCAGAAATGGATATGAACCATTTGAAATGACCAGTAACTAATTTAAATGATTATCGTAAAGTACGATAAACTGGATAAGATCCAGGGAAATAAAATATTATAGATTCCGACAGACCAAATGAATTATTTGAATGAGATTCAAATGGTTGGTCTAACATAAACATAGAAACCCCTTAAGTCTATAGTGTAGACGGTTTTAGCAGATCCACTCACGAAGGCTCTACCACATGAAGTCGGGAAAACTTATGTGTAAAAACGGTATAAGATACCGAGATAAATGGGCCTGAGTGCAAGTGGGAGATGTAGGAATATGATGCCCTCGAGGCCATTTATTCCTGTGTGAATAGCACAAACATCTTGTTCGAAATAACAGTAAGCTGTTTGGTAATAATTTATCTAAGTTATATTGTAATGTAGTTAACATTAGATATCAACTTAGGTAAAGTCCTGAGACTTTATGCAAGGTCAAACGGGTATCGAGATGAGTATCTCGATCATGGAGAAACGTTTGACCGTCTGTAGCATAAGTCTAAAATGGTTCGTGGTCCTAGATGTTTCGAGACAAGGATATCGAAACATCGGATAGACCATTGTGTCTTAGTCTTCACCGTTTAGCGGTGGCGATGATCTCATGATCGCTTGACTTGGCGAAGTCGAAGACGAGACACAGGTGCTCATTAGAATGAGTTCACTGAACGATCCACTAGAGTTATCATATGGTTATATTGACCAATCTGTCAGTGATAACTCTGAGTGATGATAGGATAGTTGGTCTTTTGACTTGAGGTCATTTTGACGGACCTGTGCGTGAACGGTGCCACTTAGATCAACTGACCTAGCTTCGAGGCAAGGCCTGTCGAAAGGTCTTTTGATTGGGTTTCACTTGAAACGTACGAGGCGAGTAATAACCAAGAGAGGATTCGTCTCTTCCGGTCAATGGGAGTTAGTGTAGTAGAGTTAGTTCGGTCTTTAGTAAAAACTCTGCGCAGAGTATGTTGGAAGAAGTCCAATATTTATTGACTAAAGATTGATAGAAACTAACTGGAGTCAAGTTATTGGGGTTGACAGTTTGACCGTACCCCAGACTTGATCCGAACGACATATTTAAGACGAAGAGACCATAACTGCGGAATTCATCACGGAAACAGCCAGGTGGTCCCGACAATACTCATGTCAATGAGTTAACCACATAATGATGATTCCTGAAGCAGGGACGGCAACCACTGCTCGTGGTCACTACCGTATAGGGCTTCGAGCCCAACCTGTTGTAAGGGTCAGGCTGTAGGGTCTCACACAGAGTGCAACGCTTCGTCTAGTAATAGGTAGAAATTAGTTAGGGAGAATAATTGCATTTTTTATGCAAGGGATGGAATAATTGCATTTGATGCAATATGGTAATTTAAGCTTAGATAGGGACTATTTTGCATTTAATGCAAAAGCGATTAAATGTGTATTAAATTGTTTAATACAATATTTAATAAAATAAACGCAAGGAAAAGTTCACGGGTAAGACGGAAATATTCCGGTCTAGACCCAGGTTCGAACGGTGTCCAAATCGGACACCAAATGCTCAAGTTAGAGCCAAAACAGCCCAAAGTATCAGACTAGGCCAGGCCCAGACAGAACAGGCTGCCTGGGCTAGCCCAGGCGCTGCCTGGGCTAGCCAGGCACAAGCCTGGGCTTAGCCCAGGCTCGGCCTGGGCAAGCCCAAGCGCAAGCCTGGGCTTAGCCCAGGCCCGCCTGGGCTCTGCCCAGGCGCGGGCCTGGGCTCGCCTAGGCCGCCTGGGCGAGCCCAGGCGCGGGCCTGGGCTCTGCCCAGGCTGGTTAAGGAGCGCGCGGGTTGTGTGGGGCCCACCCATGGGCCCCACCTCTAGGGTTTTGAACCCTAAGTGTGCTGAATAAAATGACGGCTCAGTTTTTGCGAAAAACTAGCCCAGGGCTGATCTTTGGACGATAAATTGGAGGGTCAAACGACCTCCGATTGACGAACGGTTTTTTCCTATGCGGTCACCGTTGCACGCTTGTCGTATTGATAGGTTGTATCAATCTTGAAGCTCAACGGTGAGTGAGTTAAAATTCACGGAAGTTTGCACTTTGTGAAGTGCAAACTAACTTGATTTTAACTAACCCAAATAATTAGTCCCACATCGGATTTTGAGAAAAGGGGAGAGTCCGCCGCCTATATAAATAGGGGTCTCCCCCCTTTCTCAAAACTTGTCCCAAGCTCTAGATCTGAGTGGCTCTCGTAAATGTTGGAGCACGCTCGGATCTAAGCTTAAATTAATAATTTCTCTTCTCCCTAAATTTCTGCCTTACTCCTGCGGGCTCTAGCAAAGCCACAAAGGAGTTCGGATTCTGAATCTGAAATCTTGGCAGAGGTTTCACTCGCGTGAAACTTTCTTCGGCGCGTGGTTGGCTCGACGGCACGGGGATTGATCGCCTCGGGATGCGGAGCGGTTCGAGGAGCGGTTCGGGGAGCGGTTCAAGGAGCGGCTCGGCGTGGGACGGGAGCAGCTCGGAAGACGGCGCGGAACATCTCGCCTGCTCCAGGGCTGAGATTCCGGGTATGTGGTTAAAGTATTATTAGCATTAGTTTAGTTTAATCGCAGTAGGCTAGATCCTTCTTGGGATGGTCAGACCCATCCCAAGTCGGCATAGATCTTGGCATAGGGTCTTGGACCTTAGGGCTAAGTTAAAAATTTTTTAACTGCTTGTTAATTTTAGATTAACTAGTTTTTCTTCCGCTGCAATGATTTTTCTGTCTATGTTCCGTCCGACTTAGGACGGGACTAGAGTTTTTGCGCACTAAGGGACCGCCAATTCCCCAACACCATCTACATCTGGTAGAGTTCTCTTACAATAACAGCTTCCAGGCGAGTATTGGCATGGCGCCTTTCGCCGCATTGTATGGGAGAAAAAGTCGATCGCCATTGAGTTGGGATGACGTTGGTGATCGGGAGCTGTTGGGACATGAGATGATTGTGGAGGCCGTGGATATTGTCAGGAACATTCGGGAGAGGTTGAGGATTGCTCAGGACCGTTTTAAGCATTGGGCGGATGCTAAACGTCGTCCTTTGGAGTTTCAGCCGGGCGACCATGTGTTCTTGAAGATTTCCCCGAATCGTGGTGTGATTCGCTTTGGGAAGCGAGGGAAGTTGAGCCCGCGATACATTGGACCGTTTGACATTCTGGAGAAAGTTGGCGAGGTAGCCTACCGCTTAGCCTTGCCGCCATCTTTGGAAGGAGTTCATAATGTTTTCCATGTGTCGCAGCTTCGTCGATACATTAGCGATCCATCTCATGCTGTGGATTTCTCGGAGATTACCGTTCGCCCCGATATGACGTATGACCAGCAGCCAGTGCGGATTCTGGACAGGCGTCAGAAGTCACTTCGAAACAAGGTTGTCAATCTTATGAGGGTGATGTGGCGACACGGCTCGCCTGGAGAGTCTACTTGGGAGAATGAGGATGAGATGCGAGAGCGTTTCCCACTTTTGTTTCCGGACACGTGAGTGTTGGGAAATTCCGAGGACGGAATTTTTCTTAAGTTGGGGAGGATGTAACGACTGGTTTTCATGTATCTGGATTTATTATATTATATTATATGTTTTGATGGATTTTCTCCTTATGTGTGGTTTTCGTCTCCGTAGCTTTCATTTTCGATCGTTTCGTCGTGATTTTCTAGCTTCTTCCTTGGAATCGTCGATTTTGGAGTAAGTCATTCGTGACGAGCTTCATATTAGTCATATCTTATTGTTAGATCAAGCCTAGGAGTCTTAGGAATCGATCCCGGAGCTTCGCGCTCCATTTCAGAACTTTCTGTGCACGTTAGCCGGTGTAAGAAGGGGAACCGCCGACTAGATGACGATTTAGTCGGTCGGCAAACCTTCATGGACCGACTAGTGGGCTTTGTAAATTATTCAGGAGTCACTGTTTACTTTTAGTCGGTCTAAGAACAACCACCGACCGACTAGATGCGCAACTAGTCGGTCAGAACTTGCTCTCAGACCGACTAGTTCCTGTCAGTATATTTCACCTAAGTTACTGTTTATCGTTAGTCGGTCCATGAACACTCACCGACCGACTAGGTTGCAAACTAGTCGGTCGACGGGCCTTCACAGACCGACTAATTCATTACCCAGATTTTTCCCTACTTTCGCTGTTTGGTGTTAGTCGGTCACAGTTAATCGAACGACCGACTAGTTGCTAAACTAGTCGGTCAGTCACTCTTCTTTGACCGACTAATGACCCCAGAAACCCTAATTTTTGGGCAGCCGCCGGCTGTGCCTATTTAAACCCCCTCAAACGTCTTCTTTTCTTCTTTCATTTCTCATGAGCCTCCTTCTTCCCCAAATCACCCTCCAACATTTCCCCAAGCCATTCCTTCCTCCCTTGGAGTTTCCCTCTCCATTTTGGTCTACCACCATGCCCTAGGCCTTCTCCAACCCCCAAAAATCCCCAAAACCCCGTTTCTCCAGATTTTCCCCATCCATTCCAGATCTGAACCCTAGGTTCCCCGGATCATTTCTTCCGTTGTCGTGCTTGCTCGGCATCGTTCTTCCGCTTCCGATAAGGTAATAAATCGATCTCTTAATGTTTTCATAACCCATTTGTGTTTTTGTGAAACCCTAATAAAACTAGGTTGGATGTTGTTCTAATGTTGTTTTGCCATGGCAGCGATCTCATCTCCGTAGTTAGCATTTTTGTGACAGCCTCGTTGATCGTCACCCTCGGTGCTAGGCAAGTGAAACTTGCCACTTAGGGTTTTGGGCCATGTCTTAGGCCATTTGCTTCTTGTAGGCGTAAAAGAGACTAGGCGACGAAATGATACTCGCCTAGGCGTAATTTTAAGAATTAGCTTGACAACGAAGCTAGAACCGTCATTTTCCATGTTGCATAACTATCATGTCATGTTTCATTTCCATTAACGGTACGCGCATTAATTGTCATGTCATTGCATTCTTTAAGTGTTCCCGTGCTTGCGTAGCTCTGCTACACCTTGTGAAATGATTGAGGCTAGGTGCACCCCTATGCCAAATGAAATACGCTCCTAGGTTGTGATCCAGGAAACGCTCTCTTGTGCGGGGCAACCCTGACTCATTTACTGAGCTCATGTACAGGGACCTTGGCTCGTTTACATGTGGGTTTTTGGGATAAGGGTTAAGCGGCCATTCAACTGGGAGTATGCCCGATCAGCAACTGCAGTTGTAAGGCGTAAACTCTGGGTTCTGGGGTAGTGTTAAGCGGCCAATCAGTGTGAATGTCAAACTGTTCAGCTGTAAGGCGTAAACATCTACAAACAACTTGAAACGTGACTAGTGAAAAGATTGAGATTGTTAGTAGCTTGGCTACTCCTGTCATGCCTTGATAAATTGTTCTCTTGCACTTATTGTTTCCCCATGTCTTACTTGTGCACTCATACCAAACTGTCATGTCATGCATACTATAACTGTTAGGTTGTTAGTTTGCCTTACTTTCAGTTTCCTTGCACAAGTCTTTTAGACTTGCTGACATGTGCCCATTTACTCTTTTGGGTGACACATGTTAGATCATGAGCCTGAGTTCATTGTTGAGGACAAGGTGTTTGCTGACGCCGAGCCCGAGCCTGTGTTTGGCGAGGAGTACGTGGACACTGGGGACCAGTCCTAGTGTCTTCGTTGGGCTTTCCCCTTTTGTTTTAGACTTTTTTGTTGTCGGTGCGTAGCACCTATACTTTGTTATGTTGTCCCTTTTGTTGGCCTTGTTCTGGGCATTTAGACTCTTTCTTTTAGCCTGGTGGCTTTTCTGGATGTTGAGCTTAATTTTAATGTTGGACAAATTCTGAGATTTGAGATTTTATTTATGTCTCTCCTTGTATTATTATTGTTGTTCCGTTTGTGGTTACAGGGACCTGCTTATATTTTATTGATGCTTATCGAGTTTGGGGCTTCACAGCTCCACTCTCGTGCGGACCTTTTCACGTCTCGCCTCCATTTTAGGGAAGCAGGGCGTGACATTGAGCCTCGAGGATGTCGTTCATCATGCGTTGGTACGTGGCCCCTGCATTTTTCGAACCGAATGGTATTTTCGTGTAATAGAAAATACCTCGATCAGTGATGAAAGAAGTTTTCTCCTCATCCTTTGGTGTCATCTGAATCTGGTTATATCCTGAGAAGGCGTTCATGAAGCTGTGAAGCTCGTAGCCTGAAGCACTGTCAACCAGATGGTCGATTCGTGGCATGGGTAGCTATCCTTCAGGCACGCTTTGTTGAGGTCAGTGAAGTCGACGCACATTCGGCATTTGTCGTTTGCCTTCTTGACCATCACGACGTTTGAGAGCCATTCAGGGTACTTGACTCTCCGAATGAAGCCAGCTTCTTGAAATTGATCCAGTTCTTTGATCGCAGCTTTCATCTTTTCGCCTCCCATGTTTCTCTTCTTTTCGCCTCTCTCACGACCTAAAGGTAATTAACTACTTTGCTAAATTAGAAGGAAAAATGCATAGATGATCGGCGCATATTTTTGCATTCCTTGATGTTTTTTAGATTTCTCAATAATCATCGAAAAACACAATAAATCTTGAGTATTGGATGAACCTTTAATATTGGTCTTTAGATTTTTCTCAATAATTTATTGAAACACAAGTAATGAGAGCAAAAACTACAAGAAATTGGACACGGGTATGATGGTCTCCTTGGAATTTGGAAATGAGTTTATTGATGTGTTTTTTGAGATTGAATCAAAATCTAATATTGAACTAACTGAGGAAATAGAAGTTGGTGAACTTACTCAAAATCCAACGATTGAGAGATCGGCCTTCCCTTCCAAATTCCACCGCCTTGGCCCTTTGGGATCTCCAACCGTGTGTGACTCTTGAACAATCGAATCCCAGATTTGAGATTTCTAGCCCTAATCAGATAATCGACGGGATCGACGGCCGCGTTTGATTTAAAGGCCGACGGATGGGGAAAAAACTAAATAAAAGGATAATTATGGTGAACATGAAAGAAATAACTAAAACATTTTGGAGTAACTGATGAGTAATGTATTCCTCCCATTTTGTTGGCCATCAAAAACATAACCTAAAAAGCGAAAAAATTCCTCCCATTAAACCCATTATTGTCTGACATCATGTCCAAAACAGATGAAAAATCTATAATGTAAAAGATGAGTACACACATCCAATTTGTTGCTAAGTTGATGCTTGACCTGCTATCTGGAACTCGTGGAAGTTGCCAATCAAAACACAAGGAATGGTAACTAGTAGGTGCGCATCTATCCTTTGGTTCCTAGAATAATAGAAGTTGTATTGTTCATCATTCGGAACACACATCCGTATCGTATCTGATATAAGTAACAGTGTTAACAGCCAAATTCCCATGTTATAAGTTATAGTGTTATATTTAATGAAATTTTAGGCTTTTTATTTATGAAAACTCCCAACATTATCACTTGTAATTTTTCTCGGTTCCCTTCCACAGCCTCTCTAAGAAGCATATCATCCTTTTAACTAAATCTATGTGCTCCTTGTCTTTCGTGTTGGGTCCTTGTGAGAATCGATTCATAAGAACCATTAATTTCTGTAATAACCAATAATTTAGCCAGTCTTCGCCAATAAAAGATGAATAATTTATTAGTCAATCTTAGTTACTAATTATTTGTTTAGCGAGTCTAATATGATTAAATTAATATTTATAATTACGAAAAATTCAGGAAAGGTAGGGTTCTCCAACTATTTCTGTGTTGTTCTAATAGCGATTACATATTATGTTTTTTGGGTCACAAATCGGGGCTTGAGCATAGAACGAATTAGGGATGAGAATGGGCATGCCCAAAACCCGATTGGGCTTCCAATCGGGCTTGCCACGTCATCATCCCTACCAATCCTTTGTAATGTCCTACATGCTACTGCACAAGTACTAGAGGGGGGGTGAATAGTACTTTAAAATAATAAGGAGTATAATTCCAAATTAAATTGCAAACAACTACCAAATCAATTTGCGGAAGCTTAAATTGAATGACAACAACAAAATTAACAACGCAAACAAAAGATGTTAATGGGTTCGGATCCACCCAAGTCTCCCCGACTTGTTCCCGGTGATCATACGTCCCAACCACCCGGATCCCCTCCGGATACTTGAGTTAGAAACCCTAACTCAAGATTTCCACTATGAATATCTTGTGAAAAACCTTCACAAGATCAAAGCATACATGCAAAAGCACAAGTGAATCCCACAACCCGGGATCACAACCTTCTCTCACAACCGAGAGAATCAACAAGCAATATAAATGAGTTATATTGAAATAAGCAAACTTACCACAAAATCCTATACCTTGAGTTTTTCTTACCCAATAGGTGAAATGAAGGATTTGAGGAAGATGAAGTCACCAAGACCTAGCACCAAGGAAATGACCAGCAATAGGTGCCTAGGAATGATTTGGAGACTTGGATCAAGCAATAGCTTGAAGAGCTCACCAAGAACAAGCTTCTCTCTAGATGGATTCTAGATCTAGAATGAGAGAGAGAATGGGTTTCTTGTGAGGAAGAGAGCTTTTGATTTGAGTGAGAAAGGCTATCTCTTTTGATCTCAATGAATCTCTGAATAGAAGCTCTTTTTTTAGATAGAAATGACATAGGTTCGTATTTATAGGGTCCCATAAAAACAACTTAGGTCATTCTCCAACGGATAGAAATCTGGGAGAATTAGTCGGTCAAAGAACAACCACTGACCGACTAGTTCATCAACTAGTCGGTCAGTCAAACAGCATGGACCGACTAAGAGAGGAACTGAGAAGAAAGAGAATTTCAGACCTAGAAATCTAGTCGGTCCAAGAAGACTGGATGACCGACTAGTTTCACAACTAGTCGGTCAGTCAATGAACGTAGACCGACTAAGAGGCAAAATGAAATAGTCTGAGTGCAAGTTGACTTAGTCGGTCCAAGAACAAAAGTTGACCGACTAGATTGTTAATTAGTCGGTCACCAAACGTTCTTAGACCGACTAACGATAAACAGTAGCTCAGGAGAAATTTAGAGTGAACAGTAAGTCACAACTAGTCGGTCAAAGAAGCATCACTGACCGACTAGTTCACAAACTAGTCGGTCGGTGAGTCAACGTAGACCGACTAACTGTAAACAGTAAAGTCCAAGAAATTAAGGAATCAAACTAGTCGGTCCAAGAAGAGTTGCTGACCGACTAGATCACCATCTAGTCGGTCAGTACTCCTTCTTATACCAACTAATATGCACAAACAAGTCCGAATCGAAGCGCGACGCTTCGAGGAAGTTAGAATGAACTTGTACTAAGATCCTAGAGCTACGATATGAGCGTTATGAAGTTAGAATGGTAAAATATACTCAAGGCTTAACATTCTATATATCGAAGCTAAAAGACTATAAATAAAACCTTATTAAACGGTCTTCGAGAGCTTCGATTCATTCTTCATAACTTCCAAAACGGCGCAAGAGCTTCAACGAAGCTTTAGGCATGAGTATGAGCTTTGGGAAGTGTTGAGATGTCGCTTTGAATGTTCTCGTGAATTTGGCGACGATCTCCAATACTGCGCTCACAAATTGTTAGTTCATGGATTATTTATGTTTACTCATCATCAAAACCAAATCCGGGGAGTCCAATATTCAACATTCTCCCCCTTTTTGGTGATGACAAACCAACATAAATAATAATTAAAAATAATGATTAAAATGTAAAATACTTACTCCCTCTGCATTGATGACACGTTAATTCCAAAATGAATATATATGAATTGCATCAATCAGACGAGTAAGATATAAATTGAGAATCGATTTTTGAAATATCGGATTTTGAAAATCCTTATATGTATCTTAACTCCCCCTGAATCTAACATATCAAACTAGATTCTTAGAATTTGAGTTAAATTTTCATTTGCGCTATTTATTATCATTATCTATCCCCCTTTGGCATTATCCCAAAAATGGGGGGCATACAACGACAACAACTAGGAAATGGAAAATCCAACATCGGGAGTCGTAGACAATGACGATGGAACTAATTGACACCAAAGGAAAAGCGATAAAATCAAATCAAGGTGTGCCAAAATTGTCCATTATCAAAAAGCGATAATCAAAATCATCAAAGATACCAAATAATTATTCATTTCTTGAATAAAGAAACATACTCTCCAATATTCAATATTCTTGGTTAAATTTTGTGCATGGAAAACAATTCTATACAATTATAGAATTTAAATCTATTTAACCAAGTTTTCATGCGTCGAGCGACGAATTCACACATCATATGCATTGAACGAATATTAAATGAGCACGACGAATTAAGACAAAGAGAACGACGATGTATATATATAAATGATAACATCATGAGTACATTCAAAAAGATATCGATACATCAAATGCAACATACCCATCAAAAAGACATACATCATCATCATCCACATCAAAATAAATACAACATCATCATCCACATCATAATATAACATCATCATCGACATCATCCAAAATACATCAAAAATATCATAACCCTCATACTCTATCCTAACCCAAAATACTCTCACTAAGATATATCATCCAAAGCGTAGTGGAGAGTCCTCGGAACAACGATCACGAGGAAGTGGCTGGATCTGCAGTGTCCGTGGGTCCAGTCGACGGAGTGGACTCAGGCTCTGCAGGGAGTAGAGGTGTCTCAACAGACGGGATCGTCGGGGTAGGAGTGGAAACGACTGGCTCAGCAGCAGGGGTCTCAACAGCAGCAGGTGAAAGATGTGCAGGCTCGACAGCAGGGTCAGCAGCAGGCTCAGAAGTCTGAAGTGCTGAAGCAGAAGTCTCTGGAGCACCGGAAGTGGTGCCATCTCCAGGAGCTGAAGAGGTATAAAACAAACCCTAGAGAAGGAAATCGACACCTAGGAGAGGGGGTTTTACCTAGGAGGAGGAGGCGACGGCGGCGGACGGCTGGAGATCAGGCCGGAGTCGACGGAAGATGAAGAGACTCGAGAGGGGAGAGGGTTTATCGGGCTGGAGGAGTGAGATGGATACCGACTAAAATGATTTTTAGTCGGACGAAATGAGATTAAGTCGGTTTGGAAATCGAAAATGCCCTAACCCATTTAGTCGGTCACAGTTCAAGCACTGACCGACTAGATTATGTCATTACGATCAATGAGCTTGAACCGACTAAGTCGAAACAGGGGCAAACAGGAATTTTAGGGCAAGAATTAGTCGGTCGCAGTATATTCACTGACCGACTAGTTTTCAATCTAGTCGGTCGGTAAGTGTACTGTGACCGACTAAAGAAAGAAAATGATAAGATTAAGATTAAAGCTTGATCTAGTCGGTCTGAGTTTACTTGCTGACCGACTAGATGAGCATCTAGTCGGTTGACAAGTGAACTGAAACCGACTAGAAGAGTCCAAAAATTGATAATGGATTTCTCTTCACAAACCACTTGGATGAAACATCTTAACACTCTCATTAGTCATCTAATTTACCCCATAAAACGTCGAAATCTTAAATACGACATTGAAATACGAATTCGATCATAAATTCAAACAAAATCACATAAAATTCCCAAAAATTCAATAAATCTAGCATGATTGAAATATCGTGAAATATAAAAGCATGCAAGATAATTGAATGAAATATGAATCCTATATCTCGGATTCACCCATAATCCCCAATTCTCGACGCAACCGCACAAAGGAGTCCTCATTTAGGGGTTTCGTGAAAATATCGGCGATTTGCTTTTGGGTTTCAACGTACACTAAAATGATGTCCTTTTTAGCAACATGATCATCTAAGAAATGGTGTCGGACATCTATGTGTTTTGATCGGGAATGGTGCACCGGATTCTTTGAAAGACAGATAGCACTTTGGTTATCCACCATGATAGGGCTAGTATCACAGTGAATACCAAAATCCTTCAAAGTGTGTCTCATCCAAAGAACCTGGGCACAAGCGGCACCGGCGGCAATATATTCCGCCTCGGTGGTTGAAAGTGATACGGAATTTTGCTTCTTGGAAAACCAAGAGACAAGAGAATTTCCTAGAAAATGGCAAGTGCCACTAGTACTTTTCCTGTCGGATTTGCATCCCGTATAATCGGCATCACTGTATGAGACTAACTCATACGTGCTAGATTTCGGATAAAGTAATCCAAAATCTAAAGTGTAACTCAGATAACGGAAAATACGCTTTACCGCTACTAAGTGAGACTCCTTAGGTTGAGATTGATAACGAGCACATATGCATACGGCAAACATAATATCGGGCCTACTTGCGGTAAGATAAAGTAAACTACCTATCATACCTCGATATAGACGAATGTCTACATCCTTACCGCCCGTATCCTTGTCGAGATGCGTAGTCGTGCTCATTGGAGTCTTTTTCCCGGAAGCACTTTCCATTCCAAATCGCTTAAGCAACTCCACTGTATACTTCGTTTGGTGGATGAAGATTGCATCGTTCATTTGGCGAATTTGGAGACCTAAGAAATATTTGAGTTCGCCCATGTGGCTCATCTCAAATTGGTCCTTCATAACATTAGAAAACTCTTCGCAAAGAGTGAAGTTAGTAGCACCGAAAATAATATCATCAACATAAATTTGAACTAATAAAATATCATTATTCGCATGCTTAACAAAAAGTGTAGAATCGGCTTCGCCCATTTTAAAATTCAAATCCAAAAGAAAATTCTTTAGGCGATCATACCAAGCTCGAGGAGCTTGTCTCAAACCATAAAGAGCTTTCTTTAGTTTAAAAACATGATTTGGAAATTTTTCATTTATGAAGCCCGGAGGTTGAGAAACGTAAACTTCCTCAACACCATCTCCGTTTAAAAATGCACTTTTAACATCCATTTGAAATAACTTAAAATTTTTATGGCATGCATAAGACAATAAAAGTCTAATCGATTCTAATCTAGCTACCGGAGCGAAGGATTCTTCGAAATCGATACCTTCCTCTTGGCGATAGCCTTGAGCAACTAACCGAGCTTTGTTCCGGATGACGACTTGATTTTCGTCGGATTTGTTCTTGAAGATCCACTTTGTCCCTATGACGGTGTGGTTCTTCGATGGCAAAGGAACAAGCTCCCATACCTCATTCCTCTCGAATTGAATGAGTTCCTCCTCCATGGCAAGGATCCAAGCACTATCTTCGCACGCTTCAACTATATTCTTTGGCTCTATTGATAAGACAAAGGCACTATTGGCGAAGTGGTGGACTTGAGATCTCGTCTTGACACTATCATGAATATTGCCAATGACTTGCTCATGGGGATGGTCGCGAACGGTATGAAGCCGCTTGGGAATACCTTGATCACTAGGCACATTCTCAACAACTTCATTAGTCGGGTTAGTCTCAATAGAATCAATTGAATCAATAGACTTAGAATTTTCAAACGAATCACATAAAACATCCATAGAATCATTATCATTTGAAATTCTAGAAGTAGTAAAATTCTCATTAAAAGAGACATGAAGTGATTCCTCGATCGTAGAGGATCTTTTGTTGTATATCCGGTAGGCTTTGCTACGTGAGGAATACCCAACAAATATCCCCTCATCCGATCTCGGATCAAACTTGTCCAAATTATCATATGTGTTTTTAATAAAACATTTTGCGCCGAAAACACGAAAATGTTTAACTTGAGGCAATCTACCAAACAACAATTCATAGCAAGTTTGTTTGGTGCCGGGCCTCAAAAGTATTCTATTAAACACATAACAAGCGGTGTGTACCGCTTCCGCCCAAAATTGATAACCAAGTTGACTATCTTCGAGCATAGTGCGAGCACACTCCACAAGCGTTCTATTCTTCCTCTCAACAACACCATTTTGAGGAGGTGCGCGAGGGAAAGAAAACGTGTGAGTAATTCCAAGATCATCACAAAAATTTGAGAAAGACTCATTCTCAAATTCACCCCCATGATCACTACGAATAGTGACAATGGTGGTTCCGATGAGATTTTGTACTTTCTTCACAAATATTGTGAAGTTTTCAAAAGCTTCATTTTTTTTACATAAGAAAAATACCCATGTAAATCTTGAATAATCATCAACGATGACTAGTCCATATCTTGCATTTCCTAAGGAAGCAACTCTAGTTGGCCCAAATAAATCTAGATGTAATAGCTCTAGTGGCCGTTTCGTAGAAATGCTTTTCTTAGGTTTAAATGAAGATTTAGGAAGCTTGCCACGTTGACAAGAATCACAAAAACTTTTCTTTTCAAAAACGAGCTTCGGAAAACCTTTAATGGAATTTAATTTCGAAAGCTTATAAAGTGTTCCAAAGTTCACATGTCCAAAGCGTCGATGCCATAAGTGTTGTTCACTTGTGTTGGCAACGAGACATTGTTCATATGACTTGGGAAGATCCAAAATATAAATATCTTTATGGCGTGTGCCGGAAAATAATAATTTATTATTATCATTTGAAATATGACATAATCCTTTCGCAAAGCTAACTTTGTAACCTTTGTCACAAAGTTGACTTATTGAAATAAGATTATGATTTAAACCATCAACTAGATAAACATCACTAATTAAGGGTTTAGAAGGGTTACCCACTTTACCAACACCGACGATGGTTCCGCTCTCATTGCCTCCGAATACCACGCGATTTCCATTTGCAATGGGAACAATTCCGGAGAGCAATTTAGCGTCACCCGTCATGTGTTTTGCACACCCGCTATCGAGTATCCAATTCCCTTTGGAGCCAAATTTGAATTTTTTGCTCCTTTTCTTTTTCTTTCCCTTGAGTACCTAAAGATAGAAAATTTCATATCATGGTACCCAAGGTCATTGGGTCCTCAAGGGTTAGATCTTTGGAAGCCAAGTCCAATTGGACTTTGACTTCCCCACATAATTTTTACTATGCACAACATTCGAAAAATAAGCATTCATATACATTTGTTTTTCATCCATGCTTGTGTCCTTTGGGCTCCAAATAGTGAAAATTTTGGGAGCCCTCATCCTATTGGGTGCATGCATGCTACGTTGATTTCTACGTGATGCATGTTGTGGATAGGCATAAGGAACATGATGGAATGGTGCACGACGAGAATTATTCATATGATGAGGTGGGTGAACATATGCATGTGTGGGAACACGTGCGTGAGGGTGTCTCACATGGTGTGCACGTGCCCGAGAATGTGTTGCATAAAAATCATCATATGTGTGAGAGGGTGGAGTAGGACGTGTGTTCCTACATGGCATGGTATTGGTGTACATATAAGCATGCCCCTTCTTTGGAGGTCCACCCAAAGTGGGTTTCTTTCCAAAAAAGGGCGTGGACGAGGTGGAAGCACCATTGGTAGATGAACTACCAATAGAGTGTTTGCTACCACTCGTAGAGTCACCGGAAGTTGACCTAACAAAAGTAGTGGCCGCTTTGGATGGACATCCCATCGTATACCCCAAACCAATGTGGTGATTGGCCGGAAGTAAGTCACTTAGGATTTTATCCAAATGGTCCTTACCTTTGTTGAATTTGTTAATTCGGCCCAATGTGTTCTCATATTTCTCTTTGAAAGAACGCATAGAAGTATCTAAAGTAGATACTTGCGATGTGAGCACATAAACACGAGATTTAAGATTCTCGTTCTCAATACTCAAAGTCGAGTTTTGAGAAGTTAAATCCGCTATCCTATGTTCTTCCAGATCATCTATGCTAACATGTTCAAGTTTAGATTTGAGATTAACAATCTCATTTCTTAACTCTTCAACAACGGTGTCGTTGTTGGTGACGATAGTCTTAGGCGAGGTTTGAATGCTAGCTAGGTCATCTTTTACTTTAGTATATCTATTTACTAATTTAGTATATTTAGACCATAAATGAGAGTTAGCATCCCTAAGATCATCCATCGTTACCACATCGCCTTCGTCGTCGCTATCATCGGAAGAGGAAGATCCTTGATCATGCTCCTCTCTTGCCATGAAGCACATGTGCGCTTACTCCACTTTATCATCGTCCGACTCTCCGCTTGAGGAGTCCTCGGAGTCGGTGAATGTTGTTCCGACAAGTCCCTTTTTGTACCCCTTTTTGTACTTCTTTGACTTGTCGAACTTCGGCGCCTTCCACTTCTCCTTTTGCTTGTTTTGAGGACAATCCGCTTTGATGTGTCCCGGCTTATTGCATTTAAAGCACAAAGGTGGAGAGGCGTTAGTAGAAGTAAACTTAGATTTATGTTTGAAGTTACCCTTTCGGAAGAAGCGATTGAACTTCTTTGCCATGAGTGCAATGGATTCCATGTCCATTTCTTCTTCCGAGTCCTCATCATCGGTAGAGGTGGATGAAGCCGCCTTGAATGCAATCGCCTTTTTCTTAGGCGCATCTTGGTTCAAATAGGACTTCATCTTTTCTTGTAACTTCACCTTGCTATCCTTGCGTACCTCGTATGACATTAAAGTACCCATCAATTGAACAACGGTATATTTATTCATGTCATTACCTTCCTCGATGGCGAAGGTACGTTTCTCCCAAGAAGAAGGAAGTCCTTCGATAATCTTTGAGCACTTCTCCTTTTGAGTGTAGGACTTGCCGAGGGCCTCTAACTCGTTTATTATGTCAACGAAGCGAGCGTAATAATCTTTCATCTTCTCGCCCTGTTGCATATGAAACATTTCGTAATCTTTGTTTACGACTACGAGTTTAGAGTCTCTTACCCTACTCGTCCCTTCATGAAGAATGAGGAGGGAGTTCCAAATTTGATATGCACTCTTACATGTGCATATCTTATTGAAATCCTCGGGCTCCAATGCGCATTGCAAGGCGTTCATTACCTTGGCAATGCTTACCTCCGCGGCGACCTCCGCGGTAGTCCATTTCTCAAAGTCTTCTTCTTTGGGTTCGATGTATTCCTTCATTGTAGTCCTCCATAAGGATGCACTCCGGAGGAAGGTTTCCATCCGGCATTTCCAATACCCATAGTTGGTACCGTTGAAGAATGGAGGCCTCGTAGAGGAATGTCCTTCCATCACCGATGACGCTCCTTCACGGTTCCTGAAGGTGTCATAGTTGGAAGGTGGAGGCACGGTCTTGTTGTCGTTGGCAGACATAGCTAAGTATCTGGCTCTGATACCAAATGTAATGCCCTACAAGCTACTGCACAAGTACTAAGGGGGGTGAATAGTACTTTAAAATAATAAGGAGTATAATTCCAAATTAAATTGCAAACAACTACCAAATCAATTTGCGGAAGCTTAAATTGACTGACAACAACAAAATTAACAACGCAAACAAAAGATGTTAATGGGTTCGGATCCACCCAAGTCTCCCCGACTTGTTCCCGGTGATCCTACGTCGCAACCACCCGGATCCCCTCCGGATACTTGAGTTAGAAACCCTAACTCAAGATTTCCACTATGAATATCTTGTGAAAAACCTTTACAAGATCAAAGCATACATGCAAAAGCACAAGTGAATCCCACAACCCGGGATCACAACCTTCTCTCACAACCGAGAGAATCAACAAGCAATATAAATGAGTTATATTGAAATAAGCAAACTTACCACAAAATCATATACCTTGAGTTTTTCTTACCCAATAGGTGAAATGAAGGATTTGAGGAAGATGAAGTCACCAAGACCTAGCACCAAGGAAATGACCAGCAATAGGTGCCTAGGAATGATTTGGAGACTTGGATCAAGCTATAGCTTGAAGAGCTCACCAAGAACAAGCTTCTCTCTAGATGGATTCTAGATCTAGAATGAGAGAGAGAATGGGTTTCTTGTGAGGAAGAGAGCTTTTGATTTGAGTGAGAAAGGCTATCTCTTTTGATCTCAATGAATCTCTGAATAGAAGCTCTTTTTTTTAGATAGAAATGACCTAGGTTCGTATTTATAGGGTCCCATAAAAACAACTTAGGTCATTCTCCAACGGATAGAAATCTGGGAGAATTAGTCGGTCAAAGAACAACCACTGACCGACTAGTTCATCAACTAGTCGGTCAGTCAAACAGCATGGACCGACTAAGAGAGGAACTGAGAAGAAAGAGAATTTCAGACCTAGAAATCTAGTTGGTCCAAGAAGACTGGATGACCGACTAGTTTCACAACTAGTCGGTCAGTCAATGAACGTAGACCGACTAAGAGACAAAATGAAATAGTCTGAGTGCAAGTTGACTTAGTCGGTCCAAGAACAAAAGTTGACCGACTAGATTGTCAACTAGTCGGTCACCAAACGTTCTTAGACCGACTAACGATAAACAGTAGCTCAGGAGAAATTTAGAGTGAACAGTAAGTCACAACTAGTCGGTCAAAGAAGCATCACTGACCGACTAGTTCACAAACTAGTCGGTCGGTGAGTCAACGTAGACTGACTAACTGTAAACAGTAAAGTCCAAGAAATTAAGGAATCAAACTAGTCGGTCCAAGAAGAGTTGCTGACCGACTAGATCACCATCTAGTCGGTCAGTACTCCTTCTTATACCAACTAATATGCACAAACAAGTCCGAATCGAAGCGCGACGCTTCGAGGAAGTTAGAATGAACTTGTACTAAGATCCTAGAGCTACGATATAAGCGTTATGAAGTTAGAATGGTAAGATATACTCAAGGCTTAACATTCTATATATCGAAGCTAAAAGACTATAAATAAAACCTTATTAAACGGTCTTCGAGAGCTTCGATTCATTCTTCATAACTTCCAAAACGGCGCAAGAGCTTCAACGAAGCTTTAGGCATGAGTATGAGCTTTGGGAAGTGTTGAGATGTCGCTTTGAATGTTCTCGTGAATTTGGCGACGATCTCCAATACTGCGCTCACAAATTGTTAGTTCATGGATTATTTATGTTTGCTCATCATCAAAACCAAATCCGGGGAGTCCAATATTCAACATCCTTCACTAATTCTTTCTTGAATTAGTGAAGGATTGGTAGGGATGATGATGTCGCAAGCCCGATTGGAAGCCCAATCGGACTTTGGGCATGCCCATTCTCATCCCTAGAACGAATTGGTAACAGTCATGGGCCATTTTCAGTGGGCTACACAGATTTATTTTATTAGTTTTAACATGCAGAATTATCTATTCCGAATTTTTCCCGAGTTATTTCCGAATTCCGAAATTGTGACTATGGTTAATAAAATATAGTTCTAAAGATACAGAAAGTCGTGGTTAATAAAATATAATTCTAGTTGATACGTCTATTTTACGGAAGCCCAACAGCATGAGCCCAAAGGCGCAGCCCACCCAACGAAGCCCGAAGGAACATGGAGCTAGAAACCCAACTACCGATCAGAAGCCCGTCTGCGAGATCAGGCCCGCCCGACAAAGCCCCTTTAGAGGGCCCCCGAACGGCGATCCAACTCGGCTCCGGAAGCACGCCAGTCACTCGCCCACTCCAGCGATAACCACTCCCCCGGTCCCGCGACCACTTAATGGCGGTAATGGGGAGGTGCTGGCATGGCGCAGGGAACGGCGATAGGGGGGCGGATTGAGGGGGCACGATCGGAGGCGGACAAGGGACGTGAGTCGTGGACAATCACGACGGGAAGCCTATAAAAGGGCCAGAAGGACGACTAGACATGGGACCGCATCTCAGGTAACTCAAACCTAAGGTACTCCATCAACGACCTAGTTCCCCCATTTCATCTCATTTCTCCCCCGCTCGTGCCGGAAGACGCCGTTCCGATCTCCTCTCGAGTCGAACCGTCTCCGCCGGGCCTCCTCTTTCAGATCACTGTCTGACTTAGGCATCGGAGGGGATTTGGCCGGAACCAAGGTCCGGCCCCCCTGACGAGTGTTCTCGTCTTCGCAGGAGGACATCAGATCCACGGGCCGAGGCTTCCCCTCCGCCCCCCGCCGGCCACGCATCTCACAAGACGACCGAGGCTACCCCTCATCGTCCGACCGTCCGAGGCCGAGCGTCTCGCACCGGGCCGAGGCTTCCCCTCGCCCACCTTGCGGCCGAGGATCCAGATTCGGCCCATCCAGCGCGCTCCACGCCATCCGCAGCTCCGATTAGCGTCGTGTCCGCACAGACTCGACGCTCCCAAGGGACCCAAGTCGGCCCCTTGACCACGTTGACCGGGTAGTCCACGGTCAATGCTTTTGTAGTGAGAAAACACTCTGAAACATCTGGCGCCGTCTGTGGGAACGAACTATCCCACGAAGAAACAAACCGCACCTGCAATGGCACGAGCCTGCAACGGAAAGAGACGCATGCCCCCCCATCTCGGAGGAGGGGAATGGCGCACCCAACGGCAACCTTGAGGACGCGCCCGGCGACAATCACCCCGCCCCCTCAACCGAAGAGATTGGAGGGTCGGAACTAGCCACGCAGGGGCAGCTCCGCGCCCTAGCCCAGGAGACCAATGCTAGCATCCAGACGTTGGTCGCGACGGTGCAGCAGCTCGTCGGCGCTGCACCAGCCAACGGAGACGTGTTGGGCGACGGCCATCGCTGGGCGGGGGGGCCCCGCTCTTACGGTCCGCTGTGGTCGATGACCACGGGAACCGAAGACCAAACACGGAGCGTCGGTTCACGTTGTCCGGCTCCCGTCAGGCGAGATCACACGCCTCCTCCCCTTATCGGGAGAGGAGCCGAAGAGAAACCGAAGGCACGGGGGACGAATCAGTGACCGCGTCGTCTCATCAGCCGCGATCACCCCGCTGCAGGAGAAGCGACCGACACCGCTCGAGAGACCGATCAAGGCGGAGCGGGAGCTCCCGCCGGAGGAGCCGGGAACGCCGGGTCAGCCCGACCCCCAGTGTGGCGAGGGCCGTGGAGCCGGCCCCGCCGGCACCTGTGCCCCCTCCACCACCGAACGAGCTGGAGATAGGCGGGTGTCGGACCCCCGGGGGCATCCACGGAGACCGGTGCCCTCTGTCACGGAGAATAACCGATGCGCGGGTCCCCTCTCGATTCAAGATCCTGGTGCTAGGGAAGTACGACGAGATAGGAGACCCAGGAAACCACGTGATGGACTACGAGGGGGACATGTCATTCCAGTGAGCCGACGATGACCTGCTCTGCAGGGGCTTCTATTCGACCCTCAGGGGAGCGGCGAGAACCTGGTACCGCAGCCTACCCAGCCGCTCCATAGACAGCTTTGAGGAGCTCTCCCAACTGTTTTGCAAACAGTTCATGGCCAGACGACAGGTAATGCCTGATGCTGAACATTTGTTTAACATAGTGCAGGGCCCGGCCGAGCCGCTCCGGCAGTTTATGCGCCGCTTCAACGCAGAACGGCTGAACGTGAACAGCCCCCCCCCCCCCACCTTGTTGTCCAAACGGCCCTAAAGAAAGGGCTGCGCCATAGAGGCCTGAAGAAATCTCTGCACAACGATCCCCCGAAGGACCTCCCTGGGATCATGGCGAGGGCCGAGCGCTTTATGTTGACCGAGGAGACCTTGGCCATTGAGGCAGGAAAGGCCAGACGAGGGACCAAACGCGGCGATAGCGAACGCCGCAGCCCTGAAGGGTATCGGACCGAGAAGAGGGCGAGAAACAGACAGCGGGGAGAGGGTACCAGGGACGTCACCCCAAACGCTGTCCTCGCTCAAGTACAGAAGGAAGAGCGCACCGATCACCCCCCACCAAAGACAAAAAGAGGGGGGAAGAATGGGGAAAAGTACTGCAAATACCACAAGGACAATGGTCACGACACTGAAGACTACTGGCACCTAAAGAAGGACATTGAGAAGCTGATGAGCCGAGGGCACGCCAGGAGTTTAGCTGACGAGCCGGCCCACGGAGAAGGGACCTCCATGTAGCCGGACAAGGGGAAGAAGATCAACACCGTCCAAGGACCCCTCCGCATCATAAAGTGAGCAGGCGAGGCCCCTCCCCCCAGTCGCAGCCTAGTCCGGAGGGGATTATCTAGGTTTACATCCCTCCGTCTAGCTTTATTTCCTGTTTCCTTTCCTCCAAATGTACCGGTCCAATAGGGCCCCCAAGAGTACAAATGCATTCCCTTTTGTCTTTTCTTTGTCTTCGACGGAATCAACATTTCACTGAGGGTACATAAGAGTGAAGACCGCCGCCTCACCGGATGGGGGGTCAGACAAAGCCAGTCCCAAGACGAGGAGCTTCGCCCCCGCCGACCGACTCCTTCGCTCGTAAGTCTGGGGGCAGTTCCCCCTGCCAAC
Organism: Scilla litardierei; assembly: GCA_030789695.1. NCBI lineage: Eukaryota > Viridiplantae > Streptophyta > Magnoliopsida > Asparagales > Asparagaceae > Scilla > Scilla litardierei. Next base: position 111,689,001 of record CM061132.1, read on the forward strand.
GCAAACGCCGACCGGTCCTAAGCCGAGGAGCTTTGCCCTCGCCGACCCCCCCTGCGCCCGTAAGTCTGGGGGCAACTCCCCCAGCCAGCGCAGACGTCGACCGGTCCTAAGCCGAGGAGCTTTGCCCTCGCCGACCCCCCTGCGCCCGTAAGCATGGGGGCAACTCCCCCATCCAGCGCGGACGTCGACCGGTCCTAAGCCGAGGAGCTTCGCCCTCGCCGACCGACTCCACCGCCCGTAAGCCTGGGGGCAACTCCCCCAGCCAGCGCGGACGACGACCGGTCCTAAGCCGAGGAGCTTTGCCCTTGCCGACCGACTCCACCGCTCATAAGTCCGGGGGCAATTCCCCCAGCCAGCGCAAGCACCGACCGGTCCCAGGCCGAGGAGCTTTGTCCTCGCCGACTGTCTCCTTCGCTTGAAAATCTGGGGGCAATTCCCCCAGCCAGCTCGGGCGCCGACCGGTCCTAAGCCGAGGGGCTACACCCCCGCTGACCGACTTCGCTGCTCATAAGACCGGGGGCAGCCCCCCTAGTCATCAAGGACGTCAACCGACTGGTCCACTCAAGGGGCAAAAGACAACCTCCCGGAGAAAGGAGGCGAGCGACCACCGTCAGCAGAGGGGCCGAGGTCGCAGCAACAAGGCGAAATACGCGAGAAGTTCGAGTAAGCCAATTTCATTTATAATAGTTAACCAAGGTACAAAAGTGTGTCTTATTTACAGGACATCGAAGTGAAGAAACCTCTCTACAAATAATCCGCTCTCGGCGGACAACAAAATTCGTCACCTACAGAAACTAGGGCAACACCGGCAGAGCAAAACTTGTCGACCAAGAATCCAAAGTTGCTGGCCTATGCAAACATCCATGCAACCAGCAATTATTGGCTCTGAAGCAGGGAGTCGGTAGCGAAGCCGAAGGAGATTGCAGGGTCAGGGATCCATTTCAAGTAGGCCGGGCCAAAGCGAAGCGGATGCTAAAAAATTTGAGGATAAAAACAAGAGCGGCAGGCCGGGAAGGACGACCTAGGGGGCCCGGGATCGGGAGGACGCATCCTCATGCACTTCGTCCTGCTCAGAACGAGGGGGATCGACAGGCGGAGGGGCTTGCCGGACGCGCTCCGCACAATCCCGGAAGGAAGACTGGACGACTTCGACGATCCGATGGCCGATGAGGTCTTCATACGTACCGAAGGCCTCCCTAAGAACCTCGAAGATCCTCTCCCCCAGGGTCCCGACGACACCCCTCTCCACCTCCTCCGCAAGCCGCGCCACCTGACGCCGATCCGACAGTTCCCTCTGAAGCTCCTCCCTCTCCAGGCGAAATGACTCCACCGCTTCCTCAGCCGACTGCCGAGCGTCCTCCAACTTTCCCTGGAGGTCACCCACTCGTCCCTCCAGCTCGGCCACACGGAGCTTGAGATGCCGAGACTCCATCTGGGCCTCCGTCATAGCTACCTCCGCCGCCCCGGCCCGCTCGTGGGCCCTCACAGAGGACTCCTCCAACTTCCTCAAATGGATGGATCAACGATGCGACTCCATGGCGAGCGTTGAACCCTGGAAGACGAGACATGAGCCAAGAAGAGAGTGAAGGGAAGGAAAGGACAGCTAGATAGCCGAACCTGTTGAAGGATCCAGACCAAGGAGTCCGACACCTTGTCGGCGGGAATCCTCTCGAGGAGACTGCGATCCCGGGGGAGGACGGAGCCCTCGGCCACCTGCTGGGCCAGGGCTCGGTAGACAAACACTGAGCCCCGGGGGTGACCTCGAGGGAGGCCGAGCTGCCCGCCAACAGGGTTCTGATTCCCGGCAATGGATGCGGGGACGCTGCGACGGGGGTGGTTGTCAGGGCCACCGGAAGATCCCCGGTGGCCGCCGCCGGAAGCACGGAACACGCCGGACTGGAGGGATCCACATCTTCCTTCCTCTTTTTCCCTCCGTAAGGCTCCGCGGGCACCGAAGGGGAGTGCTTCCGCCTCGCACCATCTCCACCCTCGGGGACAAGAGGGGGCACGCCAAGTGCAGGAGGGACTGCACCGGACCCGTCGTTACCCCCTGCCTCTTGGGCTGACGGGGCGGATCCGGCCCTTGCGACCCCCCTGGAGAGGAGATCGCCAGAAGAAGAGGCGGGAGGCGCGGCCACCACCTTGCCCACAGAAGGCTCGGCTCAGCGCACCTCCTCCTCAACGGTCCGCCGAGGCGCCCTTCCAGAGGTACTGCCCCGGCTCCGAGCGGCTCCACGACGGATCAGCTCATCAACATCGCGGGTGAACTCGTGACCAGCCATTCCTGCAAGGGAAACCGAAATCAGGGTAAGCTGCGGGGCAATCCGGGACTGAAAAAGCGACCTACCCGGAGACCACAAGACGGCCTTCAAGAGTAGGTCGTCCAACAAAGACCAGATGGACTTCGCCTCCAAGGGGAGGGTCGACAGTAGCGCGGCGGCCGCCTGATCCGCCTCAGAGAGGGCTAGCGTTGAGCAAGGCCGGACCGACCCGCCCCAGCCTGTCAGAATTTGGGCACCCTCCAGGAAGACCACGAAGACATAATCCGAGCTCCAATCCCCCGACCAGCGGGGTAGCCCGATCAGGCATTCCCTCCTCGAGCGGGCTCGGAGTTGCAACCATGACCCTGGGCCGACCGTCTGGATCTGATAAAAGTAGAAGAGAAGGGGGAGAGACGGCTCCAGACCACGGGTACAGCAGAGCATCACGAAGCCCGTCAGTACCGCAATCGAGCAGGGGGGGTGAACTGGCAAAGGGGCACCATGAGATACTCCATGACCTGGATGAATAAGGGATTGAGCGGGAAACGAAGACCCAGGCGGAACATCTCGACGTAGACGCCGACCTCATTGCTCCTCGGAAGGCAGATCCGCTCGTCGATGAATGGAACTCGAACATCGTACGGGTAGCAGAGATACCTTTCCCGGATCTCCGTGGCCACTAAAGGAGGAGTCCCCGACGGCGTTCGGAGGATAACCAGGGGTACATTAAGCCGCACGGCAGCCGACGCCACATCATCGCCGGCGTAGTCCGGGAAGAGCTTCCCCTTCCCCTTATCTCGGAGGGGACGGCTCCCAGAGGAGGAACCTGATCCCGCAAGCCGGGGCCCGCCCCGCCTCAACTCAGGAGGATCCCTCGTCCCTTGGCCAGAGCCACCTATCCTAAGAGCAGCCATAATATGAAGATAAGAAAGGAGTTACCTTTTTGTTAATTTGGAGAAGACAAGGAAACAAAGGCGGCGGGAGACTCCAAGTTGTGGAAAGCCTAGGACAGAGGGAAGAGCGAGGAAGAAGTTGGGATCCACGCAGCCGGGGATCTTATATACCAAACCCAGGGGCGAATTCGAAGCGCCTGACAGGAACGCGTGGCAGGCCTCGAAGAACTGGCGGCGTTTCGAAATCGGCGCCAAAGGAAGTCCAATCGATCCGCCTCATCATAACCTTCATTTATGACCACGCCTCGACTGACGCGCCACTCGGAACCCCAGGAGTCACATCGGTCGAACCGAACCGGCCAAGGCCGATCGGCCCCACCGATGGGGGCAATTGATACGTCTATTTTACGGAAGCCCAACAGCATGAGCACAAAGGCGCAGCCCACCCAACGAAGCCTAAAGGAACATGGAGCTAGAAACCCAACTACCGATCAGAAGCCCGTCTGCGAGATCAGGCCCGCCCGACAAAGCCCCTTTAGAGGGCCCCCGAACGGCGATCCAACCCGGCCCCGGAAGCACGCCAGTCACTCGCCCACTCCAGCGATAACCACTCCCCCGGTCATGCGACCACTTAATGACGGTAATGGGGAGGTGCTGGCATGGCGCAGGGAACGGCGATAGGGGGCGGATTGAGGGGGCACGATCGGGGGCGGACGAGGGACGTGAGTCGTGGACAATCACGACGGGAAGCCTATAAAAGGGCCAGAAGGACGACTAGACAGGGGACCGCATCTCAGGTAACTCAAACCTAAGGTACTCCATCAACGACCTAGTTCCCCCATTTCATCTCCTTCCTCCCCCGCTCGCGCCGGAAGACGCCGTTCCGATCTCCTCTCGAGTCGAACCGTCTACGCCGGGCCTCCTCTTTCAGATCACTGTCTGACTTAGGCATCGGAGGGGATTTGGCCGGAACCAAGGTCCGGCCCCCCTGACGAGTGTTCTCGTCTTCGCAGGAGGACATCAGATCCACGGGCCGAGGCTTCCCCTCCGCCCCCCGCCGGCCACGCATCTCACAAGACGACCGAGGCTACCCCTCGTCGTCCGACCGTCCGAGGCCGAGCGTCTCGCACCGGGCCGAGGCTTCCCCTCACCCACCTTGCGGCCGAGGATCCAGATTCGGCCCATCCAGCGCGCTCCACGCCATCCGCAGCTCCGATTAGCGTCGTGTCCGCACAGACTCGACGCTCCCAAGGGACCCAAGTCGGCCACTTGACCACGTTGACCGGGTAGTCCACGGTCAACGCTTTTGTAGTGAGAAAACACTCTGAAACACTAGTTGAACATGATTTACAGTCTAATTCGTTGTGAAAGAATAATAGAATAACGGCATGATGTAACCGGTTTAGGTTAAGGAAACAAAGTTGCTAAAAAAGTGATTTCAACCGCACATGAATTGTTAATGAAATGTGGTAGGGTTTGTCATGCATCCAAGCAATCAACGTGGTAGTATGGTAAAGGAACTAGAGATTAGGTTTAGTCCCACATCAATTAAAATAAAGGATAAAGTATAGATACGTGGTGGTTAAATAGATAACTTATGACTCAAAAAAAGTAGATCCTTTAAAACAATATATGTTTCAAGCATATTTGCCACATTCATTCAAGTTAACGGGCCTCTTTTATTCTAATGGGACTACCCGCTTTTACAAATTGATACAGAGAGAGATCATGCTTGCGCACATGATTATTTGGATTTGAGATGGAGGCAGCTTCACGAGTCTGTTAGGACATGTTTGTTTGGGCTTTCGGGTGAAGAATGCACACCCCGTCCTCTTGTATACGTGTTGTCGCGTTTTAATCGTTGGTACCCAACAGTCTGATTCTTCGCATGGTGTGATTTGGTTCGTCTGCGAAGTTCCCGGGTTCGTCTGCATGTGTTACTTGCCACCTCAGTCACCCTTTGGCTTGTGGAGTTTTTGAATCTTTCAGTTGCGCTCTCAATCAACACCTCCAATGACCATGATGCAAACTCGTACAGCATAAGGAAACAGCTCTCTTCTTTTTATCTAGACATCCATCCCACGGCAAGCATGCCAGAAACTGAAGGGAGACATGCAGGCAGTGTTTTAACGTTCTTCCGAAGGACATGCATCATCTTTTGCTCTTTAATCATAAAAAAACAGCTGCTCTTAATTCAAGGCAAAATCAGCCTCCATCAACCGCCTATGGAACTCCCCCTTCACCCTCTTCTCTACTTTCGGATTTGCAGTGTTCAACACTGGCGTCCATTCCGGCAGATGCATCTTCCTTATACACACCTGGCTTGTGTTGCTGCCAACTAGAGATCGTTAACGAGTAAATCATATCCAATCATATTACACCACCACTCAGCATAGTAATCACTGAATAAGCCTTACGATTTTACTTCTAATTGCTTTCTTTTACAGGGACAAGCTTCACATGCAGAGATCAAAGCCCATCATTGGCCATGTGAATCAATTTACAATGATTCTCGCTTCAAGTGCAGGTACAGAGAACTCGAGTAAAAACAGTAAAAACTAGGCAAACGGTTTGTCTTCTAAGATGGATTGAAGAATGGCACCAGGCTTCTTCATTTACTAAGCTAATAATACACGTCTTGTTATATAAGGCCTTGGCGCTGAAGATCGGTGTATGTCTTTTTATTGTATATGTTGCCCTCCCTGTCTTCATACTCTTCTTCGAGATCCGGACGCCATTTATGGACTCCTTGTCGTTCTTGTATCCTCTCCCACAGATCTTTTGCCTCCTGTAATCAAACAGAAGAAAGAAATTCGTTAGGAATTCATTTGTTGGAAATTGGCTAGGAAAAGACTGCAGCTGACAGTGCCTCTCCCCATACCTGAATTCGCACCATTTCGTCTTGATATTTACGTAATGGTATACCAAAGTTTGAATTGCATATCATTTGTCATTTGCATCAAACAGTTGCAAATTTAATTGCTTTTGGACAAACCATTTTCCGCCCCCAAATCCATAGCCAAAGGCATGCAAAAACACCACTTTTGGTATATATATGTAGGCATGGAGATTTAATATGTACTTCATCAATTGTCACACACAAAAAGTGGTGCGTGAACTTTTTGGCCACCATCTGAGGCAATTTCCCACATTTTTTACCCAATACCCATTGATGTATACTATCCGTGTACATCAAACCATCAAACCATGCACGAAAGAAGCATACCAATGTGAATCAATACAAACAGTATTTACAGCTATGCTGATAAATTTTGCCGCATTAGCGGTATAACCCACTGGTTGGTAATATAACCCACCAGTTGGTAACGGACCCTGAGTGACTAATTGAAGAAAATCATCTAACCATTTAGTTCTTTTCTTCGTCAATCAAAATGTAAAACACTTTATAATGACTAGTTTGCCAACTCTGATAATTTTAATAGTTTAACAAAATGGGTTCTATCGCAATGGTCGGTAAGTAAGATGGATAAATGTGTGTGTGTGTGTGTGTGTGTGTGTGTGTGTGTGAACACGTACCTGAATATATGTAATTTCATTGAAGTTCTTTGTGTTTGGAATGTTAAGGCACCGCATGCCATGCTGATGCCGCCACTCTTTGAAATGACGCTCAAAGGCCCTGCGTCCCCAATAACTATGGTTCCCACATATTTCACACTTAAATTCCTGAAACAAATGCAAATGTGGACATTAAATGGCAGTTGGATGATAACTTGGTGTGAATAGTAAATCATGACAATGCAGCATATTCTCTAATTACCATAAATGTTCAAGTCATGTTAACATGTCCACAAAGGCATAAGACCAAACAATGCACAAATAAATAAACTATAAAAATGGGAAGAATGTCCAAGTTCGCTTCTTGGAACATATGAGATTAATGCAAAATATTGATTGTGTATAGAAGAACATTTTAAGATAGAATGATCTTGTTGCGGTATGGAATCAACTAAATGATTTACAGGCACATGTTAATGTAAATAATAATAGCATGGCTGAAGATTGAATAGCTAGGGGCCATGCATATTGGTCAACTTGGTGATAGAAGACATACTGAGGAAATATATATAAAAAATGTAGAAGCATCATAGACAGATGTAAAGCGCAACAAAATGATATTAACCAACCTGTGTTGAATTACATAAACTGATTTCAAGTAGGGGTATTAACCAAACTTTTGTTGAATAACATAAACAGATTTCAAGTCGGGATTTAGTATGAACAGATGCAGCACATGTGATGCAGAACATATACCTGGCCAAGTCCGTGAAGTTTATATAGCCAATATGGGATTGGCTTTCCATCCCACCCCATAGGCAACTTGAGGGGATTGTAAATCTGCTGATCCTCATCATCACTTTCCGTATCAGCTTGTACATCTACCTGCTTTTAAAAATAACCATGTAAGGAAAAGACAGGGCCATTACAAAAAAGTGCTTTAAATTAACAGATAGACCTAATATAGGGACAGATTGGATAAGCAAATCTCCTTGTGTGAACAGAATGTCTTATTTTCTCCGGAATGTTATATAATAGATTCTAACAAATGAAAATGTTCAGTAGACAAAATCCACTATTAATGATTAAAATGAGTCTTGTAGCATTCAAGATTATGATAGAACAAGTGTAAATTGGCTGGTAACTTGCATAATTTGCTGAAGAGTAAAACACAATTCCAAGCACGAACAAGTGTTCTCAACCCACTATTTCAAAGAATTTTACCAAGAAGACTGTCTAATTTATACTGAACTATAAAAAGGTTGTAATCGTAAACTAGCCAGTCAATATGCCAAAATCAGAATATGTACCAAAATTTTGCAATAATTACAAAAGGTGCCCCAAGAAAATTATTGTGTCAAAAACAGACATTTTATGAAAAGGACATACAATAGGGGTGGAAATATGACAGACAGGCAGTCCCATAAAAAAAATGTTAGCCTTCTTTCATACCACTGACGGTCAAGTCTCCTCACCATGCTAATGTTTCAGGCTTCGGGATCTTGTGATGCGGACGCCCCCTAGCCGCCGCCCCGCTTGCCGCAAGCCGCACCCGAGTCCCACTTGATGCTTAGGCTTGGGTGATTTAGTTATCTAGGGGTATTCTAATCTTTTCAGACTAGATTAGTAAATCCCCTCTTTTTCTATTTATTAGGGCTAGCCGTCATTTTATTTCCTTATGCTTATTTTGTGAAGAACAATTGTAGGCATCTCTTGTGAAGGTTTTAGGCTTTATTCCGTGCAACAAAGCTAGGAGAGCGAGTCTCCTCTCGAAAGAGACTCATTTATCAATTTTTTTCTTAGTTCTTCGCAATTTATAAGATCCAAAAATCCTCTTTTTATATTTTTCCACTTTTAAATTCTGAAATTAATTGATACGAAACCCTAGTTCGTATCAAATTGGTATCAGAGCATTGAGATCCAATGGCGACGAGCACGAGGTCAAAGGCGGATGGCGTGGATGAAAAGGTACAAGGGCTTCGAGAAGAGTTCAACCGGGAGATCGAGGGATTGAAGAAAACCCTAGGAGAATCCATCAAGGATCACGCCCATTCGCAAGAGGACATCCAAACCGAGCTTCGGGGCATGCGAAGGGAAGCCGTGCAAACGTCACGGGACATCCAAGGGCTAAAGGAGGCAACTTCAGATCTGAAATTTTTAAGAGAGGCCACATCGTCAATTCCGGAGATAAAAGCTATGCTCCAAGCCCTAACAATGGAGAGAGGAGGAGATCGGGGCAGAGGATTCAAGGGGGAGAAAACCAAGGAGAATCTACACTTGAATCGGCAAACTGGGAGCAACCGGAGGGGCGACGGCTACGGCAACAAATTTGGAGCAAAACACATTCGCCGCGAACCCTAGAGGGCCCGGCGTGCCTTGGAAACAGCCGGCAGGCCCTCCTGGGCCTGCGGCTGAAACAGCAGGCCCATCAGGGCCTGCGGCTGGAGCAGCAAGCCCTTTTGGGCCTGCGGAAAGAGCAGCAGGCCCCTTAGGGCCTGCGGAAACATCTGCAGGCCCTGTCGGGCCTGCGCAGCAATCGACAGGCCCAACTGGGCCTGCCGCAGCAGCTGCAGGCCCGGAAGGGCCTGATGCGACTTCGGCAGGCCCGTTCAGGCCTGCCGCTGTCCCAGCAGGCCCAAACAGGCTTGCAGCCCACTACTGGGGGCCTGCCGACGTGCAGGCAGCCCCCTGGGGGCCCGCGTCGACGCCAACTACCTTCCGGGGGCCCACGACAGCGCAGACAGCCCCATGGGGGCAAGATGGAGGTGGATGGGCCCGAGACACGACGATTGGGGCTCCAGTAGCCCAATTTTGGAGACCAGAGGCTCATCCACAGGTACTGAGGCCACAGGTGGATCCCAGACAGGCTTTTGATGGCTTTCCGGAGCGGGGACAAGGCCCGGGGGCTATTTTGGAGGACGGACAGCACCGGTACAGCAGCCCAGAGGAGCAGGAGAACCAGTGATGGCACGACAGCAGGAGTTTCCGGGGTACCATTACCAGCCCGAGGCGTGGGAGCGACCCGGGTGACCTGAGGAGTTGTACGGGGTTGACGGGGGAGGACCAGTTGAGGCAGTCGGCGGAGGATTCGACCGTGGGGTTGACCGCGGTAGAGATGGGGGACCTCAGGGGGGACATCAATGCAGATCGCCGCCTTATGAAGCTGAAGATGCCAATTTTTGACCGCACGGATCCGGATGGGTGGATCTACCGGGCGGAGCGTTACTTCCAAGTGAAGCGGTTGACGGAGGAGGAGGTTCTGAGGGCCATCGGAATCTACTTCGAGGGCAAGGCGTTGGCCTGGTACAGATGAAGGTGGCGCGGACCCCCTTTCGCACTTGGGAGGAGTTGTCCGCACTGATACTAGACCGGTTCCAGGAAACTCCATGGGGAGATTTCTACGAGCAGTTATCTGCTCTGAGGCAGGAGGGGACGGTCAGGGATTATGTGGAGAAGTTCGAGATGCTGAATAGTAGGGTGAAAGGGGTGACCGACGAGGTGATGATCGGGAATTTCATGAGGGGTCTGAAACCCTCTATACGAGCAGAGCTGAGGATGCAGAGTCCGGGGACACTGGAGGATGTCCTTCGCCTGGCCCACAAGGCAGAGGAGAAGCATGCAGAGGAGAGACACATTCGGGGGACTTGGGGAGCCCAAGGCCAGCGTAGTCAGACAGCACCGGCCCCACTCCCGGGGGTTACAGTAGCACCAGTGGACACGAAAATGAAGAGAGGAAACCCGACCAGTGATCCCTGGTAAACGGATGACTGAGGCTGATATGAGAGCGAGGCGTGCTGCAGGCCTCTGTTTCAGATGCGATGAGAAGTTCAGTCCCGGTCATCGATGTGCGAGCAGGCTGATGCAGATTGTGCTAGAACCGGACGAGGGGGAGTATGCAGATGGTGGGGAGCCAGTGATGACGGAAGAGAGCGAGGTTGAGCACGCACATCTGGATGTAGCAGAGGTGTCCCTGAACTCCTTGGTAGGGGTAACCACAAACCATACTAACAAGTTGTCAGGGCGATTAGACGACGCGCCGGTGACGGTACTTATAGACAGTGGGGCTACCCACAACTTCATCTCTCGACATTTGGTGGATCGTCATAGGTTGCAGGTGAGCACTTTGGAGACGTTTACGGTCCTCTCGGGGACAGGGAGGAGGGAAGAGAGCAGTGGGATGTGCAAGGGGCTGAGTCTGACCTTACAAGGGGTGCAGATCATGGAGGACTTCTTGCCCTTAGAGTTGGACAATATCGATGTGATTTTAGGCGTGTAGTGGCTGAGAGGGTTGGACGAGGTGAAGATGAATTGGAAGCAGCTTAGGATGGAATTCCAGGAGGGGGGGTCGCACGGTGGTTTTGACAGGTGACCCTAGCCTCTGTTTTCCCTTGGGGGCCTTCAAAGCCAGATCTCCACCTTGAGGACAAGGTGGCTCTTTTAGGGGGAGGTATTGATGCGGACGCCCCCTAGCCGCCGCCCCGCTTGCCGCAAGCCGCACCCGAGTCCCACTTGATGCTTAGGCTTGGGTGATTTAGTTATCTAGGGGTATTCTAGTCTTTTCAGACTAAATTAGTAAATCTCCTCTTTTTCTATTTATTAGGGCTAGCCGTCATTTTATTTCCTTATGCTTATTTTGTGAAGAACAATTGTAGGCATCTCTTATGAAGGTTTTAGGCTTTGTTCCGTGCAACAAAGCTAGGAGAGCGAGTCTCCTCTCGAAACTCATTTATCAATCTTTTTCTTAGTTCTTCGCAATTTATAAGATCCAAAAATCCTCTTTTTATATTTTTCCACCTTTAAATTCTGAAATTAATTGATACGAAACCCTAGTTCGTATCATCTTGGGACAGAAGAGATGGGGAAACAAAGGAGGAAACATAACAAACAACACCTAATGTTTAGTCAAGAGTATTGTTTATAAGAAATTATTAATATAATGTCCTTATATATCTGACTTTTCATTATATATGAACTGATCTTCAAATACAAACAAGTCATGAATCAACTTTGACCCAAAGAGTTTGAATTTCACACCATCCAATTTCAGGGATCTGGACAAGTTCCATTCTTTGGATGGCTTGCAGTCAGGTAAATCAAACCCCCTAGTGAATTACAATTCCCCAAATGATGTATTGAAATAAAGTCTCAAAATTAGGAATTCCAACTCCCAAGAAGGAACGTGTTGGTCCCATGGTATTATGTTACCTCCTACTCCGCCAAAGTCATCGACTCCCTCTATGATCCAAAAGCAATTTACGACTGTCAATATCACCCATCCATACACATATTTTAGACAGTCATAAATTTTAATACTCCAACCAACAATGTAAATTGAAATTGCAGTCACATGATCAATAATTTCATTAATCACATTGCAGAATTGTAATTCATGATAACCAAACTAGCATAAACATTCTGGTTGCTAGAATTAGAATATTATATTGGCTGTGTTGGGCCTTATGTATGTTGTGGTCCAACCCCTCTTAGTATGCTTTCCTAAACATATATCAATTGAAATATATATCAATTAAGTGAAAAATATGACTTCTCTTCCAAATCTTTGATTCTCACATGGTATTAGAGTGTAACCCGAACCCTAATTCACACCACTAATCGGACCTTAATCCCACCATTAACGCCTTCTTCTCCTAAATCTTTACGGCCGGATCCAAGACCCAATCCCTCACTATCATCCTAGAGATTCAGATCTGGGCTCCATCGTCCCGCCAGTCAGCTTACCGCCAAATTCTCTTCTTGGTGATGCTTATCGTCGCCCCCAAAACCCCACCGGTGCTCTTGTTCTTCCCCCACGACATTGCTAATGCCTGGATCTCGCGCATTGATCCTTGTCGCCACCTCCACAACTTCGTCGCCCCTTCGTTCCTCTGTCCCGTCCCTCGTACTTGTCCCCAAACCTTCGTTGCCACTTTCTTTCCTCTGCCCCAACCATCATCGACTTTACTTCCATATCTCCTCTTCAACAACATCGGCCTTCTCAAAAAGATCTAATCATCTCTCTTTTTATCTAGCCTAGTTACTGTTAAAAACAACTGTAGCAAATAAAAACTTGTTTTCTTTTTCTTTTTAGGATGACCTATACTCTGTCTAGCTATCATGGGTTTGTTGCCTCTTGTCTGGCTATCTTGGTTCTGATCTATGTTCATCTCTGCCTGCTTTTGATGTCAAAGCTGGATACGGTTTGTCTACTAATACCTATATGACTGTCTACTTTGTTGATCTATTATACTGACTGTTTGTTACACTGCATATCTGTTGGTGTTATTTTCTTCGAGTCGAAGTGAATATCACTGTCCATAAAGATTAAAAGCTCTGCTACTAGGAGTTTACATCCTAGAACTCTTTCGATGATTACTGTCAAACTAAACTAAATGGTGTAAATTTTTTATTATAGGTATAGTCCTTTATGTTTGTGATGCCCCAAAAAGCACCACACAAAGAGTCCACCTATTTCCAAGTTTGCAGAGTATGAAGTTGCAGGTGATGGTATGAAGACATGGCTAGTCAAGAGCATGGAGGAGAAAGTGCAAACACCATGTTCCTAAATATTGCTAAGAAGATGTGGGAAACCCTGAAGGAGATGTACTCAAAAAGGAGGAACATCTGTTGTATAGATGAACTATATCAGAAGTGTTCTCCTTGAAGCAAAACGAGAGACTTATATTAGATTATTAGGCAGAAGTAAGAGTGATAGCTGATGACTTGAAGACATACTAGCCTATTGTTCTACTTCTTAAGACTCTTCAGCAAAACCATAAGGAACTATTGGCAGCTAAGTTTTATATATGAATACACATTGGTTCCTCAAATGCATAAATGGAATCTCGGAGGTGAGACAGTTCCTTCACTAGCTATCACCATATCACATATTCGATAGATGACCTTTAACACGGGATCTATTGGAGCGACTCAATCCTCTACCAAAAGCTCTGCATTAGCTGCTAGAGGATGATGCCAAGGTCATGATCAAGGCTAAGGTTGTAAGTTTGGGGTTGACAATGCCTTTACTAGTGGACAATAATTAGGCATTGATCATGGTCCCAAGCTATGTATGCATTGTGTCAGAAACAACCACATCTTTGAAATGTGTTAGATAAAGTTTGGACAACCAATTGCATCCAAAATGCTTTTACAATGATTGTTTCAAGCGGTTGTACTTGTTCATCCTTGGATTAGTATGTACTTCCCTCTGCTAGTTGTTCTTCACTGTCACTACATGATGTTTTATATGTTCTTAAATTCCCAATCAACCTTTTGTCTATCAATCAGATTACAAAACATAATGCTCGGTGAAATTTTACCTCTTATTATGCGTTTTACGAAACGACTAGCGATCTAGGAAGGGAATTGGTTTAGGAATGAGAGAAAAGGCTTACATTAGGACATTGGGACCCATATCACTTGTTTATCTACTATCATGTCGAGTTCTCCATTATTATGGCATTATCTTCTTAGCCATCCTTCATCCTTCTCTAAACTAGTTGTGTTAGGTGGTATATATTGAGGCATTTGTTTCTTCTTTAAGAGGCATTTGAACTTGAAAAGCACAAGCGTGCTTCTTTTCCTACTAGAGAGTAAGTGGTTGCCTTTAGATTTAGCTCATTCAAATGTTTAAGATCCGTGTCAAACCACTTTGGTTTTTTGTTATAGTTTATTATATATTTTTTTGTCACAAGATGTGGGTGTATTTGATGAAGGATAGGCCATATCATCAAATGCCATATCATCAAATGCCAATTTACTGAAATCAAAAATCATGTTTTATGCTTGTCAATATTTTATGTAATGACATTGCCTTGGAATAAATAAAACAAGATATATTTAGCTTTTGTGCTTCTCATGGGATTTTAAATCAAACTTTGTATTCTTATACATCTCAACAAAATAAGATTGCAAAACAAAAGCATAGACATGTTCTTAATGTCACATGTGCTCTGATGTTTCATTGACGGTAACCAAGTATTTGTGGTCGGATCAAGTATTATGTGCATGTATGACTACCAAAATGCATACGTATGTTTTGCATGGTGATGTTTCTTTTTCCTGCATATATTCAAATTAGCACGTGTTTCCACTATAAATCTAAAGTTTCTGGTAGCATTTATTTTGTTCATGATCATAAGCCTAGCCTTAATAAATTGTCACCCAGATCAATCAAATGTGCTGTGTGAGATTCCAGAACTAATAAAGAACATTGATACTTTGGTCTTATTGATCGTCGATGCTATACTTTGCAGATGTGTCCTTTGAGTCAGAATCCTACTTTTCATCTAAATAACAGTAAGCTCATGTTTTACCTTCTATTTTTGCTAAGTACAAATATGGTTCTATTGCCAAGTTCAGATGTTGAGCGGCCAAATTTCAACCTCCTACATGTGTAAATTAGACATCACAAGAATGAAGCAAGTTCTTGATCCATTCAATATACCACTCCCAGATGCACAATATAAACAACCACCTTTCGTCACTGTGATCGGTTTGGACATACCAATTACTCTTCATAACGGTAAATACATTCTATTCTCAAACTATTTCATATGATCATTTAACATCTTCCTTCTAAAAGTTTGTTTTTTCCTTGTCTTCGGTATCTACACCCTAAACATATTAAGAAGAAGCTCAAAAACATCCAGCTTGAAAAAGTGCTATGGATGAGGAGATGACGGATCTGATATCCACATGTGCATGGAAGTTGGTCCTAGCATGACAAGATATGGAGGTGGTTATCATTGGATCTTTGGTTTAAAGTACTGGCTTGATATGACTATGGATTGTTATAACGCCGGCCTTAATAAAGACTTTACTTAGAATAATGAAGTTGATTACCTAGAGACTTTCACCCATTGCTTACCTATATCCTATCTGTGTTATCTTCTCCATTGTCATTAATCAACAATGGTGGGTGTTTTGGTTGGATGTAAAGAACGTGTTCCTCTAACTTGATCTCAAAAAGGTTTACACTGAGCTACCTCCTATATATGTTGCTCGGGAAGAGCGAATGGTATGCAAATTTAGAAATATGTCTATGAACCCAAGTAGAGTTTTCAAGCATGGTTCCAAAAGTTGAGCCCGACCGTTGAAGCCAATGGATTCATAAGATGTTATTCGGATAATCATATTTTTGTTTGTCATCGTTCTTCAAGACCTGTGATCATTGCAATACATGTGGATGACATTGTTCTTATAATAGAGTAACAAGCTTGGCATTTAAGAGACTAAAAATACTTGAAGAAACACTGTTACCGAAGATTTAGAAAGACCGAAATACTTCCTAAAATAGGCATTGCTTTTAGCTGGCGTGCAGTGGCATTATCTCAAAGATAGCATGCATTTGATTTGTTACAAAAGACTGGCTTACTTGGTAGTAAACCAATAAGCACACTCATGAATCACAACGTTGATGTGTGATGCCCGTTATTTGTTGACTTTATTTGTTGACGTAGATATTATAGGAGGTTAGTCGGCAAGATGATCTATATTATTGTTACACTTCCAGACATCACATATAAAGTTAGTTTAGAAAGTCAGTTATGCACCAATCCAGATAAATTCATTGGAGGGCTTCTTTACGCATACCACAGTACTTTTAGAGTGTTATTAAAACGGGATTATCTTATCTGACTCATAAACACATGAGGATTCATGCCTATCCAAATCACCGGCAAGACAAAAAGTCTACCTCAAGATAATGCACTTATGATGGAACAAGTCTGGTGACTTAGTAGAACAAGAAATAAATTGTGGTTCTCGGTCAAGTGTTGAAGCTAAATATCAAACCATGGCACATGCAACGTGTGAACTAATGCGGTTGCAGACTCTAGTGTTGGAGCTTGGATGCCAGAGTTCTAAGACCATACCTAAATCATGTGACAATCAGATGATCATCCATATTGCAAACAACACAGTATCTCATGAACGTACCAAACACATCAAGATGGATTGCCATTTCGGGTGATATACAAAATTGACGAATTATATATGTACTCCCTTAATAGTTATTCTGACCAATTACATAATGTGTTCACTACAGCGGTTCTCTCAAATGTTTTTGACTTTATTTGTAGCAAGCTGAGCATGATAACTATATATGCTCCTCCTTGAGCGTGTGTCGGAATTACCATATTGATTGTGTTGAGTGTTATGTATGCTGGCCGAAACCTAATTTGTATGTTTTCAAGTGAGTGAGTGAGTGAGTTTTTTTTTGTTTTTGTTGGGGGGGGGGGTCATGTGAGTATGACATCTCTCTCTTCTAAATCGCTGATTCTAACACTGACCAAAGCTGCATAATTTTTTGAAAAAAAAGGACAAAGCTCGCTGTATTGGTTTGATTGCTGTTGATAAAACTGAAGAGACATGAAATTTAACAACTTAAATACTAAACTGGAAGATCAAATCCAGAATACGCATGCATAGAGTAAACAAAAACAACCACCACATAAGCAACCAAAGGCATGATTACCTCTTCACGCTCTGCTTCCATTTCCTCGTAGGTTAATGACTGCTTCTTTTCAACATTGTCTTTTGTCTGTGAAATAGTCTGGACAGAACAAAAGGTAGAAACCAATCGATATACAAGGCCAAAAAAATAACCCTATAAACTTATATTTTGTTTCATCTTATGAGCATGCAAGCAAATAAAGAGTTGCAACTGTTAGTAGCTGGGTGGGGTTGTTTCCCATCTGTGGAGTGCTTGTAAGTGCAGCGAGGGAACAACTTGGTAGTTAGACACCAAATGATACGATGCCAAAAGAATCTTTAAAGTAATATCTTCGAATTTTTGAACTTGCAAAGAGTGGGACAAATGTCGATGATGGAGATCTTTTGTTATTTTCAATTTTCGTTCGTGCATGCGAGATGCATGTGTCGAGAGAGATGGACATTGGGGCACTCGTGCTAGAAATTTTTTAGCACGGGAGGGTAGACTGCACACACCATAAGTAACCTCACAAACATAGAATGTCCTGCCCATGGCGGAGGATGCTGGCACAAATTTCCAACGCGGTCATTTGACGTGTATGGGAAAACATGCACAGAAAGACGAAACATTCTGATGATAAGTGGTTGCCACAAATTTCTGAAAGATGCTTCTCTGAGAGACATGCAAGCCTCTGCCAAATTAAACAAGTTTGGTGCCAGCATTACCAAGGAACAATCTGGAATATCATGCGGCCAAGGAGAGCAATTTCCTTTCAGTATTACTACAGAAAGGATAGTAGATGTGGTACTACTTTGCTCTGTGGACACTTGCAGCAACAACCTAAATTTACTATCTTATTTCCCCATGTAGAGTATATCCTACTGTAGGAGAATTTGAACGCTTGTCACGCTTAAATTCCATGAACAATAAAAGGTAGGTCTCACAATCCACCCATCTGCCAACATCTCATGTAGATAAATGCCTAACCTAGGGGAAAGCAATTCAGCAGAACTCAAGAGCAGTGCCATCAAGTTGATGGTCAATAAGACTTGGTCATAGAGATTTCTAAAATTTTGAGGCATGCTTCAGATCCAAATTAGTTTGATGGGAAAAGGTTTGGAATGTTGATATCAAGATTAACCAGAACATAGACAGTCATAACTTTCTGTCACTACAGGTTATTTTTTAAAAATGAACAAATTTATTTTGGTAAATTAAATTAGACAAATTTCAATAATACACAAAATTAGGTCTCGATAGAGTACGGTTCCAACTAAACAATAAGATGTTTTGTTGCCAATAAATGTTAAAAAGATGCATAATAATAAAAGCAAACCTCTCTTAGAAGTTCACACATCCGCTGCAACTTAGCTTCCATCAAAGAAATTTCCTTCATAGAGTCGAGCTTATGTTGAAATGCTGCTCCACCATTTTGCTCAGAAGGACGTCCACCTTTGGCAAAATGCTTTTTGTCCAGTTGATCCAAGGGTGTATGCTGCCGAAAGGAGTGAAAGACCGCAAACAAAGTTTAGATATTATGGTGAAACTTGCCCCTTCTCCATTCAATAGTCGTGTGATGTATGACAATCATTAGTAGAAAATGCAAGAAAAAATAAAGAAGCAATATTAAAATTCCATCGAGGAAGCATCATAGATCAGGAAAATGTACTTAAAATCTTAAAGAGAACATATGGTTGTTATCAGTTTATAGTTTCTGATGAGTATTGACAAATTGAATGACAAAGTGCTTTGTAAAACCACTAGCTTCCTGAAATGGTATTCAATCTGTGACTGGTATAGAATAAAAACTATAAATCCTCTTATGATGCATGGGATTAATAAAAATTGAATGACCAAGTGCTTTGTTAAACCACTGGCTTCCCGAAATGGTTATCAGTTGTTATCGGTTTATAGCTTCTGATGAGTATTGACAAATTGAATGACCAAGTGCTTTGTTAAACACTGGCTTCCTGAAATGGGTATTCGATCTGTGACTGGTATACAATAAAAACTGTTTCAGAGTGTTTTCTCACTACAATGCGTTGACCGTGGAGAGCCCGGTCAACGTGGTCAAGGGGCCCGCTTTGGGTCCCTCGGGGGCTTCGAATCGGTGCAGAAGGGGCGAGGGGAAGCCTCGGCCCCGGTTGAGACGCTCGGCCTCGGACGGGTGTGCTCGGCCTCGGCTGGTAGGGGGACGAGGGGTAGCCTCAGTCGCCCGGGTAGATGCACGACCGACGGGTGGCGAGGGAGAGTCTCGGACCCGATTAGGACGCTCGGCCTCGGTAGGGCGTGCTCGGCCACGGCAGGCTGACGGTGAGGGGAAGCCTCACTGTCCGGTTGATCGAGTGGTCGGAGAGGGGCGAGGGGTAGCCTCGGCCCGTTGATCTGCTGTCCACCTGCGCAGACGAGAACGCTCGTCAGGGGGCCGGACCTTGGTTCCGGCCAAATCCCCTCCGATGCCTAAGTCAGATAGAGATCTGAGAAAAGAGACCCGGCGGAGACGGTCCGACTCGTGAGGAGATCGTGACGGCGTCTCTCGGCGCGAGCGGGGGAGGAAGGAGATGAATTGGGGGAACGATGTCGTTGATGGAGTACCTTAGGTTTAGTTACCTGAGATGCGGTCCCTTTCTTCGTCGTCTTCCTGGCCCTTTTATAGAGCTCCCGCTTGATTGCCTCCGGCCCACGTCCCACGCCCGCCATTGATCGTGCCCCATCAGTCCCCCCTCGCCGCCGCTCTCTCCGCCATGCCAGCACCTCCCTATTATCGCTATTTAGTGGTCGCGCGTCCGGGGGAGTGGTTTTCGCAGGAGTGGGCGAGCGACCAACGGGTTATTGGGGCCGGGTCGGATCGACGTTCGAGAAGGTCCCTTGTAGGGCCTTTGTCGAATGGGCTTTGAGGACGCCGATGGGCTTTTGACCAGTAGTCGGGCTCTTGGGCTCGTGCTTTATGGGTCTCGGTCAAATAGGCGTAACAATTGCCCCCATCGGTCGGGTTGATCGGCCTCGGCCGGTTCGGCTCGACCGATGTGACCTCTGCCGTTTTTGACGAGCTCGCCAGTCGATGCCGACTCATTTATTAGTCGTCATCATGAGTTGGCCCGTTCGATACTTTTAAGGCGCGGGTCCCGAAGCGCCGTCGGCCTTCGGATGCTGCCACGTGTAGCGGCCAGCCTATCCCGCCGTTCGCGGAGTCGCCTTAAGTTCGAGAAGCCGAAGGGTTCGTGAGCCGCCATTGGTGGGGTCGATCAGCCCCGGCTCGCTCAGATCGCCCGTTGTGTCTCCTGGGATTCCGAGCGGCGCTTCAATCGAGGCGAGGCCATAAATGCGGGTCATGATGAGGCGGATCGATTGGACTTCGACTGGCGCTGGTTTCGAAACGCCGCCAGTTATTCGAAGCCCGCCACGCGTTCTTGTCAGCCGCTTCGAATTCACCCTTGCGCCCGGTATATAAAATCCTCAGCCGCGTTGATCTCCATTTCTCTCTTGCTTCTCCCGGTATTCAAAGATTTCCACAACTCGGAGTTTCCTGTCGCCTTCGCTTCCTTGCCTTCTCCAGTCCAGTCGAAAAAAAGGTAATTCCTCTCTCGCTTTCACCTTATGGCTGCCCTTAGGATAGGCGGTTCTGGTCAAAGGGCAAGGGATCCTTCGGAGTCCAGGCGGGGTGAGCTCCGGCTAGGGGGATCAGGTTCCCCCGCCGGGAGTCGTTCTCTTCAGGATAAGGGGAAGGAGAAACTTTTTCCAGACTTCGCCCGTGATGACGTGGCGTCGGCTGCCGTACGGCTTAATGTGCCCCCGGTTGTCCTCCGTGCGCCGTCGAGGACCCCTCCTTCGGTGGCCGCGGAGATCCGGGAAAGATATCTCTGCTTCCCATACGAGGTTCGGGTTCCATTTGTCGACGAGCGGGTTTGCCTTCCGAGGGGCAATGAGGTCGGCGTCTACGTCGAGATGTTCCGCCTGGGTCTTCGCTTCCCGCTCCATCCCTTCTTCATCCAGGTCATGGAACATTTCACAGTGTCCCTGTGTCAGTTCGCCCCGTGTTCGATCGCGGTACTGACGGGCTTCGTAACGCTCTGCTGTACCCGTGGTCTGGAGCCGACTCTTCCCCTTCTCTTCCACTTTTACCAGGTCCAGACGGTCGGTCCAGGGTCATGGCTGCTACTCCGAGCTCGTTCGAGGAGGGAATGCCTGATCGGGTTACCCCGCTGGTCCGGGGATTGGAACTTGGATTATGTTTTCGTGGTCTTCTTGGGTGAGGCCCAGATTCTAACAAGCTGGGGCAGTTCTGTCCATCCTCGCCCGTCGTTAGTTCTCTCAGATGCCGACCGGGCAGCCGCTGCGCTTCTGTTGGCTCTTCCTTTGGAAATGAAGTCCATCTGGTCTTTGCTGGACGATCTACTCCTGAAGGCCGTCTTGTGGTCTCCGGGTAGGTCGCTTTTTCATCCCCGGATCGCCCTGTGACTCATCCTGATTTCGGTCTCCTTTGCAGGGATGGCCGGCCGCGAATTCGTCCGTGACGTCGACGAGCTGATCCGTCGTGGAGCCGCTCGGAGCCGAGGTAGTACCTCGGGAAGGGCGCCTCGGAGGACCGTCGAGGAGGAAGTGCGCCGAGCCGAGCCTTCCGTGGGTAAGGTGGTGGCCGCGCCTCCCGCCTCTTCTTCTGGAGATCCCCTTCCGGGGGGGCGAGGACGGTGCGAGGCGGAAGCGTTCCCCTCCGGCGCCTTCGGAGCCCCACAGTGGAAAGAAGAGGAAGGAGGACGTGGATCCCTCCGCTCCGGCAGGTTCGGCGCTTCCCGTGGCGACCGCCGGGGATCCTTCGATAGCTTTGCCAGCCACCCCCCTCGCAGCGTCTTCGCCCGTATCACCAGGGGTCGGGGCCTTGTTGGCGAGCGACTTGGCTTCGATTGTCGTCCCTGGGAGTTCGATGTTTGTTGACCGAGCCCTGGCCCAGCAGGTTGCCGAGGTCTCCGTCCCTCCCCGGGACCGCAGCCTCCTCAAGAAGATCCCGGCCGACAAGATGTCGGATTCCTTGGTCTGGATCCTTCAACAGGTTCAGTTATCTTGCTATCCTCTCTTTCTCTTTATCCTCTTCTTAGCCAATGTCTCGTCTTTTCAGGGTTCAGCGCTCGCTGTGGAGTTGCAGTGTCGAGCCGTCCGCTTGAGGGAGCTGGAGGAGTCCTCCATGAGGGCTCAGGAGCGGGCCGGGGCGGCCGAGGTGGCCATGATGGAGGCCCAGATGGAGTCTCGGCGCCTCACCCTCCGTGTGGCTGCGTTGGAGGGACAAGTGGGTGATCTCGAGGGAAAGCTGGGGGATGCTCATCAGTCGGCTGAGGAAGCGGCGGAGTCGTTCCGCCTGGAGAGGGAGGAACTTCAGAGGGAGTTGTCTGATCGGCGCCAGGTGGCGCGGCTCGCGGAGGAGGTGGAGAAAGGCGTCGTCGAGACCCTGGGGAAGAAGATCTTTGAGGTTCTCCGGGAGGCCTTCGGTAAGTATGTAGACATCATCGCCCCCCGGATCGTCGAAGTCGTCCAGTCTTCCTTCCGGAACTGTGCGGAGCGCGTTCGGGAAGCCCATCCGCCAGTCGAGTCCCCTCGCTCCGAGCAGGGCGAAGTGCACGAGGATGTGTCCTCTCGAGCCCGGGCCCCCTAAGCCGTCCCTCCTGGCCTTATCCTCAAAATTTTTAAGCATCCGCTTCGCTTTGGGCCAGTCTACTTGAAATGGATCCCTGGCCATCTCCTTCAGCCCCGCGGCCAACAATTGCTGGTTGCATGGCCGTTAGCTTGGGTTACCTACTCCGGGTCTTTTGTTAACCAATTTTGCTTTGTCGGTGTCGATCTAGCGTTTGTTTGGTCATTTGTCGCGAGTAGATTGTTTGTAGGGTGTTCCCTTCGCCTTCATCCCCTGTAAATAAGACGCATTTTTGTACTCGGGTTAACTATTATAAACGAAATCGACTTACTTGGATTTCTTGTGTGCTTTGCGTTGTCGCCTTGTTCTTGGCTTGGGAATGGACGAAACCGGCGTTGGGGGTTCTCCCCCGACTTATGAGCGCAGGGGTCGGTCAGCGAGGGCAGATCTCCTCGGCTTAGGACCGGTCGGCGTTCGTGCCTGCTGGGGGAATCGCCCCCAGACTTATGAGCTCTGGAGTCGGTCGGCGAGGGCAAAGCTCCTCGGCTTAGGACCGGTCGGCGTCCATGCCTGCTGGGGGAATCGCTCCCAGACTTATGAGCACTGGAGTCGGTCGGCGAGGGCAAAGCTCCTCGGCTTAGGACCGGTCAGCATCCGCGCCTGCTGGGGGAATCGCCCCCAGACTTATGAGTGTTGGAGTCGGTCGGCGAGGGCAAAGCTTCTCGGCTTAGGACCGGTCAGCATCCGCGTCTGCTGGGTGAATTGCCCCCAGACTTATGAGCACTGGAGTCGGTCGGCGAGGGCAGAGCTCCTCGGCTCAGGGCTGGTCAGCATCCGCGTCTGCTGGGGGAATTGCCCCCAGACTTATGAGTGCTGGAGTCGGTCGGCGAGGGCAAAGCTCCTCTTCCTCCTCCAGTGAGGCGGTGGTCCCCGGCCTTTTGCGTTATTAGCGACATGTCAACTCCGTCGGGATTTTAAGTAAAGACAATAAAAAGAATGCGTTTGTACTCTCATGAGTCCTGTCGGACCGGTACATTTGGAGGAAACGGAAAAAAGGAAATGAAGCTTAAACAGAGGGATGTAAAACTAGATAACTCCCTCATACTAGGCTGCCACCGGGGGGAGAGACGTCGCCTGCTTACTCTATGATGCGGAGGGGGCCTTGGAGGGTGTTGATCTTCTTCCCCTTGTCTGGCTGTGCGGAGGTCCCTTCTCCGTAGGCCGGCTCGTCGGCCTGATTCCTGGCGTGCCCTCGGCTCATCAGCTTCTCAATGTCCTTCTTCAGATGCCAGCAATCTTCCGTGTCATGGCCATCGTCCTTATGGTACTTACAGTACTTCTCCCGGTTCTTCCCGCCTCTTTTAGCCTTCGGTGGGGGGGCGATCAGCTCGCTCTTCCTTCTGTACTTGGGCGAGAATGGCGTCTGGGGTGGTGTCCCTCGCGCTTTCTCCCCGCTGCCTGTTCCTCTGCCTCTTCTCGGTCCGGTACCCTTCGGGGCTAGCTCGTCCGCCGTCGCCACGCTTGGTCCCTCGAGTGGTTTTTCCCGCATCCTCGGCCAAGACCTCCTCGGTCAGCATGAAGCGTTCGGCCCTCGCCATGATCCCGGGGAGGTCCTTTGGGGGTCGGTGTGTAGGGACTTCTTGAGGCCCCTGTGGCGAAGCCCTTTCTTAAGAGCCGTCTGGACCACCAGGTCGGGTGGGTTGTTCACGTTCAACCTTTCCGCATTGAAGCGGCGCATGAACTGTCGGAGTGGCTCGGCCGGGCCTTGCACTATGTTGAACAGATGTTCAGGACCAGGTTTGATCAGCCTCCCCGCCATGAACTGTTTGCAGAACAACTGGGCGAGTTGCTCGAAACTGTCGATGGAGCGGCCGGGCAGGCTGTGGTACCAGATCCTCGCCGCTCCCCTGAGGGTTGAATAGAAGCCCCGGCAGAGCAGGTCATCGTCAGCTCCCTGGAAGGCCATGTCCCCTTCGTAATCCATCACGTGGTGTGCCGGGTCTCCTATTCCGTCGTACTTTCCCAGCACCGGGATCCTGAATCGGGAGGGGACCCGAGCGTCGGTTATTCTCCGCGATAAGGGACACCGGTCCCCGTGGATGCCTCCAGGGATGCGGTATTCGCCTGTTTCCGGCTCGAGCGGGGGTGGAGGTAGCACCGGCGCCGGTGGGGCCGGCTCCGCAGCCTTCGCCACGCTGGGGGTCGGGCTGACCCGACGCTCCCGACTCCTCCCGCGGGAGCTCCTGCTCCGCCGTGATCGGTCTCTCGAGTGGTGTCGTTCGCTTCTCCTGCGGTGGGACGACCGTGATCGACGAGACGATGCCGTCATCGATTCGCCGTTCGTCCCTTCAGTCTCTCTCCGGCTCCTTTCACGATAGGGCGAGGAGGCACGTGACCTCGCCTGACGGGAGCCGGACCGCGTGAACCGACGCTCTGCGTTCGGTTTCCGGGTCCCGTGGTCGTCGACCACCGCGGACCGTAAGTGCGGGGGACCCCCGCCCATCGGTGGCTATCGTTCAACGCGCCCCCGTCGGACGGCGCGGGGCCGACAAGCTGCTGTACTGTCGCGACCAACGTCTGGAGGCTCGCGTTGGTCTCCTGAGCCAGGGCACGGAGCTGTCCCTGTGTGGCTAGTTCTGAGCCGCCGGTCTCTTCGATTGAGTGGGCGGGGTGGCCGTCGACGTGCGTGTCCTCGGGGTTGCCATTGGATGCGCCATTCTCCTCCTCCGGGATGGGGGTCATGCGCTTCCTTCCATTGCTGGCTCGTGCCATTGTTGGTGTGGTTTTCTGCTTCGTGGGATGATCTTCGGTTCCCACAGACGGCGCCAGATGTTTCAGAGTGTTTTCTCACTACAATGCGTTGACCGTGGAGAGCCCGGTCAACGTGGTCAAGGGGCCCGCTTTGGGTCCCTCGGGGGCTTCGAATCGGTGCAGAAGGGGCGAGGGGAAGCCTCGGCCCCGGTTGAGACGCTCGGCCTCGGACGGGTGTGCTCGGCCTCGGCTGGTAGGGGGACGAGGGGTAGCCTCAGTCGCCCGGGTAGATGCACGGCCGACGGGTGGCGAGGGAGAGTCTCGGACCCGATTAGGACGCTCAGCCTCGGTAGGGCGTGCTCGGCCACGGCAGGCTGACGGTGAGGGGAAGCCTCACTGTCCGGTTGATCGAGTGGTCGGAGAGGGGCGAGGGGTAGCCTCGGCCCGTTGATCTGCTGTCCACCTGCGCAGACGAGAACGCTCGTCAGGGGGCCGGACCTTGGTTCCGGCCAAATCCCCTCCGATGCCTAAGTCAGATAGAGATCTGAGAAAAGAGGCCCGGCGGAGACGGTCCGACTCGTGAGGAGATCGTGACGGCGTCTCTCGGCGCGAGCGGGGGAGGAAGGAGATGAATTGGGGGAACGATGTCGTTGATGGAGTACCTTAGGTTTAGTTACCTGAGATGCGGTCCCTTTCTTCGTCGTCTTCCTGGCCCTTTTATAGAGCTCCCGCTTGATTGCCTCCGGCCCACGTCCCACGCCCGCCATTGATCGTGCCCCATCAGTCCCCCCTCGCCGCCGCTCTCTCCGCCATGCCAGCACCTCCCTATTATCGCTATTTAGTGGTCGCGCGTCCGGGGGAGTGGTTTTCGCAGGAGTGGGCGAGCGACCAACGGGTTATTGGGGCCGGGTCGGATCGACGTTCGAGAAGGTCCCTTGTAGGGCCTTTGTCGAATGGGCTTTAAGGACGCCGATGGGCTTTTGACCAGTAGTCGGGCTCTTGGGCTCGTGCTTTATGGGGTCTCGGTCAAATAGGCGTAACAAAAACTATAAATCATCTTATGATGCATGGGATTAATAAAAAGACTACTACGGTTAGAAACAGATTTATGTGACCTTTGAGCACTATAACAAAAACCAGAAGACACTTTGAGATCATATATCAACCCAATGCGCAACACTCATTTAAAACTTGAATGAATGGCATCCTGCAAGTAACCAAACACGAGTCTTAAGCGCAACATCATCTATCAATATATATTAACAATTTAACAATTATGATTTTGTTCTAAATTTCTAATATCTAAGTTTAGTTCCCTTGCGTCTCAGACTCACAGATATCCCAAATGTTTTTCAACTAAACCACAGACAAGTTCGATTAAACATATGGTCGACCACCTCATCTAGACGGTCTTTTAGTTTAGGCCATGCTATCACCAAGTGGCCTTTAAGATGTAAGGAAAGACATTGGTTAGAGGTTCATCAGCTAATTTCCCCGAAGGACACTCTCATAAAGTCAGAAGGTTGGTTTCATTGACAGACATTATATATAGATCTTCAAGCCTATAATATGTTCATTGTGCTCCATAGCCACAATCCTACAGTGATGCACAAAGGCCAAAAACATTGTTATGATGATGCATAGAATAGAGAACCGTATAACTTTGCTGATCATTAAATTGACTTATAAGAGAGGTACATAATTGCTCATTCTCAGGTCTGTTTTGCAGATGAAGGAGAATGTAGTAAACCTGAGGAATACCCAATTTTTTGGAGGTTTTCTGTTATTGCGCATATAATTTTCTTTTCTTTTATTCTTAAAGGGAATGTTGTAAGGCTTGGTCACCAAATAGGTTAGCTTCCCATCACAATTTGTGAAAACCCGAAGAGAGAAGAATGTTCCATAATGCAATGGTTTCCCTAATCACACAAATGACCAAGGAACATGAGAAAAGAATTATCACATTTAACTCACAGAGGACAGTTAATTCTTAATGATACGACTAAAAGGATGTCATGCAATATTGAACTAGAGAACCTGAATATTGACATGAGTTATAACACAGATCACAAGAACAGATAGAAGATATTGATAATCAAACTCTTAAAACATTAAAAGACATATGTCAACTTGTAAACAACTGTTTCCCAACATTGACCGGCAACAAAATTTTAGTAACAATTCCATATATGAGCATTACCGCATTTAGACAGAGTATGTCAATAAAATATTGACTATAAATTTATCTGTCATACATTATTTACAGACTCTAGGCTACTTACCTTTGTCAAAAAAAGCCGCTCTGCACGCTGCTGAACTGTACCACCAGTTTTCAAACCTCTAGCTGCTAAAGCCTGCCAAACAGTTTTCCCACTCAGAATAAAGAATAAATTTAACAATAACACCAACAAATAATAAAGCATTTCTGTCGAATCTTCTGGGTCAGCTACATGAATCTAAGTTCTATTGCTTGAAGGCGCAGGAGTCGATGCAACCTTGAGAAACACCCTAGTACAACCCCTGGATCACATGACATTAAACAGTGTAGCAAAGGATGATATTAACACAGTAGTGGAAAATTAATTGCAAGTTTTAAGAAATGTGTTGCTTCATGTGTGTTGTCCAAGGTGAATATCGATATGCACCAAGCTCAGAGGTCAAATGTTTTGATGCATGTGTTCAGTATATTAGACCATAAGATGCCAGTTCATTGGGAGTTGTTATGTGAGTCACATTGTTTACATAATGATACCAATATGTAAACAAAGAAAGAAAATTAATAGGGAACAAATTCAGCGTAAGCATTCAATTCATCTTTGTAGCACATGATCTCAAATAGGTTTTGTAAACTTTTGTGTCACAAAGCATTACTTTATCTAAGTTATCGCTGACAGACTTATTTATGTACTCTTAAAGAAAAAATATCGTACATCCCTACTGCATTTTTTTAATGACACTGAAAAATGTAAATGGTTGAATATGTATTGTAGCACTACCACACACATATCTGTGGTCAATGTCTACCTTACTATCCACAACATTATCTATTAAGTGTGTTGCTTACCTTGTAAAAAGTCAGTATGTGATCTGTTTCCAGCACTTCATCAAAATAAAGCACAATGTAAATTTGATTAAATGCCATCATATATAAAGCATCCACATCCCAAAAAATGATAAGGACGACAACAACAATAACAATACATATTATCCCCACAAACAACCTCAGGATTTTTTTAAAAAAATTATAAGAAGTAATAACTCAGAACACCCCTAACGTTTCGTCAAGTATCACGAAGGCCCCATAGTTTTTTTGATCACTTAACACCTGTGTGCCATCAAATGACATAACACCACCAACTTTGAATTATGTGATTACTGAAATGCCCTTTCCAAGTCTATAATTGAGGGTAGGTGCCTCATGGGATTTGTTCTTTGAATTTGGGGTCGAATTTCGAATTTCGAATTTCTTTACTGGCAAGGGCTTAATTAGATTTGGGAGATGAAATGGTTGAAGATTTTTGATCACTCTGCTACTCGGCTTAATGGGTTGGTGTTGAATTCAATTGGGAAGATGAAGTTCTTGGAAAAATTGAGTATTTCTGGAAATGGGTTGGTAGGTAGCTTGTCTGGATCAATGAGAGGCTGTACCGGTCTAATAGACGTTGATTTCCATAGGAATTTGTTAGTGGGTAACCTTCCATCATGGGCTTTTAACTTAGGTTTGGAAAAAATCATGATATCAGGATCAAGTTCAGCGGTAACTTACAATTTCCTAAATTTGATGGGCAGTCTCCTTCTGGATCGCTCTCTGAACCGTGCAATAAGGTCACCCATAACACGGCTCTCCCACTGGAGTTACCTTAGCCCCTTTTCTGGAGTGATTCCTATGGAGATTGGGAGGTTAGGAAGATTGAAGGTCATGAGTTTTTTCATCAATGCGATTCCGGTGAGTTTGGTACACTTGAAAACCAAAAAAAAATTCTTTAAATGGGGGAAGAAAGAGTTTGTGAGAGAAAGAAAAGGGGATGGTTTTGGGTTCTGACAATAGTTGCTAAAGACGAAGATTTGGTCAGGATATTTCACATTTCATATTTGACGGGGTTAGAGGACTTGATGGTCCAAAGGTGATGAGAGATTTAAAAACATACTTAATTGTTAAGGCCAAAATTGATCAAGACAGTTGGCAGGCTGACGTAGACTCATAGCGCTGAGCTGGAGCTTCGTCAGCAGCTGGAGTAGGACCCTTGGTTGGAGGAACCAGGGTCGATCGATGGTGGTTGGAGGTGATGCGACCTTCAACCGACCTCCGGGCGGTCGTTGCGTCGATCGTTCGAGGTTGGAGAACTCGACGTCGACCTTCGAGGTTGGAGAACTCGACGTCGACCTTTGAGGTTAGAGTGTGATCGTCGATCTGCACCACATGGACCCGTTAGGAGAGTCGAATATGGGTTCCGACCCAAATTCCCTCCGATGCTTAAGTTAGTACGGAACTTAAGGAAGAAAGTGAGCTTGGTGTAGCTGAAATCGACCCACGGAGGTTCGTCTCTAGACTGACGACGTAAGCTTGAATATAAGAATGGTAAAGGTGAGAAAATAGAGTTCTATGTCTTAAACCTCGTACTTTGAAGATGGGACCCTTTTCTCTATTTATAGACGTTCAGGGTCCCTTTAGAGACGTTGGGGAGATAATAGATACCCATGGTGGGGCCACGATCTACCCTCATTAATAGGAGTAAATGTTGTGCACGTCTCCGAGATTCTCGAGTCCGCCTTTAATCCTACGTTCGAGCGAGTGGACCCAACGGTCGACTAGCCATTTTGGCTTTGACTGAGTCGACATCTGGCTTCTTTGGCGGGCCTGGTGGGCCTTAGTCATCTGTCAACCGAGCTATCTCGAACGCCGGCCCAATGACTCAACAATAGCCCCCGTCGCACGACCTTGAAGGATACATCTGCTGAGGTCAGGCGACGTTACATCGCATTTAATAAGGTGCGACAATCGAGAAAATAGCACTTGAGTTTTAGGCACCAAAACGCCAGCCTCGTCGATTCAGATGATTTGTCTGTTCGAAATCCAAGACATTCTGGATCCTTGGATCCTTGACATGTGTTCCATCATGTGGTTGTTGCTTTGCCCATATATGATGGTTCCCGTGATAGAGTGCGTAAGTACTATCTTCATTTGCTCGATTCAGATTTTCCTTCTCTCGAAAGTAATGGCTTCGTCTTCTGCATCTGAAAGGAATGTGCTCACCGCCATGCAGAAAAATCGGGAAGGGATCATGGAGCTGGGCTTGCTGGCAAATATGAGGTCCAAAGTTAAGGCCGGTCAAATCAATGCGCTCCAGAAGAACTATGTTCGTCTAGATTATCAAATCAGACTGCCCGGGAGGGACGAGAGGGCTCATCGTCCCGACGATCGGGAAGCGGGGGTCTACGTCAAAGCCTTCGAACGGGGCCTTCGCTTTCCCATGCATCCCTTCCTGCAGTACTTTCTATGTACCCTGAACCTTTCCCTCTGCCAGCTTATACTGAACGCTATCGGCATGTTGATGGGCTTTATAGTTCTGTGTGTGACGAAGGGAATCGAGCCATCTCTGCGCATGTTCAACCACTTCTTCTCGATTCCTCCCCTTAAGACACCGGGGTGGTATACAAAAATGGCCCGTCGAGGGAGGAAGTTGCTGGAAGATCTTTCCACCTCCAACCCCAAGTGGAAAGATGAGTTTGTTTTTGTGGTCTTCCAGGAGAGGCAAGCTTATGCACCGGTTGGGGTACCCCTGATTTGGGGCATACCGAGGATAAGCCGCTAACTGTCGAGGAGAAGAAAGCCGCCAACACACTGAAGAGCTTACCCGAGGGTATGATGTCGATCGAGTGGCTGTGGTCGGACAACGTGCTGCGTTGAACCGTGTGGATGAAAGGTCGGTTCGACCGTGCTCGCCAACTGTTCGACCTTCGTCACTTGATCTAACTCGTTTGTTGCTCAAGCAAGTATGACCAGTGTGGATTATCAGGTAGATCCCTCCTTTAAGGAAGCAGTCGAGGCTTCCATCAGAGATGCGAAGGCGAGAATGTTGTCGCCTCGGACGCCGACCGCATCAAGATCGATGGTCCAACCGTCCAGATATCGGCCTATGATCGTTGAAGGGAGTGCCCAGGTGGCTCGCCCTCAGCAGAAGAAGAAAGGGTCCTCCTCCGAGTTTGAGGTGGTTGCACTGGAGGGTGGCAAGAAAAGGCGGAGGATCGTTCTCAGCGACTCGGAGCCGTGTGGATCGAACGCAACCGCGGAGCAAGCCTCCCAGTCAAGGAGTGATGCTCTCCATGAGGAAGATTCGAGGGAGGCTCAGGTTCCGCCAGATCTTTGTGTGCACCGGGACACCTGCCCTGGGGGTATGTCTCCCTCCGTAGAGTGGCCTGAAGACATCCTCGAAGAGTATAGGTCGATGTTGTTGGAGGGTCGATCTCCTCAGGCTCCCCTCGACTGCTCCGAGGAGGAGCTTCTCAAGGCAAGGTTTCTATTGAGGCATGGGGATTCTGCTATCCTCGACTATGGGGCCGCCTCCTGCATCGCCAAGAATGCGACCCTTTCACGGGACAGGGCTGTCGTGGAAAGGATCGATTGTAAGCGGCTTGCGTCAATAGCCGTCCATGCCAGCGTCCAGATAATTATCTTTTGGGCCTCTATCGACGTCAATATCAGCACATAAGCTGACCGTCGAATGTTTGTGTCTAGGCTCTTATGGTGACCACGGAGTTGCGTCATCGAACTTCGGTGGTGGCCGATCATGGTGTCACTCTGGAGGACGTCAGATCGGAGGGTGGAGAAGTCCCAGGCTGAGCTGGAAAAAATCAGCCGCCTCTCCGAGACGAGGTCGTTAATCATTCAGAACTCGAGCAAGAGCTAAGTGAGTCTCGTAGGAGGGAGACGGAGCAGATCGTCTTAAGAGAGCAAGCGAAAGATGCTCTGCTGGAGAAGAGAGTCGAAGCTGATGCCATTGCGGAGAAGGCGATTCGGGATTTTACGGCTTCATTTCCCGACTTTGACGAGCTATATAAGCAACGCTACGAGCGATGCCGGCTGGAGATGAGGAATCGACTCCCTGACCTCTCCGCAGAAATTGACGAGATCCCGGTGATATTTTCAGACCTCGGTGAGGATGAGTCTAGCCAAGGGAACGACAAGTCGAGCCGAGGCATGGAGGAGGCAGCTCCCATAGACGAGGCCACCACCATGGCCGTCGACGAAGCAAGAGTGGTTGCTACGGGGGAGCCGAAGACTACGGCCGCATTGGAGGGAGATCAAGGGCCTGAACGGCCGCTATAAGATCTGGCATGCCTGATAATAAATTTTGAATGTATAGGGGTAATGTAAGTGAAAACAATATTTGTAATAAAGAGTGACAAGAGATTTGTCATGTGTATTCTCGTATGCCATTGCCTCTTTTTGTTTGTTGTCGCTCACACCCGGTGGTGGTCTCAATGCCTGATGGTCCCTTTCGATGGGTTAGGCGCTGCTTCGGGGTGATCGAGGGTAACCATCGAACCGCCTTTAGAATTTGACCCTCATGTTCCATGGAGAGGGAGAGATCTATCAAAATCGTGGTTGACGATATGGGGTTTGGTTCGTGCAGTATGAGTGGGAGAGATCTACCCGACTCGACTTACGGCTGACGACCGCTTAGGAGAGTCGTTCAGTGGCGGAGGGGTGGCCCCCTCGACTTACGGCTGACGACCGTTTGAGAGAGTCGTTCAGTGGCGAAGGGGTGGCCCCCTCGACTTACGGTTGACGCTTGTTTATTTGTATCAACGTAAGTTCGGTTTTCCCAACACCTCTTGAGGATTGGATCCTTTTTCGAGTGGAGTTTTGATTGGGTAATCTCTACAAACTTTACGAAGGCTCAAAGAAGCGAAGTTTTATTGGATAAAGAAAACATGTTTTATTAACGAAAATAAAACGGAAAAGGCGTACAGGTGTTTTCTGATCGACGTCGGAGCTGTTGCCATTTTATTCGGTAAGAGTTTTAGCTGGCTCATTAGTCGACCACCTTGGTGACATGTGATCCCGTCATCTTGCCCTTCTGTTTCAAGGATCCTTCCTTGCTAGGTGGATCACTGACCGGGCCTTTGTGGTGTCCTCGTTTGACTAGGCGTCGATCTCCTTCTTGAGAGTCCGACAGTCGTTTTTGTCATGCCCATAGTCGTGATATTTGCAGAATTTGAGGCCGTCCCTCTTCTCGTATTTGTTCTTCTTCGCAGCCTCTTGTATCAGCTCTTCTCGCGGGGCGTAGGCAAGGGCTTCTGTCTTAGAGACGACCGGCTTAGTGTAGGTAAGACGCTCCTTGCTTCGAGGGCTACTCTCTCTAGGCCTCTTGTCCCAGGACTCCTAGCGGGTGTTCCCGAGTTTGGTTTCTCTCGCCTTGTGTCTCTGCGGCAGGAGGGAGTGCTCTTCGCATTAGCTCCGGCTGGTTCTTCCGCTTCCTCGGAGGAAGTGAACCGATCTATTATGTTGAGCTGCGACGGTGTTAGGTGAAACTGGTGAAGGGCCATCCTCAGGTATTTGTTCCTGACCGCCTGGGTGAGCGCCGCTATGACAGTCAGGTCCGGCGTCTCTTCTACATTGAGCATCTCGTCGTTGAACCTCTGGACGAAGGCTCGAATTGTTTGAGCGGAGGTAGGACTTCTTCTTGGGGCGTCGTCCGGCGGTGAATTGCTTACAGAATATCTCCGCCAGTTCGTTGAATGAGCCGATGCAGCCGTGGGGTAGCCATTCGTACCAATTTTCCGCCCTCTTGATCAGGGTGGCATGGAAAGCTCTACAAAGGTACGGCTCGTCGGCCCCGTAGAGTAGCATGACATTCAAATACTTATGAATGTGCGACCATGGATCGCCTCTGCCATTATAAGCTGGTAGTGTCGGGAGCTTAAATTTGGGGAGAAAATGAGCGGGAGGATATTCTCCTTCAGAAGGTCTTCCGAATCGCGGATTGGACCAGCACGGATCCTCCCACCCCAAGTTGCGGTAAGTTGGCTTCGGATGATCGATTTCAGATCTACTCCCTTCTTGCGAGTCCACCTACAGGGTTTAGTGGGTTATGACATGGAGGGGCCCCGTACATTACCTGCTCTAGGATATTGCGGGTAGCCACCCGGTAATTGAAGTAGGTGGGTTCCCCTTGGAGCACGAAAGCTCGATTACCGACTCCCACTCCTTTGTACTGGTGGGCCGGGAGGTCGAGTCGTGAAGGTTAATCTCTACCCTTGGGTCCCCTAGATCTCGGAGGAAAGCTGAGCCCCTTGTTGGCGTCAGGTATGGGTTTGGAGACAGCGACGGCTCATTGACTGGCGATGAGCTCCCCAAGTTCTGGTGGATCAAAGCCGCCAAAGCGCCTAAGCTCCTATCGAGCTGCTCGGTGAATTAATTGAATTCTCTTCGGGTTACCCCGGACTCCTTTGTTTTCTCCGTTGGTCGAGGTGGTGGCGTTGTGGAGTCCGCAACGTCCTCCACCAAGAAGTTGTTCGCTCTTGGCCTTTCCTTCGGACCTGCGACCAATCCGGCATTGTTGGGTCCAGCTGTCATAGCTTTTTGGATTGCTTTGGGATGTCAAGCTGGTTAACATTTTCCACAGACAGCGCCAAACTGTTAAGGTCAAAATTGACCAAGACAGTTGTCAGGCTGACGTAGACTCAAAGCGCTAAGCTAGAGCCTCGTCAGCGGCTGGAGTGGAACCCTTGGCTAGAGGAATCAGGGTCGATTGATGGTGGTTGGAGGTGATGCGACCTTCGACCGACCTTCGGACGATCGTTGCGTCGATCGTTCGAGGTTGGAGAACTCGATGTCAACCTTCGATGTTGGACGGCGATCGTCGATCTGCACTACAGGGACTCGTTAGGGGGTCGGATCTGGGTTCCGACCCAAATCCCTTCCGATGCTTAAGTTAGTATGGAACTTAAGGAATATAGTGAGCTTGGTGTAGCTGAGATCGACCCACGGAGTTTCGTCTCTAGGCTGACGACGCAAGCTCGAATATAAGAATGGTAAAGGTGAGAAGATAGAGTTCTATGTTTTAGACCTCATACCTTGAAGATGGGACTCTTTCCTCTATTTATAGACGTTCAGTGTCCCTTTGGAGACGTTGGGAAGATAACGGCTACCCATAATGGAGTCACGATCTACCCTCATTAATAGGAGTAAATGTTGCGCACGTCTTCGAGATTCTCGAGTCCGCCTTTAATCCCACGTTCGAGCGAGGGGACCCAACGGTCGACTAGCCATGTTGTTGGCTTTGACTGAGTCGACATTGGGCTTCTTAGGCGAGCCTAGTGGGCCTTAGTCATCTGTCGACCGAGCTGTCTCGAACGCCGGCACAATGACTCACCATTAAGTGATGACTGAGGAAACGTTAGGAGGATTTTGAGTTATTACCATAAATGATTATACCAGTTTAGATGATTGTGGAACTCCATGATCTGTTGCAGCATGGTCAGAGGTATAGATGAAAATGTAATGGTGTTTTAACATTGATTTTGTTGTTTTACAATCGTTACTGGACTCTTCTCTAAAAGATCATGCAATCCAGCCACAGTGCAAAATTCATAATCAACAGCAAAGTACACTATATGTGCGAATTGGAAGTTTGGCCTCTTTTAGAACTTGCCTACTACAGCTTGATTTGAAAACCTTTCGAACATTAAATACAGTTAAATAGTTGGTTATAAATTTAATAAAAGCTTCAGAAATTGTAATTCTCTAGAGGAACCATGACTTATCACACAGCATAGTTAAGAAATCAGAAATAACAATCTACTTCACAACTATATAGTTGCCTAAGATCATCTGTTTTGTCAAATTAAATTCAGTCCTTCAAACACGTGCATTAAGGAGCATGTGTTGGTTGTATGTACACAAACACAAACAATTTCAGATTGTTTTTGCTGAGGTTCACATAACAACAAACTGTTCTTTCTGACAGCCATATAAAGGCAAGTAAAAGGAGATCGCACCTCTTTTAACTTTTCAGGACCGACTATAATTAGCTCTTCTACAGAACTGTAATAATCAAGATCAAGCACAGTGTCCTGAGATGAAATATTTCCATTTTCCAACCCCTTAGTTTCCCATCCAAGTATCTTCTCATGCGCCCAAAGTTCCTCGAATTCAGTCTCAACCTGTCACAAATAACAAGTACTTCAGCATACATACGAAAAAGAAGTTTCCAATATTTTAAATAACTGTTCAATTTATTCTGTGTAAAATGTTTATGACGATCATTGTGCGCTTCAACTTAAATAAGTCTTGAAATCCCTTGATATACAGTCAAGTGCCAAATAAGAATCAATGTGCTAATTTACAAGGAGGTTGGAATTGGAAGAGAAAAATTAGGGGGAAAGAGTGGAACACTCTAATCCAGGCAAGAATTTGCAAGCAAATGTTGCCAGTTAAACTTATTCACAAAATCAGATTTCAAATGAAACTAATAATAAAAAATAAAATGTCAAAAATCAAACCATATTCACATAAATATACGTGAATATGTGAAGACAAAGACACCCACTGCTGTCATTATATGTATGTACCCAAAATCTAGTTTAAGAAAGTTGCAGAATGCTTAATCCCGAGTCCAACAAGCATTTCAATAATTGATCAGAAGTACCTAGGGCAATATTGAAGTTAATACACATGTGCTAGGATGTTGATACACTATGGTGGGAAGCTCAGTCATGAACTTGTTACAGCAAGCATATCCGTACCAGAAACGAACCTGCACGTCAATTGCTCTGCTGATGTATGAACAGAACCACCAGAACCAATGATTCATTGCAGTAGGACAACTTGGACATTCAGTAAGTGAGATCTATGTTCACAATCTTCAAATGTTTTAGGGTAAGAAACACCGAACATATAGGCCAAAGCTAATTCAATGTCAATGACTGGCAACGGAGCCACAACATTTAGAGAGAGATATTGAGACGCTGATTGACAACTATTATTGATGATTAATCATAAAAAGACGAGACAAAAGCAAGCTTAGATGATAATCCTAGTTCAGTCTTCAAGGATGCTTATGCAGAAGAACAGATGGTAGATGAAGAACTTTTTATAATTGAAATGCTCATTAAATGCTTCTTGTGTTTGGTATTTAGATATTTTCTTATAAGTTTATTTTGTTATGCTTGCATTTTTCTTCTAATTTAGCTTTTTCTTTGGTGTAGACATATGCATATTGATATATTTCTAACTCTCAAACTGTCTTATTGCTAGTGACGTTGATTATGGATATGATATATTGAATTATCTATTATACATTTGACAACTTTTTTTAAATTCTAGGGCTGACTAGGACAGATTGACTAAGGACAAAAGGGGTGATAGAATGAGGACCAGGATTAAATCTTAGGGAATGAACGGTTGAGATGATGTTTTGAGAAAATTTTGGGGATCTTGAATTTTGGGGGGAAATGTGTTGGGTGAAAACCAAGAGCTTTGCATTGGTTTAACCGAAATTTTGAAATCGTAGGGGGGAAGTGGAACAAACCAAAAAATCTCGCCCCTATCTCCCCACCCAAACAAAAAGCATTGGTTGAACCGAAACTTGAAATCGTAAGGGGAAGTTCAACAGACCGAAAAAAGTCTCTACCCCTATCTCCCCACTCGAACCAAAATTTTGAAATTCTAGGGGGAAAAGATCGAACCCCATCTTCTCCCATCTCCCTCCGTTCGTCTGGTCTACCCTCCTCATCTGTCATCAGATTCTCCACCCCCGCTCTCGCCGTCACCTCCGCCTCCGCCTCCGCCGTCGGTGACAAGCTCCACGAAGCCATCCTCTCATACTTCGATTCCGCCGACGAAGTCCAAACCGTATTCATCTCCTATCTCACCAAAGGCAAGAAAGCGATACTCTTCCACGTCACAGGCGCCTTTACCCCCACCTGCTCCCAGGAACATCTCCCAGGATTCGTTGAGAAGGCCGACGAGCTAAAGGCCAAGGGCGTTGACACCATCGTCTGCATCTCCATCAACGATGCATTCGTCATGAAGGCTTGGAAGGAGGACCCCAACATTGGGGATGATGTCATCATGCTCTCCGATGGCAACGGCAACTTCACGATGGCACTCGATGTGCAGATCGATCTGTCGGATAAGCCTGTAGGTCTTGGAGTCAGCTCCAGGCGCTATGCATTGCTCGCTGACGATGGAGTCGTCAAAGTTCTTAACTTGGAAGGAGGCGCGTTTACTTTCAGCAGCGCTGACGATGTGCTCAAGGCCCTCTGAGACTGACTGTGCTCAGGTTTTTCTTGCTCTTCATTTTCCCCTTCATCGCCATCACAAAAGATTATCAGGTTCTTTATGATGCTGATTAGTTTGGATTTACCTTTCTTTTTCAAGTTAAAATAAGGTAAATTTTACCGTCATCGCAGTTGATCTGATGAGATGATATTGTTCTCTATATCTAGTTTCGGCTGGGATTCAAGGTCTGATTGTTGGCTACCATTTCTGTTGCGAAGGTGTTAAGCTAAGGTGAGATGTTTTTTCCCTCAAACCTGTTTAATTTAGTCCTAAAATGCTTTTTTCAATTGAATAAATCCTCACGGAAAAGAAAATGAGGAAGCAGAAGGCGAGATGTTTTATCTCTCTCCCCTGCCAAAATCACCCCTACACCCGAACCGACCACCCCCGGCAGTCGCAAAGCTGCGAAGGTGTTAAGCTAAGGTGAGATGTTTTTTGCATCAAAACTATTTTTCATCTGTTTAATTTAAACCTAAAGATGCTTTTTTCACTTGAATAAAGCCTCACGAAAAAGATGACTGATGATTAAATTAGTGTTTACCAGGGTTTGAGGTATCGACCGATACCATTAGGTATCGACCGTACCGTATCGGTATCGGCAATTGACGATACCGAAACCAAGAGTTAGTTTCAATATCGGCCGATACCGAACGGTATCGGTCAATTTTTGCCGATACCTGCGGAAACTGACCGATACAGGCTGAAACTGACCGATAACGTTTAGTACCGGTCGAAAACGGAGGAAGAAGAATGTGTAATTAAATAAAAATTCTCTAAAAAACCCCAAATATTTCGTGAATCAATAGATTGCATAGAAAGCTCGGTTAAAAGAGAGGAGAAAACCATAGGGTTTCGGCTTAAAAATAACGGAGAATTAGATGAAGAGGCAGAACTAAGAAAAAATTGCTTTAAAAAGAAGAAAAGGACAAAAAGAAGATAATAAAAAATTGAACTCACCTCCATTGCATCGCCTCCACGCCGAACCTGCCACCTGCCTCGCCGAACCCGCCTCAACCATCTAGCATGAGTGAGAGTGAGCAAAGAGAGAGAGGCCCGAGTCGCCTTTTAGGAGATGATGCGTTCTTTAAAAAGGCAAACTTGTAAATAAATGGTATGCGTGTAAAGTAAAACAGTCGGTGCGTATATCAAGCGGATATTTTGTGGTAACCCTGTAAATAAGTGGTATGTGCGCAAAGCAAAATGGTGGGTGCGCAAAGCAACTCCCGGCGATTTTTTTGGCAAACTTGTACATAAGTGGTATGTGCGCAAGGTAAAACGGTGGGTGCGCAAGGCAATCTTTAGGATCTATTCATTTATCTAATATTTAGTATTTAAGTACCAAACTTTAGGTATTTAGTATTTGATATGATTACGAACTCAAATTTAGTTTATCTATTTAGTATTTAGTATTTGATAGTATATGATTAATATTTTAGTTTGTTAAGTATTTAATATTATTTGATAGGTTTAGAATTAAGAACATCTGAAATTATCACTGTGTGTATATAATATATACATATTTAAAGTATCTCCAAAACATAAACCAATCCCCGAAACGAAACTGCCGAAACTAGTTATACGGACGAAACCAAAACTTGGTTACGAAACCACCGAAACGGACGATACCGATACCGAAACCTAAATTTTGGGAAGAACGATATCCAGACCGAAACCGAGACCTAAAACCTTGGTATTAACTAATAATAATAATAATAAATAAATAAGAATAAAAGTATGTGTTGTAAACATTTTTCTTCTTCTTGACAGAGTGTATAAGGAACACTAATGCCTCTGTTGGAAAGGTGGGTTATTTTATGAATATGCACGTCTAATGAACCAAAATAAATAAGGTTGAAACGGTTCATTTGCTATATAAAATTTTGATCATGTATGTCTTTGAATATGTAGGTTTTGGTCTTTTTATGTTATATATAGCTTGAAATTTTTTTTAGATTGATTAGTATGTAGTGTAAAAATTACATGTTGAAAAAGTTTTAATTGGCTCTTGAGTAATATGTCGCATAAACTCGATTGAAGGAGAAGAAGCGAAAGCACGATGAAATCTTTGTGAGTATATGTTTTTGTGACATTTATCTAAGTATATCAATTGCATCATTTAGAGTATCCGCAAACTGTTCGATGAATTGACTCAAAGAGAAACGAAAGCTTTCCTTTCATCGTTAATCCCTAAAATTTTGAAATGATCCAGAGTTTTCAGTTTGATCAAGTGCAATGTAAGATTTTACATAATTTTTCATCTATTAACCTTGGTGTAAGATTTTACATATATTAAGATTCGGTGTTTTAATTAATTTTTTTCCATTATTAAACTTAGTAATCAAACTATTGAAATTTACATAAATTTACAATACAAAACATTATATTTGAATTGTGAATTCTTTTTCCACAATTTTTAAGATTGTTTTGCTCAGTATTTACATCCGATGTACCTCACAGAATCGCAATGAATTTGTGAATTGCCTAATGCAATTATCAAAAGAATTAGCAATGTAATGGATTAATTCTTCATAGTCAACTGAATCAGGATATGGTGCTTCACACATGACGTGTGTGATCATCGCTTGATTTTGATCAGTATTTCTTACTATTTCTCATGAATCTGCTAGGTTTCTCTTAGTTTACGCGGTGATGAAATACCCTCAATTGTGGTGTAGTTAGTCATTGTTGTTATATTATTCTGTTTTTCGCCTTTTCTTCAAATCTAGCACGCTATTTAAGTGATTATATGTTTTTTATAGTTGGAATGGTCTTGGAAACATGGCATCTACAGAAGCAATGTGGCTTTTTATGAAGATTATAAAGGTGCATACACATCTTGCATTGTTGATTACATAATTAAGATGTTTGTGAATTGATAATTACTTGAGTATTTTAAATAGGAGGAAGATCCTGCTTGGTTTGGTATTCAGGGGTCTTGAAATGCATGTAAGTATGTTGAACGTAATTACACCACAATTATTTATTTCATAAGAAGTTGTTAATACAAATTTGTAGATGATCAAGTGCATTTTACTTTATTGAGTGCTCTAACTATAATATCCAATTTACTAGCTTATGATTAATGTCATCCTGGTGCAATTATATTGTCATATTTTGTTGCAGAGTGTATTTTCTGGAATTTGCTATCATTATTGTAGAGATTATGCCCATATACATAATTAAGATGTTTGTGAATTGATAAGTACTTTAATATTTAAAATAGGAGGAAGATCCTATTTGATATTCAAGGGTATCAAAATCATAGTGGAGCCAATCGTAGAGGTCAAAATGCATGTAAGTATGCTGAAAGTAATAACACTATCATATGAAGTTTTTATACAAATTTGTAGATATTTAAGTGCATTTTAGTTAATTGAGTGCTCTAAGTCTATATCCAGTTTACTACATCATGATTACAGTCATCCTGATGCAAGTATATTGACATATTTAGTTACATAGTGTGTTTTTTGGAATTTGCTATCATTGTTGTAGAGATTATGCCCATATTTTAGTAAATACGTTGTGTTTTAAAGGGGTGCTTATTGTATCTGGGCTGGTTAGGGCTTATTGTATCTGGGTTGAAAATAGCCAACCTGAATCAGGTCAATCAAGCTAGAGATGACCTTCATCTCATTTTTCCCAAAGCCCAACCCAACCCACACCCACCTTTATCGCCAATTACACACGCAAATGGGCATGCATGCACACACATTCTTTAACATAAACATTACTTTCATGTTTAAAACATTAACCTGCAAGATCTCTACCTATAAATTTTGACTTAGACAATATGAATAAGTTAATATTATCCATTAACAGTTCAACACCTATCAAACATACATGACCAGGCCCACGATTATGTCAGTATAGGGCTATGGAGATTGCAATCCAATGGTAAGTAATGTTGCATTACTGCGAAGGTTTAAGATATTGGGTTGGCTTAGTGTTATTAACTTTGACTTAACCCAATCTTCTTATAGCACCCTCTCTGTAGTCAAATGGTGTTACAAAACCTAATCGCAAAATTTAGATCACACACATGCACAAATTATGCAATATGCAAGGAGGCAATCCTTTGAAGGGAAAAGAAAGCTACAATATAAAAGGGAAGAAATATAGATCTTTTTCAAAAAACTATAGATCACCAAATTAAGCTTACCGAGGCACAGTCTGTGAAAATTTGAATTAAGTTCTCACCATTTAATACTCACCAAAGTTCTAAGTTCATCATATCCCAGTATATGATTGTGCCATGTCTCTAAGTTCACTCTTATACACAAAGCCATTAATCTGTGTAGGAGGCCTCCTAGGAGCTGGATATGCAACTATAGGTTAGCTATGACGTGCGTTTATATTTCATATATTCACGCACGTTTTCTTTTGTGTTTCTCCGTGTTTTTCCGCCGTCTCTTATTCGTTTTCGTGTATTTTCCCGTTTTCTTTCACTTTTCTTTGTTTATCCATGATTGCAGGGGATTGACCACGTAGGGGACGTTTAACGATGATATCCCAAGTCCCCGGAGCAACGGGAGAAGTCACGCGTGATCCGGGGGGTCAAACGCCAAAGAATTCATCTTTCAGCCCC
This sequence comes from Scilla litardierei, assembly GCA_030789695.1. Lineage (NCBI taxonomy): Eukaryota > Viridiplantae > Streptophyta > Magnoliopsida > Asparagales > Asparagaceae > Scilla > Scilla litardierei. The sequence goes on from CM061132.1 coordinate 111,732,353, forward strand.
TCACCCGATCGGTTGGTCATCTCCAACCGATCGGGTGATGCACGCGTGCACCAACCGGTCTCTGACGCAGCTCACGAAGAAGCCACCCGATCGGTTCGCAGACCGGTTCAGCGGGGGCTGTTCTCTGTTTTCTCGAAGCAAAGCGCCAACCGATCGGGTGACTCTCACCCGATCGGTTCATCTGAAGCTGAAAAAGAAGAGCTGAAGACACGGACGTCGAACCGATCGATTCACCCGACTGCTTCAAGATCCAACCGGTCACTCAAGAACTCACCCGACCGGTTCATGTGATCGGGTGAAAACTCGCCGTTTTTTGATATTAATTTGTAACGGATCAACCGATCGGTTGACTTGTCAACCGATCGGTTGACTTGTCAACCGATCGGTTGACTTGTCAACCGATCGGTTGACTTGTCAACCGATCGGTTGACTTGTCAACCGATCGGTTGATGCGACGGTCTATAAATAGAACCACTAGGGTTCCAGAAACGAGAGCTGTTATTTTTTCTACTGTTTTATTTCCCTGTGACGGCTGTAATTGTTACTCTTTTGTAAGTTTTCAGATCTTTCTAAAATTTTAGTATTGTCTTTATTACTCTATTACTTCCGCATTGCAATTGTCCGATTATGATTCCAACGGTTAAATTTCATTTAGATCGCTTTTTCATAAATTTTTGTGAGTAGTTCCCAAATCTGGGATTTTGGTGGAAACCCCTTCGGGGGCTCTTCCCGATGCGTCCATAGGGTTAGGAAATCGATAGGGAGTAGGAATCTAACGGTTACGCGGGGTGTTTCATTGTCATCGGCGGGAAAAAGACCGCCTTTGACCGTTGGGCCAAGGGGGAATAAACTTGGCGGTTGACTCCCTAACCATAGCTCACGCCCTTAGCGTAGACGCCGAATCCTAGCACGCGGGAGCGGCAGGATGAGACGTTGGGAGATATCGTTGCGGGCTTAGTGCTCCCGGGATCGATCAGTGTTTATGGACACGGGAGTGCCCACTGATCGAATCCGGGAAGTCCGGTGTATCATCCTGGGCACCGACCGGAATATCGGGTCCATGGGACGCCGGTACCACTTTCAGAGGCAACGTCTCACCATTAGACCCTAATCCCGATCGCTATCCATACCCTTAGGCCGCATCGGCGAGAGTCTCTCGTCGGGTTGGAAACCAAAGTCCCGGGTTTTCTTTCTTGTTGCTCATACCAGTTTATTTCCTTTCGTGACAACCATTCACCGATTCGGGCTAGCTCGCCCCTCGGGGTGATTTAGGTCCTACCTAACCCAAGCACAACCTCGCCTCCCTGAGTTCGATATTCCCGCACCCTACACTAACCGTGAAACTTGCGGTAAACGACACCGCGCCGCCGCGACCTCAAGCGGGGCGCCGGTCAAGTTTATGGCGCCGTTGCCGGGGAGGCAACGTGCTTGTTATTTTAGGATCTTGTGAACCCTCGTGTCTAGCTCATATCCTTACCTCGCGATAATTTTCGCATTCTCCCTTTTTCTCTTTTTTATTATTTTTCTTATTTTTATTTCTTATTTTATCTGTTTCTTTCCCACTTGTCGCTTCACTGGTGTTTGTTGTTTTTCATGCGCAGGAGTTCAAGGAGTCTCGACGACTTGATTCCCCTCGATCCAGAGATTAACGCCACCCTTAGGCGTTTGGTCGCCGAGAAGCGAAGAAGAGAAGACCCCGAATCCATGGAGGAGAACACCCCACCTCACAAGTCTCTGCTGGAGTACTCGATGCCATCCATCGAGTCGACTTCCGCCATCCGATCTCCTGCTATTGCGGCCCAAAGCTTTGAGCTGAAGCCGTCTCTAGTGACATGGATCCAGCAGGACCAGTTTGCGGGTGCACCCATGGAGAGCCCGATCGAGCACCTGGACTCCTTCTTGGAGAAGTGTGACACCTTCCGAATTAATGGTGTCACTACAGAGGCTATCCGTCTGAAGCTGTTCCCCTTCTCTTTGCGGGACAAAGCCAAGCAATGGCTAAGGGGGAAGGACCCCAACACTTTCAACACCTGGGAGAAGCTCTCCAACGCTTTTCTGACGAAGTTCTTTCCTCCGGGGAAGACCATGAAGTTGAGGAGTGAAATCTCCTCCTCCCAGGCCAGCCACGAGTCCTTGCATGAAGCTTGGACGAGATATAAAGAGATGCAAAGAAGATGCCCTCACCATGAGCTTCCGAAGTGGCAGATTATTAATCTGTTCTACAATGGGTTGAGGGATGACCTAAAATCTTCTATGGACGCCGCGGCTGGGGGTTCCTTCATGTCTAGGAGCGAGGAAGATGCTGGTCATATTCTGGAAAATATGGCATCCAACAATGAGCGGTGGTGTGACGAGAGAGCCACACCAAGATCCGGGGGTATACACAGAGTCGAGGACATCGACAAACTATCAAGCAAGTTTGACTTGCTTTCGACCCAGATCTCCGCACTGATGGTAGGAGCCGGTGGGGCCGGTACACAGCAAATTTCTGCGGTAGAGTCCGAATTCTTTGGGGAATTCGACGGTGGTGACATCTCACCACCGTTGGATCAGGCGAGCGCACTATTTTACAACCCCACGGGGAATGCGCCGTATCCGCCAAGGACAAATTCCAACCCGGCCTACTCTCCAAACAACCGGAACCACCCGAACTTCAGTTACCGGCCACCATTTCAGCCCCCGCCGCCCCAGCAGCCGCAACAACAAACATATCAGCCGGCTAGGCCACAGCAGAATCAGGTTCAGCAGCAACCATTTCAGCAACAATCTTACGCCCCCAGGACTCAGCAGCCGTTCCAGCAGCAGCAGCAGTATGGCCAACAGAGGGCCATCTCTCCGGTTGAGTCTCTTTTGACTCAATATATTACCAACCAGGAGAAGATCAACCAAAAGCTGGAAATGGGTCAGCGGACCCTCACGGACCAAGTAACCCAGCTGGGGCTACAAGTGGCGAACCTTGCAAGGTCACAAAACCAATTACCGCCACAACCGGAGGTGAACCCGAGGGGAGCAACACAAACATCGGCACTCGTGCACGAGCACGCAAATGTGTCTGCTATCGTTCTGAGAAGCGGGACACAAATTCCTACTAGAGTGCCCCCTAGCAACCCGGAAGCACCATTGGTCGTTGAGAGACCGACTGAAAAATCAAATGACGCCGGTGCTTCATCATCAAATCCCATGACTCCGGAGGGAGTGTCTGAAGAAGAGAAGGAGGAGGAGAGCCCGAAAGTGTACAAACCCGTTGTGCCATTTCCACAACGGTTGGCTCAGGCAAAAATTGATGAGAAATATGGGAAGTTCTTCGCCATGGTCAAGGACCTAAGCCTGCAAATCCCCTTCTTAGAAGCAATCGAAACAATCCCCTCCTATGCAAAATTCTTGAAAGATTTGGTGACTAGAGGGTCAAGAAAGGAGAAAGTAGTGCTGACGGCGGAATGTAGCGCTCTTATTCAGAGGGCAAACCCGCCGAAACTCAAGGACCCGGGGAGCTTCTCTATTCCTTGCACGATCGGGGCTGTGAAGATTCATCGTGCACTCGTCGATCTAGGAGCGAGTGTTAGCTTGATGCCCTTGTCGATGTACAGAAGGATAGGAATGGGTGATTTGGAGCCCACCGGTATGACCCTACAACTAGCTGACCGGTCGGTCAAATATCCGGTGGGAGTTGTGGATGATCTCCCCGTGAATGTGAGAGGGGTGCATGTGCCTGTGGACTTTGTAGTCATGGACATGCCCGAAGACGCACACACCCCCATTATCCTGGGACGGCCCTTCATGGCCACTGCTGGCGTTCTAATAGATGTGAAGAACGGAAAACTCTCTTTGAACGTCAGCGGAGAGAAAGTTGAGTTCGATCTGGGATTATCCATGAAGCACTCCGATCCACCTGATGACCCTCGGTGCAATCTGCTCGAAGTAGAAGAGGAAAAAGCTGCAGAGGAGAGCTCCTGGGAGATTCTCCTGAGAAACCCCCCCGATGACTTGGGGGATTCGGAAGATGGAGACGGCCCCAAGTACAAGGAAGCTGCTGGAAAACCAAGTGCAGCAAGAACAACCCCTCCCGGGTTCGCCAAAGCTCCTCCTGTGGGGAGAACGGGGAAAGAGCCCACGGACCTCACTAAAGACGAGGTCCGGATCCTGAAGAAGATGGCGGGAAGCGCCAACACCAAGGAAAAGCCCCCGGACCCCAAGAACAAGGGGAGGGTAGTCGAGCAAGTATTTTTCCAGCCGCTGACTACTCCAAGCGCCTTCAGCTCCAACGAGAAAGAGATGCCGAAATTTGGGCATCACCCGTATCAGCCACCATGAGCATCTCTTGCGGGCGTCGAGCCAACGACGTTAAACAAGTGCGCTTCATGGGAGGCAACCCATGTTCTAAACTTTTTCCCACTTTTCAGCGTTATTTTTTGACTTTATTTCGTCTATTTTTATAAATAAAATCAGCCGCGAGAACATCCGTTCGGGGACTTAAACAATTCTATTGGTTTTTGCAGGAAACAAGCCCCAACCGATCGGGTGACAACTCACCCGATCGGTTGGGATGTATCAGATACATGCCGAGATCTGTCCCCATATGACCCGATCGGTTGAATAATGAAGAGACCGGGTGGCAGACCGGGTGAGCTGGGGAGAACTCTCGGAAATTTTTGGGGAATATCAACCGATCGGTTGAGTTCGAGCGCCATCGGTTGACGTGACCGGGTGAGCAGCCCTAAGTTCTCGGGAAAATGTATGGATCGGCCAACCGATCGGTTGACAAGTCAACCGACCGGTTCGCCTGTAGCATTTCTTCGGCAAGATTTTCGACCTAACAGTCAACCGATCGGGTGACAAGTCACCCGATCGGTTCGACTTAAAACCCTATATAAACCCCCCGACACCCGCTCGTTTTCGCCCTCGCCCGATCGCAAATTCCGCCGTCGTTTCGCCTTCCCCTCTTCTCCAACAACCGATCCTCACTCCCACACGTCCCCTACTCCTCCATTACTCCCTCTCTCCACCTCCTCCATCAATTCCTCCATCACCTACACCCTCTCTCTCCTCCCATTCCGCAGTTTTGACCTAATTTTCCCCCAAACCACACCCATCCGAAAATTCTTGCCGAAGGAGAACGCCGCGGCTCCACGCTACTCTCGCTGAACAGTGTGGGGGCATCTACGAGCAAGCTCCGCCATTCCGCTTGGGTACACTCGCTCCTAAGCTTATATTTATATATTTGCCCTATAAATTGCGCTTGCTCGTTTGCCTGTGTTAGTGTGTATCCACTGTTTTTACACTCATTCATACACAAACACCCACACATGGCTAAAGATAAGGACAAGGGGAAGGGAATTATGCGGGAAGAGGAGCCGTCTCGAAAGAGACGAAAACAAACACGCCCCCCTTCCCGTACACGAGCACTTACACTTGGCCCTCCTCCACCTGTTGTCCCCCCTGTGGACCCAATGTTGGGCCCGCACGGGTATATTTTTCGAAACCAGGAGCACAAAGATTTTTACCGTAGGCTTGATGCTCGAGGGCATCTATCCACTAAGTTCCCGCACGCACGTACACTTGTCGATCTCGGTGTCTTCACCGAGGTCGAATCTCTTTTCGCTAACTTAGGATGGTTGGCCTTTCTTAATGCTCATGCAGTATCCTACCCGGCACTCACACTCGAATTCCTCTCCACACTTACTTGGGAGTCCGGGTCGATCATTAAATTCAGGGTGCGTAACCGTAGTGTCACCACGAATCTGAACACGATTAACGATATATTTGGTTTCCCCAATCTCGGGGATGATTCCATCCGACACTACGGGTACACGCCCGAGTTTGATGTCGATCAATTCTGGTTCCGCCTCACTTTGATCCGTGATTATCCCCGAGGTAGGGCCAAGGCCTCCTCCATCATTCATCCCGTGTTTCGTTTAGCCCACAGGATCATTTCATCTGCATTGTTTCCTAGGGACGAGTCTAGCACTGTGACTATCCCTGACCTTTTCATCCTTTGGGCCATGACTTTTCCTTATGTCCGGGATGATGATGGAGTTAGCTTCAGGGCCCCTACCGTCCCCATCCATGGCAGCGATTGGCTTGTTTACAAGCTACTCGAGAGCAGCCGGGCCGGTAAGGGGAAGTTTTGTTGTGGGGGCATCATCACGATCATCTGCTCTCACGCCCAATTCAATATCACCATCCCCAATAATCTTCCAGCTGCCGCAGGACCCTCACATCTTGATATTGATGTCATGCGGCACATCCACATGATTAAGCCCCGCTCGGATGGCCGCTTCATATTTCATTATGGCCACCCCCCAGCCCCTTACACCATTCTGCCCAACCCCGCTCGCATGACCCTTGCTCTCGTGGGAGATTGGACTTTTCCTCCTGATCCCGACTTCTTAGCTGGGTTGAATCTTCCTTTCTTTCCCGCAGACGCCCGCAGATCACCGTCCCCTGCCGCCCACTTAGGCGAGCAGGATATCCCTGCGTCTGGGGGAGATTTAGGGGCTGGCCCGAGTCGTCCTGTTTCTGCTCCGGGACCGATCACGTCTGAGCACCTCTTTGCGGCCATTTCTGGCCTTGTCTCCTGTGCCGGCATGACCACTGCCGCCGGCACCTCTTCGACCTTACCTGGCGGCACCACCTCTGCCTCGCGTCAGTCTACATCTTTTGGTCGCCGTCAGGTATCTGCCCGTCTGGGACTTGAGAGGGAGGTCGCTGCCCTTCGTGAGCTCGTCATGTCCTCTGCTTCCTCGGACCCATCGCCATCCTCCTTTCTTACTCACCCACGTTTCCTCGCACTTGAGAGGAACGTGGCCTCCATTCTCCGCCTTCTTACTCATATCCACGGACCACCCCCACCTTCACCACCCCGGCGATCTTCTCCTCCACCCACCCACACTTCCCCACATCCATCACCCCCCTCACCACATTCTTCTCCTCCATCTTCACATCCCATCCCGGCATCCACTTCACCCCTCCCGACCACTTCCACCGCACACACGCTACCTCAATCCTCCTCCGTCACTCCATACGTGCGCCGGAGGAAATTGCCGGTGCGCTCCAGATCCCTCCCACCACCTCCCACTACCGTCACCACCGCATCTACTTCCTCCATTTCTATTCCTCTCACCACCGCCTTGATCGCCTTCCTACCACCACCACCCACCACCACCGACACTCCTCCCATTGTTCACACCACCACTGCCCCTATACCTTCACCTCATTCCCCACTTCTCAGCACACCCCCAGCCTCCCCCGACCACCCATCCCCACCCTCTTCCGAGGAGGACGAGGACTCACCTTCTGCTGCTTTCTGATTTCCCCTCTTTTGTTTTTGACTCCCCCTTGCATATCTCTGCATTCCCTTGATCATATCACTTCGCTAGCACTTTCTGGTCTAGCTTGGGGGACGTCTATTTTTGTATGCTGTCGTGTTTTGTTTGTTTTTCTCATTTTTGTGTGTGTGCTTGTTTTTCACTTTTTGAGTGTCGTGTCGTGTGATTTTATTTTTATTTTCGTATTGTTTGATTTTGATTTTGATCTTTCTTTCTTTTTCAGTTTCATCTATGTGTTTTCCTCGTTTTCATTTCTTTTTGTGTCTGTGCGTATTCCCCCCCATTTTCATTGCCCTCCCGTACTCACTCATATTGCATTGAGGGCAATGCAAACTTCAGCTTGGGGGAGTCGCACTGTGTGCGTCATTTGAGTCCTTCTTTTCGTTTATTTGAGTCGTTTTTCTCCGTGTTTTTCTTTTTTTTCTCTTTTCTTCTTTTCTAGCTCTTTCTCCTAGAGATGAATCCTATGATGAATCGCCACAAAGTCACACACACACCTAGCATTGCACCGATAATCACACTCACTAACCCTAGGATTTCGAGTCCTCTTGCATTTCACGCATCGTGGGTCCACTTAGCTTTTTGTGAGTCGTGTGTCGTGACTAACATTTGGTGTGCTTCTGCTTTGTGATTTTACTTTATATACATGTCCAGGAATGACCCCTAGATTATCATGCTCCGATTTGAATATGCGGTATTTTGTTTCCACTATATGCATGCTATATTTATATCGTATACTTCAATTCGCATGCGTCGGGATTCCACAACTAATGACTAGGATAACCCATTTAGCCTAAGCTCTATTTAGCGAGAATAGTTTCCTTTGCCCGAGTGTTTAGATTTCGACTTCTTTTTTGTTTTACTTGGTGCAAATCCCCTCGTCGTGTACCGTTCTCCCACTCGGGAGAGTACACATGTGTATAGCTAAAAACCCAAAAATCCAAAAAAAAAAGGAGAAATGAAATGAAAACCCCAATAAGAAAAGAAAAGAAAAAGATTGTATAGCCAAAAAGCCAAAAAAAATATGCAAATACCCAAAACCCAAAAAAATTCCCGTGTGAATATTTTCCTACTTGCCGAGAATAAAGGGAAGGCGAGAATTTGCACCGAGTGTTCTTCTCCACATCATCTCAACCCCCGTCGTTATCGAAAACACTTGGCTTAGGAACTTTTTAGCTAGTATCTAAGCTATAGTGGCGTGATTTCCTTAACCCTAATCGTGGAGTCCCCGACGCATGATACGCTTCTATTCCCACTCTTCTCATGCATGCTTGAGCTTATATTCGCCGCTTAATTCAATTCGGATCAATATTTTGGGTCATTTCTTGGATTTGTGTATATCGAGCCTCATAGCACATCGTAGAAAGCATCACCATTTGCTAGCACACGACCACGCTCACTCGCGCTTCACTGCGTGGACCCACGACACTTATTTGGACTCGCTTTCCTAGGTTTAGTGGTGTGATTTGGCGTTTGCTTGCTTGGTGTGTCGTTTTTTATTTTGGTGGCTCTGATGGACGATCTAGGGCTTAGAGTTTTCTTTTTCTTTCTTCCTCTCTATTTTTTCCTTCCGAGCTCCTACCCTCACTCGTCTTCCTCGAGGACGAGGAAGAGTTCAGCTTGGGGGATTTTGACGTGCGTTTATATTTCATATATTCACGCACGTTTTCTTTTGTGTTTCTCCGTGTTTTTCCGCCGTCTCTTATTCGTTTTCGTGTATTTTCCCGTTTTCTTTCACTTTTCTTTGTTTATCCATGATTGCAGGGGATTGACCACGTAGGGGACGTTTAACGATGATATCCCAAGTCCCCGGAGCAACGGGAGAAGTCACGCGTGATCCGGGGGGTCAAACGCCAAAGAATTCATCTTTCAGCCCCTCACCCGGTCGGTTGGTCATCTCCAACCGATCGGGTGATGCACGCGTGCACCAACCGGTCTCTGCCGCAGCTCACGAAGAAGCCACCCGACCGGTTCGCAGACCGGTTCAGCGGGGGCTGTTCTCTGTTTTCTCGAAGCAAAGCGCCAACCGATCGGGTGACTCTCACCCGATCAGTTCATCTGAAGCTGAAAAAGAAGAGCTGAAGACACGGACGTCGAACCAATCGATTCACCCGACTGCTTCAAGATCCAACCGGTCACTCAAGAACTCACCCGACCGGTTCATGTGATCGGGTGAAAACTCGCCGTTTTCTGATATTAATTTGTAACGGATCAACCGATCGGTTGACTTGTCAACCGATCGGTTGATGCGACGGTCTATAAATAGAACCCCTAGGGTTCCAGAAACGAGAGCTGTTATTTTTTCTACTGTTTTATTTCCCTGTGACGGCTGTAATTGTTACTCTTTTGTAAGTTTTCAGATCTTTCTAAAATTTTAGTATTGTCTTTATTACTCTATTACTTCCGCATTGCAATTGTCCGATTATGATTCCAACGGTTAAATTTCATTTAGATCGCTTTTTCATGAATTTTTGTGAGTAGTTCCCAAATCTGGGATTTTAGTGGAAACCCCTTCGGGGGCTCTTCCCGATGCGTCCATAGGGTTAGGAAATCGATAGGGAGTAGGAATCTAACGGTTACGCGGGGTGTTTCATTGTCATCGACGGGAAAAAGACCGCCTTTGACCGTTGGGCCATGGGGGAATAAACTTGGCGGTTGACTCCCTAACCATAGCTCACGCCCTTAGCGTAGACGCCGAATCCTAGCACGCGGGAGCGGCAGGATGAGACGTTGGGAGATATCGTTGCGGGCTTAGTGCTCCCGGGATCGATCAGTGTTTATGGACACGGGAGTGCCCACTGATCGAATCCGGGAAGTCCGGTGTATCATCCTGGGCACCGATCGGAATATCGGGCCCATGGGACGCCGGTACCACTTTCAGAGGCAACGTCTCACCATTAGACCCTAATCCCGATCGCTATCCATACCCTTAGGCCGCATCGGCGAGAGTCTCTCGTCGGGTTGGAAACCAAAGTCCCGGGTTTTCTTTCTTGTTGCTCATACCAGTTTATTTCCTTTCGTGACAACCATTCACCGATTCGGGCTAGCTCGCCCCTCGGGGTGATTTAGGTCCTACCTGACCCAAGCACAACCTCGCCTCCCTGAGTTCGATATTCCCGCACCCTACACTAACCGTGAAACTTGCGGTAAACGACACCGCGCCGCCGCGACCTCAAGCGGGGCGCCGGTCAAGCTACAATTCATGTCTCTATGCAACTATTGGTCATTTATCTATTTCAGTGCATGTTTCTTTTTTAATGGCTTCAATCACATGTCAGTTTACTTACTTTTGTTATCCAAAAACAAACATAATATAGTTGGATGTATATCTCTTCGTGCGCCCTTTGACACCTAAGCATTAAGACAACTCAGTATTGATGTTCCAGAAACAACCGACCTTTTTCCTGAATCTCCACCCATAATTTTGGAATTCAAACACATAATTTCTTTCCAAAAAACGAAAAGCTACACAAACTCTACCTTTAGCTAGGTATGACTCATAATTTCAACAAGATAAATTAGTTTACAACGTACATAGTCCTCTTCACGAGTAAAATACTACATGTTCATTTTCTTCCCCAAATAATGGGAGCATACCAGTATTGCTCTTATGTGGAGAATTGTGTAAACTGCGTGTAGGATAATAATCACTCTTCAACAAAGTCAGACCTGGATATATCCAGATCCTATTGGTGCCTGGCACGATTATGTAAATGGTAATATCAGTTCACTAAGCCTAAAACCACTTACTGTTCATCAAATGATAAAACACTTTAACATATTCCACATGCCAATAAGAACAAATAATATCTTGAATTCTTCTGAATTCTACTGTAATCACAATTACAATAATTTTCTGGTGGTACTTAATTTAGGAAGAAACTAAAATTTTTGAGAGAACTAAATAACAATTATAACGATTTGTTCGTTTAAAATTAGGAGATCCAAGATTTTGAAGGGCGATATTTTAAATGAAACGTGCCCTTAAGGCACGGGTTACATCTGGAGTGAACTAAATTTTGGGGAACTACATTTTTAGGGAGAACTAAATTCTTAAGGACAACTAAATTTTGGAGAACTAAATTTTTTGGGAGAAACTAAATTTTGTTGTGTTTTAATTATTATTGTTCATTTCAAATTGGGGATCCAAGATTTTGATTGGGAATATTATAACTTAATAGTGCCCTTAGGGCACGGGTTATGACTAGTTTATTTATAAATCAAGATGAATTGTGGTAAACTCTGTAGCATGAACACTTCTATCATGAATATGTGGTTTCAAATATGTGTTGATCAAGCGTTTCGGACACACATATCATGTGTATTTTCTTTAGTATTTTCTGTGTTTCAACACGTCATGTCTACAGCGGCATGCCGTGTTTGTGCAACATAGGCGGTAAGCAATGAAATTTGGTTTGCATACATATTGTTAAATAGATGGACATAATAGGAATTTTATATGTGTGTGTGTGTGGTTAAGTATTTAAATACCGCCTATGAAATAAATACTATGAAAAAAGTGATGAGCGGTTTTAGCGGAGGGGGCGACTCGGGTGATGCTGGCGGCACTGGGAAATCAAGCATCTCTGATGAGGGAAGCAAGAAATTGGGAGAATCGAATAATGGAGTTGGCCTGAATTTGTCAAAAGGGGCGGATGATGATTCCACGGAAGATGGCTGGAGAATGATCTCGAGGAGAAACAAGGGTTTGCCGAGATCAGGTGGCAGTGATGGAAGAGGCAGCAGGCAGACCTATAGAGGAGTTAGGGGGCAAGATGGAAGAGGATCACGTTTCTCCTTTAGAGGCGAGAGCACCACAGTCTTTACAACCAGATCCAAGCAGAAGGGAAGATCGCTATAATGGTGCACGTCAGGTTTTCGACAAATTGCCAATTCGACCAAAAGTAGCTATTAAAATTAACACAAAGCAAACTTGGTCAGATGTTTGTGCCAACAAAAGGACTTACAAAGAATATATGGCCATGTCCTTCATTCCCCCAGTCATCAAGCACGATGGATAGGCCATTGCCAAAGTTGCAGGCTAACCTATGGAGCGCGGAGCTGAATGGTGGAAGGACAGTTGGTGGGTTATGTACTTGGGGATGTGACATACTATGGTCAGATCCGGGCTTGGGTTGATCGACTGTGAAAACCACGTAAGAATATTCATCTATATAGCCGTGAGAATGGTTTTTTTCTATTTCAGATTTGATAATGCAGAGGAATGCGAAAGGATACTTCATGGAGGGCCATGGCTATTCAATGGCAGATTGGTGATGTTACAAAGGTGGAGTCCCACTCTCAGGCATAATAGAGATATACTCTTGACGGTGCCAGTCTAGATTCAGCTGCACGGGGTTCCACTCAGCATGTGGACTCTTGAGATAGTGAACATCATAGCGTCAGTGGTTGGTAAACCACTCTGTTTGGATAGATCTACGGTGAGATTGGAGAGACTGACTTATGCTCCATGTTTGGTCGAGGTTGATGCAAAGCAGCCCCTGCCCCAATCGGTGGTGGTGGAGTTAGACGATGGTGCTACTATGTCAGTTGAGGTTAAATTTGAAGGGGAACCACCCAGATGTAGCCACTGCATATGTTTTGGTCACTCAGATACTCAATGCCCTGCCTCTCTAAAGCTCCCTTCAATCCAAGTTGAGGACCACTCGGTTACACTCGAGGATATGCAGCAGGTTAGCAACTCATATGAGGGAGATAAAGTTGAAGTAATGGTACGGGGCAACGAAGGGGATAGCAGTGTCAAGCCTGCAAAACAACAATCTGACTCTGGAATGTCTACTTCCTCATCAGGTACGTCAGGAAATCCGGAAGACTGAATCCTGGTAGTAAAAATACAGGATGTCCTGGAAGTGACAAGGCTACTTGTTCAATTAGCCTTGCGGGAGGAGACAAGTCTGTGAATCGTGGATTGCATAAAGGAACATCACTCTACTTTGGCTTTGGACAGTTGCTGATAACACAACAGGCAATGCAATGAAATGAACGGAGGGGAGTCTGTGGGGGCTTCAAATGAAGATAGTGACAACATTCCAGAAAATCATACCACCACAAAGGCAGGGGAACAGGGCGAACTGAAAGATGATGCACCACCTATTACGTCTTCGCAACCAAATGCAGAATTGGAGAACCTTGACACTGGCAAGGCATATTCTATTTTTCTAGATGAAGTTTTTGATATAGATATAGACCGCATACCTGATGTACTCACCTATGCGAACAATGAATGGGATATGGAACAAGCAATGCTGAGAGGAGACCTCAACCATGCTGATGCTAGCAATTCTGGTACAAGCAATTCTGATGATGGGGGGAGCAAGGCCCTCAAGAAAGCAAACCCTCAAGTTCCAACAGGAAGTATCCGCAAAAGCACAAGGCTGAAGGAGGGGACTCTTGGGCAACAGTACCAGTCTATTATTATTTAATGAAGCTGTTCATTTGGAACATGCGAGGCCTCAATAATGCTGTACGACGAAGAGACCTCCGCGATAGACTGAAAGTCGTGAAACCCTCGGTTGCTATGCTATTAGAGACGAAGCTGAAGCCAGGGAACATCAAATGGAGATCCTGTCTTCCCAAAAGCTGGAGAACAATTGACAACTTCTCAACACACTCTGGAGGGCGAATTTTATTTGCGTATGATGCCAATGTCTGGAATTGCACAGTGATTACTTGCACTCCCCAACTCATCATTGTTAGGTGTTGCAATACTGGAGGCCTCTCTATAATACTATCAGCTACTTACGCCTCAAATTCCCATACAGAACGCAAGCAGCTCTGGAAGCAATTAACGGAAGATGATGTGTAGCTTGCATGTGAAGCTTGGCTTGTGGGAGGGGACTACAATTGTGTCCGATTCTCTAAGGAGAAAATTAGTGGACGGCCTATTGACTTAAGCATAGTTGATGATTTCAATACTTGTATAAGCCGGTGCTCCCTTCTAGAGCTTAAAAGTGTTGGCAGAGCGCTCAGTTGGTGCAACAGGCATCTTGGGGTTGGGCGCATAGCTGCTCGCTTGGACCGAGTCTTCTGCAGCCCAAGCTAGATTAACATTCTACCCGAATCCTTTGCTGAATATCTTGACCCGCACACTAGTGATCATTCCCCAATGTTAATAAAGCTACAGACAAGGTAAAATCTGAACCAAAACCTTTTAAATTTTTCAATCTTTGGGTGAAATTGCCAGGCTTCATAGAGCTGGTAGAGAGTAGTTGGAGTTAGTACACACATGGTTCCCCCAATGTATTGTCTCTACACCAAATTCTGAAGGCTTAAACCAGTTCTCAGGGAATGGGTTAGGGCCAATGCAGACTCGAACTCTATTTCAGATTGCCGCAGCCAGCTAGAGGAGGTTCGTATTGCACCTGATATCAATAACAACCCAGAATTGCAAAGGAAGGAGTATGAGCTGTCTATAAAGCTTGTTGAGCTTATGGGGATGGAAGAAGGGATGTTGCGCTAGAAAAGTCGTCAGGATAGACTAAGTTTGGGCGACAATAATTCTAAATTTTATACAGCTATGAGTGCCAGGCAAGGACATAATAATTTGGGTCATTTGGTGGATGCCAACGGGAATCAAAACAAATCCTATGAAGATCTTAGGAGAGAAGCACCAAAATACTATGAAGCTCTCTATAACAAATCACATTACTGGAGTGTATTTCCAAATCTTATCCCTAAACGCAAAATTACTACTGGAGCAGCAGCCTGGATTGAAAGAAGGGTAACAAATGAGGAAATCAAAGAAGATGTTTTCCAGATAAGAAGTGACAAGGCCCCAAGACCTGATGGATACAATGGCTTTTTTCTACCAGCACAATTGGAACATTATTGGGAAAGAGTTCAGTGCTACGATTCAGTCCTTCTTCAGATCAGACTCTTTGATGCATCCTATCAACCACACCTTCCTCACCCTAGTTTCCAAGAATACAAATGCAACAGGGCTTGGTGACTATAAACTAATTGCATGTTGCAATGTGCTATAGAAGGTGATTAGTATGGTTTTGTGCAACA
The DNA here is from genome assembly GCA_030789695.1 of Scilla litardierei. Taxonomy (NCBI): domain Eukaryota; kingdom Viridiplantae; phylum Streptophyta; class Magnoliopsida; order Asparagales; family Asparagaceae; genus Scilla; species Scilla litardierei. The sequence continues at coordinate 111,747,709 of CM061132.1, forward strand.
AACTTAAAGTAATTATCCATGAGCTCATATCTCCTAACAAAGCCGCCTTTCTAAAGGGGAGACTTCTTTCTGACTGTGCACTTCTTGCACATGAGCAGATTCAGGATTTCAACAACCCTATGGGGAGCCAGGGCATGCATCAAACTGGATCTGAGGAAAACATTTGATAGTGTGAATAGAGAGTTCATATACTTCATTCTGCACCAGTTTGGGTGCAGTAGAAAATTTTCCTCCTGGATTAAGGAATGCATCTCAACCCCAACATACTCAGTTATGGTAAATGGATCTCCTAAGAGGTATTTTGAAGGAAATAGAGGGCTTAGACAAGGTGACCCTCTCTCCCCTTATTTATTTGTTATGATTATGGAGGCATTCTCTCACTTGGTGGACAAAGCTATTGCTGCGAAGAGCATCCACACTATGAGGCGCACTGGAACAATATCCCACCTTCTCTTTGCAGATGATCTTCTTGTATTCTGTCGTGCAAATGCTCACTCTTTCGGGGGACTTAAAAAATTGCTAGAAGATTTCACTAACCTAACATGCCTTTAGGTGAAATGGGAAAAGAGTACATCCATATTCAACAAAGGTACCAAGGACCCAGTTAGTCTTTCAAATTCTATGGGGATTAAGATAGGGACGACCATCACAACATACTTGGGGTTACCACTTTCCTCAACATACCCGAAAGCATCAAAGTATTGCAGATAGGTGGATAAATGCAAGAAGAGGCTCATGGGCTGGTCGTCAACCATGTTATCCATCTCGGAAGTATTGAGTTAGTAAGATCGGTAATTTATGGTATGGTTTCCTTTTGGATGCATGCTTTTCGCATCCCAAAATCTGTGCTGTGTACCATTACATCTGCTTGCAGGAAATTCATTTGGGGCTCCCATGTATGGGCTTGGAAAGATGTCTGTAATCCTAAAGAGGGGGGAGGGGTGTGGTTGAGATTGCTTGCTGACCTCAATATGGCAGCAGTGATCAGATTGACGTGGCGCATGCTATTCATGGAGGGGCTATGGGCAAAGCATATGAGAAACAATTACAGAGAGACAGATAATTTTTTTGCAGCTAAAGGCAAGACAATTCAGTCGGGCACCTAGAAGTTTATGCTACAATGTAGAAGTATTTCGCAGAAGCTTATTAAAAGGAATATGAGGGATGGAAGCTCCATCCTCTTCTGGCATGATAACTGGCTTCCTTGCGGACCATTAAAGGATCTTTATGATATTCCTCCAGGGGCTGACAACAAGATAGTGAGCGAATATTGGGATCCAGTGGGCTGGATTGAGGACCCGTCCATAATTCTTGTCCACCCTGTTCTACAACAAGCATCACTCCAACAGGGGGGACACCTGGGAATGGATCCCTAGTCATGTATTTCAATTCAAAGATGCTTAGGAATGTACAATAAGGCAAAGTACAATTTTTCCTTACTTCATATTGGTGTGGCACAAACATCACATTCCAAAGATGGCGATTACTCTTTCTGCGTGCCTTCAAAGGTAAACTGCTTACAAGAGATCTACTTGTAAAATGGGGCCTAAACACACCTCCACAATGTGTTCTCTGCGATGATGGGACGGCGGAAAGCGTCACCCACTTATTCTTTGAATGTAGTTACACTAACTACATATTGCGCAGAAGCCTTCTCAAAATGGGTGTATCAGACCTTGTAGGCCCCCTTCTCTCAGGTGTTGGTGATTTCTATCTCTCTCATTTTAATAAAAAGGATGTACTGAGCTTGCTAGCCAAAACAACTCTTGCAGTAATGGTTTGGCACATTTGGAAAGAAAGGAAAAGGAGGATATTTGATGACAGAAAGAGATCAAAAATCCTACTGATAGAGGACATGGCTGCAGACATTAGGATTGTTCTCAGAGATCAAGACCGGAACGACCAAGACGCTAGGGTTGCTATGTCGAACTGGGGATTTAGGGATGAAGGCTGAGATACTTTTTGTACATTTATTTTTCTTTAACATTTGGTAAAGGTAGGTGGATCTGCTAGAATATAGTGACGGCGCTTGTGCCATCTCCTCTCTCTTTCAGGTCCAACCTACATTATATACCACATTGTTATGTACATTTTTCACGTATCAATAAAGACACATACTAACTTCCCAAAAAATATTTAAATACTAGAAATAACCCATGCACGTAGTGCCAAAAACTCACACAGAATGTGCGGCCCACGAGCATGGGTAAAGGAGAGAGAAGAGTGGGTTTGCGTGTGGGTAATGTCGGGGCTAAAAAGGAGAAAACTCTCAATGGCAAACATATAAATAGGGGGGCTTAATGGAGGAAACGCCAATGGCAACCCTGTAAATAGAGGGGGACTAAGGGGGAAAAGTTTGGAGGGCGTTGATGTGACATTGCCACATAGGACAAAGTCACATCAGCCTCCGTCTTTTGTATAATAGATATCTGCTAACTGCATTATATCAACCATCAAATAACCGTTGTATATGCCAAGCATATACTAAACAATTAAATTTACATGACACTTTTATGAACAAGCAATTGGCACTTGCCCGAAATATTAAGACACATCCAAGCCATATTAGTTCCAAAATAACTATACAGTCTCATGTATGAGCATCACCAAGAAAAAATCTCGTACGCCAATGGCAACCCTGTAAATAGAGGGGGACTAAGGGGGAAAAGTTTGGAGGGCGTTGATGTGACATTGCCACATAGGACAAAGTCACATCAGCCTCCGTCTTTTGTATAATAGATATCTGCTAACTGCATTATATCAACCATCAAATAACCGTTGTATATGCCAAGCATATACTAAACAATTAAATTTACATGACACTTTTATGAACAAGCAATTGGCACTTGCCCGAAATATTAAGACACATCCAAGCCATATTAGTTCCAAAATAACTATACAGTCTCATGTATGAGCATCACCAAGAAAAAATCTCGTATGTACAAACTAATTATATGTACTCATAAGTCATAACTATGAATTACTTACTATTTAATTTGGGTAAAAATATTAGGGTTGTTACAATGAGTTTTGAGTTTGAAGTTGGTTTTGTTGCGAGATGGGTATGCCCTCGAGGCAATTTATCCATGTGTATGTATACAAACATTGTGTTCGAAATAACAGTAAGTTTTTTGGTAAAAATTTACCTAAATTAAGAATAATGTAGTCTTCATTAGAACTTAGGAAAAGTCCTGAGACTTGATGCGAGGTCAAACAAGTATCAAGATGAGGATCTCGATCATGAAGAATTGCTTGACCGGTTGAAGCATAAGTCTAAAATCGTTCGTGATCATAGATATTTCGAGAAAAGTATATCGATACATTACATAGACCATTGTGTCTTTGTCTTCATAATGGAGTGGTGACGATGATCTCATGGTCATTCGACTTGGCGAAGTCGAAGACGAGACACATGTGCTCATTGGAGAATGAGTTCACTGAACGACTCAAAAGAGTTATCACATGATTAACATAATTAATCAGTCAGTGATAACTCTCAGTCATGATAGGCAAGTTGGTTCTTAGGCTTGAGGTCATTGTACGAATCTGTACATGAACGGTATCAATTAGATAGCTAACCTAATTTCGAGTCATTGCCTGTTTAAAGGTCTTTGGTTGGGTGACACTTCAAGCATGTGATGAGAGTAATGAACAAGAGAAGATTCGTCTCTCCCGTTTATGGGAAGCTAGTGTCGCACGTGTAGTTCGTTTTTTAGTAAAAACTCTGGCCAGAGTATGTTGTAAGAAGTCCAACATTTTTGACTAAAGATCGATGGAGACTAATTAGTTTCGAGCAATAGAGGTTGATAGTTGACCGTATCTTAGTCTTGACTAAGTGACATAGTTATGACGGATGGACTAAAACTGTGGTATTCATCACGGACATAGTCAGAGTAGTTCCGACAACACTTTAGTCAATGAGTCAATCGCGTAATTATAATGCCGAAACAGTGACGACACATGCTGCTCGTGGTCACTGTCGTTTAGGGGTTTGAGCCTCACCATATAGTATGGTCAGGCTATATGGTCTCACACCGAGTAGTATTTGCGTCTTAGTAATAGAAAGAATTAAGGAGGAGTGCACTCGGTTGCACAGGAATAATTAGTGTCATAAAGGGTTTGTGATAATAAAGTCTAAAATTATACATCGGATGTATGAGAATTAATTATGTTGCAAAAGATTTGCGATATAGCCTCAAAGATATTAACGATATGGGATTATTGTATATGATGAAAATAAATTAAATATGACGCAAAAGGTTTGCAAACATATTTTAGATCGCATATGCGGTGCACACAAACGCATCGAAAGGATCCATTCGATAAAACGGGGGTCCAGAAATGTCCTGGACCGGCTGCACAATCTTGGGTCGGGTGCAACCCATTAAGGAATGTGGGGCCCGCTTAGCTAGGGTTTACCCGAGTCAAAACGGCTGGAAATTTCCAAATTCGATTTTTGGAAAGGGGTCAACTTTGACGACGCATTTGAGGGGTCAAACAACCTCGAAATTGCACAAAAAAATTTCTATGCGTTCACCATGTAAAGCCCTTAGAAACGACATATTGTATACCTTCGGGGGTTCACTAGTGAGAGAGAAACAATTGCTCAAAGAAAAAATAAATATGGACTCAAATCTGTCCAGATTTAGCTTTCTGCAGTTTTGGGCCAACGTTGAGACAACATTTGAGGGTCAAACGACCTCGGAATTGAGCCTCATTTGTTTCTATATGTTCACCATTCAGTGCTCTTCGATTTGATATATGATATCACTTGCGAAGCTCAAAGATGATGGAGGAATAATTCAATAAAGTTTGGACTTTGTGGAAGGCAAACTTGAAATTGTTTTTTCCTCCATAAACTTTAGTCCACATTGCTCGCGAGACGAGGAATGGGGCCGGCTCTCTATATAAATAAGGGCTAACCCCCTTGAAAACATGCACCAAGTATTCAAATTCGAGAAGCTCTAAAAAGTTTTGAACACGCTCGGATTAAGACTTAAATTTATATTCCATCCGTCTTCATAATTCGTCCTTACTCCTGATCGGGCTCTAGCAAAGCTACAAATGAGTTCGAATCGGATCCGAAGTCTTCACGGATGATTCACTCAAGGTAAAACTTTCTTGGTAAGTGGTTGGCTCGAAGGCGCGGTGTTGGCTCGCCTCGGGACACGGTTCAGCTTGGGACGCAGTTCGGCTCGGGATAAGCAGCTCGGAGCATCGCTTCGGAGTCAAAGAAAGGTTGCTGAAAACGACTCTTCATATTATGTGGAAACGAAGTTCCGGGCATGTAGTTTAATTTACATGCATTTATAATTGTAATAGTTTGATAGATCTATCCTTAGGGGTTGGCCGGACCCAACCCCGGGATACTAGAGATTCTGGCTAAGGGTTTATTCTTTAGGGCTTCTCTTAAAACTGTTTTAAGATATGTTTTCCATTACTTTTATGCTTTCGTCGTCCGCCCGACTTAGGCCGGATGTCGATTTTATAGCCCTAAGGATCCAGAAAACCCACCAGGTTTTGCCCAAAATCCCACCCGACCCGTGTGCAGCCGTAGGCGGGAGTCAGAGCCATATGGGACTACAAGCCCATAACATCAAGGATAAGAATCAAGCCTGATAGACATAATATCATGTGCAGAAAGGCAAGGCTGCCAGGCCAGCCCAAACATGACGCGCCATGGATAACCAATTAAGCATCGAGCATGATTGTGTTTTCTAGATATGATATGAGAAACAGTGTTTGAAGATGCAATAGTATGTAGTAGGCGGTCCAATACATGTACATGTCTGCCAAATGAGAGGTATATGAGATACTTGAGCATCAGCTACAATATGCATTTTGTCAGAGATTAAAGCTGCAAGCTCAATGCCATTTTAGTAGCCAATCCACTGAGAATACCTAACCATTCATTCTAAATATATATCAGGTAATATGAAAATCTCACGTTATTAGGTAATTCACGGCAGGTGTTTAGCATGTATAGAACATATAAATCCATGTCGAATGACTACCGATATCATTAGAGCAAATAAAAGAATAGCCCGAAAAATAGATCATGAAAAATAGAGCACATAAATGGAAATATGATGAAGATTTAACAGTCAATGTGAACCTTTAAAAATATCCTTCTAATGTCTTGTAAGGGTTCTGTGCGTTCAAAAAATGATATAAGGTATTCCATAACGTGCTCCAGGTACTCCCTGTATTTCCTGCAAAATGTGTGACAGCATGTAAGATGTGTGGTAATCTGAATAATTATATGGAATATAAGAACATAGATAAAATGGGTGGTGATGGTGGGGGATCCTTTTCCATAATTCTCAGTTTTAGAACTGCATCAAAAATTAAGGCCTCGTTTGGCAATGAGTTTTAGTTTCTAGAACTGTGATTTGATGGAGTTTGTGATACAAATTGAGGTTTCAGGAAACTGTTTTGCTAAACTGATGCGGTCGTCTACCGCAGAAGGCGCAAGGACTCGAGCGTGGGAGCGGTCGTGGGATCGACTTAGTATTTTGCTATTTTTGCTTTATACACTACCTTCTATGTTTTTAAGTTGTGTGTTTAGTAGTTTGTTAGGAGAGTATTTAAAGGGATTAACCCTAATTGTGTTAGCTATCGAGATATTGAGACAATTCGTCATTTGACGGCTAGGGCTTGGGGAATTAGGCTTGATCCATTAATTCAAGCTAGGGAGAAGATCTACTCCAGAATAGATCAATTGTCTCTTCATTATCATCAATTCCAATTTCTACTCTAAATTTCTTTTCGTTCTTCCACTAAAATTCTGAGCTTTTTGATACGATTAACCCTAATCGTATCAATTTGGTATCAGAGCACTAAGATCCAATGGCGGGGAGTAGGGCAAAGACGACGGAGGAACTCGAAGAAGAGAAGTTCGACGGCAAACTTGAAGAGGTGAACAAGAGGATCGACGGGCTTCAAGGCGAGATCCAGGACATCCATCAGGAGATGAAGGGGGTTGCTAAAGCCTCTGACATCCAAGACATTCTTCAGATCCTTCGACAGCAACAAAAACAACCCGAATCTGAAGCTAGGGCATCGACATCGACAAATCTGAAATTTCCCTTAGATCTAGGGTCAAATGGAGAAGATCTGACGATCGAGGAGCCCGAACGCCGCCTTGTGCACTTCCAGGGGCCACAAGACGACCACCGAAGGGCGACGGGACACCACCAAGGGGAGGCGGCCCCCTAGCAGACTGCCAGGGGCGAGCCGAGCGGACCTGCGTGGCCAGATTTGGCCGCGCAGACCCGCACGGCTCAGGAAGGCCACGCCGACCCTCGCGGGGGTCTAGCGGGCCGTCAGGCCCTGCGCACCCGCAGCAGCCCCCGGCGGCTTGGTTTGGGCCCGACAGGCCCCCGGGATTTCCTTTGGGCATGGAAGGGGCGTTGGAGACCTTGAGGCGCGCCAAAGAGAATGCTCGAAGACTTCAGGAGACCGGAGAGGATGCGGGGCATGTGCCGGAGTACGAGGAGTACACACGCTACACCGACAACCTTCATGTGGAGGAGTGCGGTGATGGAGATGAGTGGGATGCCGAGGAGCAGCGGGCTGCTGAGAGGGCCCGAAAGGAGATTTGGGGAGCATACGGTCAGTCAGATCGACCCAGATGGAGGATGGAGGAGCCTGCTCGCACGAGATACCAGGAGGGAAATCGGGGTGGAGGCACACGTGGCGATGCCGGCCCAGATAGCCGGTTGAGGAAGCTGACCATGCCCCTGTTTGAGAGGAAGGATCCAGATGCATGGATCTACAAGATGGAGATGTACTTCGATGTTTTGGGACTGGCTGAGGCGGAGAGAATGCAGACGGTAGGAATGTGCTTCGAGGGGGAAGCTTTGGGATGGTTCTGTTGGAGCCAACGACAGAGACCTATCCGCACATGGATAGAGTTGACAGAGTGCCTTATGGAGAGGTTCCAGGAGACACAGGCAGATGGCCTATTTGAGCAGTTGTACACACTGTGACAGGAGGGAACCGTAAGGGAAAATGTGGAAAAGTTTGAGCGGCTTGCGAGCCGAGTAGAGGGAGTTTCCGCTGAGTCTCTAGAGGGAAATTTCCTGAATGGCCTCAAGCCGCAGATCAGAGCCGAGCTACAGGTTCAAGAACCCGGGGGATTGTCTGCCATGATGAGGATAGCCAGGAAGGTGGAAGACAAGCTGGCGGATGATAAGCGGGCGAGGGGAGCTTGGGGAGGATCTACTTTGCGGAGCCCGGCAGTAGCAGGGGCACCCAAGACTCCTACAGGCGAACTGACACCAGCGAGAGGGACTGGCCAGGAGACACGTACGGGGGTCAGACCCGGCGGATGACTGAGGCGAAGATGAGGGAGCGCAGGACCAAGGGGCTGTTTTCAAGTGTGACGAGCGATTCACACCTGGACTGGACATAGGTGTGCGAGGCGAGCCATGCAGTTGGAGGTGGCTGTCGAGGAGGAGGAAGAGGAAGACCCCACAATTGTACTCGGCGTGGAGGACGAGGTGACAGAGCAGCAGCTACACTTGGACACCGTGGAGGTGTCCTTCAGCACCGTGGTGGGATTTACTCCATATCATACCATGAAGCTGGCAGGCATGGTGGCAGATCAAGAAGTGACGATATTGATAGACAGTGGGGCAACCCACAACTTCATCTCAAAGAAGTTGGTGTGTCAGCTGGGACTCGGGGTGAGTGAGACAGCCACCTTTGGGGTGATTTTGGGCACATGCAAGAAGGAGAAGAGCAGGGGTGTCTGCAGGGCGGTGATTCTGGCAGTACAGGGAACTCAGATAGTGGTTCCCTCAGATAGTGGCTGATTATTTCCCCCTGGAGTTGGGTAAGGTGGACGTGGTGTTCGGAATAGTGGTTACAGACCTTAGGCGACACCAAGTTCAACTGGAAGGTGCTGAAGATGGAGTATCGGGAGGACGGGAGGACCGTGGTTTTGTTAGAGGGACCCCAGCCTATGTTGTCGCGCGGCGTCCGTGAAGTCCTTGGCTCGGGTAGTACTAGTGGGAGGAGAGGCATACTTTGTGACATGTCAGGAGCAAGGGGCGGAGGCGGAAGCGAAGGAGCAGCAGATGCCACCAGAGGTGGAGTTGTTGGACAGTTATAGGCATGTGTTTCAGATGCCGCGGGGACTTCCACCTCAGAGGGACCACGAGCACGTCATTGTGCTGTGTGAGGGAGCGGCTCCAGTCAGCGTTCGGCCTTATAGGTACCCACATGTTCAGAAGGAAGAGATTGAGCGGTTGATCAGGGAGATGTTACAGGCTGGAGTGATACGACCGAGTGTTAGTCCTTTCTCCAGCCCGGTGCTCTTGGTGAAGAAGGACGGTAGCTGGAGGTTCTGTGTGGACTACCGTGCCCTCAACAAGGAGACGTGGCGGATCGTTTTCCTATACTTGTTATAGATGAGCTGTTAGATGAGCTACATTGGGCGTCAATCTTTTCAAAGATTGACTTGAAATCGGGGTATCAGATCCGGATGAAGGCAGAAGATGTGCAGAAGACTGCCTTTAGGACTCATGAGGGGCACTATGAGTTCCTCGTCATGCCATTTGGGCTAACGAACGCGCCCGCTACCTTTCAGGCATTGATGAACAAGATATTTCAGCCATACATACCGCAATTTGTCTTCGTGCTCTTCAACGACATACTGGTGTATAGCCGTACAGTGAATGAGCATGTACGAGATTTGGAGACGGTGTTGCAGGAGTTGCATGCTCATTAGCTTTATGCCAACAGGCAGGAGTGCACTTTTGCTCAAGAGAAGGTGGAGTATTTGGGTCATGTAATTTCGGCAGAAGGGGTGGCAGCTGATAGAACCAAGATTGAGGCCATGTTAGATTGGCTGCAACCAACGACATTGAGTGCATTGCAAGGATTTTTGGGCTTGACGGGGTACTACCGCAAGTTCGTGCAGGTTTACAGTACCATTGCATGGCCCCCTGACAGAGCAGTTGAAGAAGGATGGGTTCCAGTGGAACGAGGAGGCAACTGCAGCGTTTGAGGCAAGAAGAGGGCGATGACGACAGTTCCGGTGCTAGCTCTCCCCGACTTTAGCAGACCTTTTGTGTTAAAGACCGATGCCTCGGGATACGGGCTGGGAGCAGTGCTGATGCAGGATCAGCGACCGGTGGCTTACTTTAGCCAGGTTTTGTCATCACGGACGAGGCAGAAGTCCATGTATGAGAGGGAGCTAATGGTGATCGCCCTGTCGATTCAGAAATGACGTCCTTACCTTTGGGACGGCCGTTTCTTGTGCGCACAGATCAGAGATCACTGAAGTATTTGCTGGAGCAGAGGCTGGTGGCGGCAGACTATCAGAAGTGGCTATCTAAACTTGTTGACTACAAGTTTAAGATACACTATCGGCCGGGATTGGAGAACAAGACTGCGGATGCGCTATCACGGAGAGAGGAGGTTGCCTCCTTGGCAGCCTTATCAGTACCACTGTTAGCGGAGTGGGAGCCCTTATGGAGGGAGGTGGACACTGATGAGGAGCTATCTAGGATCCGGGAGGATTTGGTTCGGGGGTGGCTGAACACCCATGCTATTCTCTGGAGGGCCAGCGGTTGTTGTATCGAGGGAGGATAGTCATACCGCGGGCTTCAGTACACAAAAAGTTGATTTTTCATAAGTTCCATGGGAGCGCGGTGGGGGGCCATTCAAGAGTCCAGCAGACATATATGCGGGTAGCTAGAGAGCTATACTGGCGGGAAATGAAGGACATCGCAGAGATGGTAGCTAGTTGTGACGTCTGCCAGCGTTACAAATACATGACCATGGCACCGGCAGGGTTGTTGCAGCCCTTAGCTCTTCCTGAGCAGGTTTGGGAGAGGATCAGCATGGATTTTATTGAGGGGCTACCCAAATCGGAGGGATACACGGTGTTTTTGATGGTGGTCGACCGTTTGAGCAAGTATGGACATTTCATCGGGCTGCGTCATCCTTATACGACAGTGACAGTTGCTACGGCCTTTATACGGGAGATGGTTCGTCTCCACGGTTACCTCACTTCTATTACGTCGGATAGGGACACGGTCTTTCTGAGCCAGTTCTGGAAGGAGTTGTTCAGGGTCCAGGGGACCGCTCTGCGGAGGAGTACCGCTTACCACCCCAGACGGATACACAAACGGATGTCATCAACAAGAGCGTTGAGACGTACCTTCGCTGCTTTGTGTCAGATTGCCCGAGGAGTTGGTATCGATGGTTGACGTGGACCGAGTACTGGTACAACACTTCCTTCCATTGTATAGCCCAGACGACTCCATTTCGGGTTTTGTACGGAAGGGACCCACCGGCGTTGATCCACTACCGTAGCGGGTCGACACCTGTATCACAGTTGGACCAGTACCTCGAGGAGAGAGATAGAATTTTGGAGGAGCTGAAGAAGCACCTTATGATGTCACAACAGCTGATGAAAGCAAAGGCGGATGGACATCGCAGAGAGGTTGACTATGCAGTGGGCGATCAGGTATATCTGAAGCTGAGGCCATACCATCGAAGATCACTAGCACAGTGCCAGAACGAAAAGTTAGCTGCCCTCTTTTACGGGCCCTTTCAGATAGAGGCGAAGATTGGGCCCGTAGCTTATAGGTTGACATTGCCCACAGGATTGTCATTACATCCGGTTTTCCATGTCTCTCAATTACGACGGGTGGTTGGAGCACATACACCGGTGGTTACTCTGCCACCTACTTTGACAGCTGATTCGGAGGTACTTATGGAATCCCAGGATATTCTACATGTGTGGCGCATTGAGGGTGGGGGCCGAGAGGTGTTAGTACGATGGGTAGGGCTGCCCGATCACAAGGCTACGTGGGAGCTGGAGGACACCATCAGAGTGCAGTTTCCAGATTTCAACATTGAAGACAAGGTTCGATTTTTGGAGGGGGGAGTAATGATGCGGTCGTGTACCGCAAAAGCCGCAAGGACTCGAGCGTGGGAGCGGTCGTGTGATCGACTTAGTATTTTGCTATTTTTGCTTTATGCACTACCTTCTATGTTTTTAAGTTGTGTGTTTAGTAGTTTGTTAGGAGAGTATTTAAAGGGATTAACCCTAATTGTGTTAGCTATCGAGATATTGAGACAATTCGTCATTTGACGGCTAGGGTTTGGGGGATTAGGCTCGATCCATTAATTCAAGCTAGGGAGAAGATCTACTCCAGAATATATCAATTGTCACTTTATTATCATCAATTCCAATTTCTACTATAAATTTCTTTTCGTTCTTCCACTAAAAATCTGAGCTTTTTAATACGATTAACCCTAATCGTATCATAAACTAGGCCTAAACCAGTGATTGGTTTGCAAAAAGAACATTATAGCTGGCAGTATCAATAACATAAAAAATGGCACAAGTTCGATTAAACCTAATGTAGATAATTGTTTGCAATCCACCTAAAAGTAAACCTTGCAAATTATAAAAGAAGAGTAGTCCAAAGTTCAAGCATATATAAATATGCAAGCATTTTTCCCTATTAGACTGTAGATTTAATCTAGGAGAAAATGAGATAAGAAGTCTGAAACCCATAAATGTGTACCTTCTGCAACTCAAAACAGGCAATTGAACTCCCAACTATTATGTAATTTATTTCTGATCCCTAATTTGAAAGTCCAAAACCAGTGTATAACAAGATACAGCTTTTACCTTGTCAGTTTCAGGTTGGAATGGATCTTGTGAGTTTGCGAAAACATTTCCACATACGCAGCATAGTCAACAGGCTCTCCAAACTTTGAGTTGATGTACTCATTGTACAACTCATGCATGTCTAGGTATCGACCAAAAGCTTCCTATGAACATAAGAGAATTTGTTAGAAAAAAAGTAAACAGAGTCCTAGAATTATATGAATTGAGAGTGCAAGCAAATTGAAGAAATTTCAAGCTTTAAATGCAGACAAAGGTAGATGAATATTAGCATTAAAGGTCAAAGTGAACATATCACTATAGAGCAGTTTGATTTTTAGTAAACTGACAGATATACAATCACCTAAACCTTACCATGCATGCCGGCATGATCCTATGAACACAAATTCATAAAACCCTGCATGAAGTAAAATACATATATCACAACAGAGCAACCCAGCAAATCCAAGTTATTAATTCTAGGAGCCAAATTTAAGGATAAACATCAACAAGTACTAATTACACACCATTAGAACCCGTAACCATTGTACCCCGTTTTAATTATCCTGACCAGTTTCTTCTTTCTTTCTTTCTTTCTTTCTTTCTTTTTGTTTTGCGTGTGGGGGGGTGGGGGTGAATGGGGGTGTTGACAAATTAGTGTGAGTCTCTATTTTAACAGCTTTGCATGCATGCATATCATACCACATATCGAGATAATAAATTTAAAGCAATGGCAAACTTCTACACCGTACGGAATTCCTTTCATTACCTAACACCAATGATAAAATGATAGTTATTGCCTTAACACAATTTCAGTGGACACAAGAAAAATATAAATGAACATTGGAAGCATCTAATTTTTCAAAGTTAGAGAAAATAGGTTTCTAAGACAGAAAAATGAGTTCTCTGAAATCAGACAGTCAGTATGGCATTTCACAGTAGGCATGGTTATAACAAAAAGATAAATGTTTCCCTAATATGAAGACAACGTTTCAAAATATATTTAGACGGCATGGAGATGAATCTTATTACATAAATTCGAAGAAAGTTTAAAGAGTACAAATATGCAAGAATGTTCCCAATTTTTGGTCAAGTGTAAGATGAGATGTGGACCTCTAGAGGAATCCACGAGAACAAAATTTTGTTTGAATGTTCCTTTTTCTACCCTTGAAGATTTGTACCATGACAATTAGGACTTGGAGTGAGTCTAATTGTTTGTATCCTAGTCAGTACAGAAATCTAACCACAGACAACATACTTGGGGTAGGAACTTTCCCTGATGGATATATCAAAATGATCAAAACAAACAAAATTTAAGAAACACCGAAGCACCTGAAGCGCCTACATGTTGTCACTAACGTACATCCACTTCATAACCATTGAATATGCAACGGATGATACCGGTTGGAGAACCCAGTCTTTCGTAAAACAAACAAAATTTAAGAAACACCGAAGTACCTGAAGCGCCTACACGTTGTTACTAACGTACATCCACTTCATAACCATTGAATATGCAATGGATGATACCGGTTGGAGAACCCAGTCTTTCGTAGGTTACAACATGAGGGCACAAAATTATCCCCTGTCATCACTTAATTGCAAGCCAGAATACAAGTATGGGACTAAACCCGATCCAAGCTCAAGTTCAATATATAACCCGAACTGAATCTACGTTGAGTGGCTATCATTAAAGCTTACTAATAATAAGCAATAATACTCAGCGTTGAGCATCCATCAGAAGAGGCCACTACCAAGATGGCAAGTCATGCAGTGATGGTTCGCCATTCACTAGATGACCAATATGGTGAATATAGTTTTTGAGGTTACTCTGTCATCACATGATCATCACAATATGCAATCACATTCACATGTATGTCCTGCAAAGTGTTTCCTAATTCATCGAAAAAACCAGCTCCTAACACCATCATTGATGGGATCAGATAAAGAGAACATATGCATACTTTCTGTTTAATAATTATGCCCCTCTCCTTTATAAGTAAAGAGTTCATGTGGTCCACATTGAGTATATTGTACTTGCCTTTATAGATTAGATTAGATCAATAGAATTAGTTGTTATTGAACTTTATTTCCAGATGAGGAAATATAAAGTTGAGCTTAGGATTTGCTTAGTAAGATGCTTATCGGACTCGGAGTTTCAATACCTTAGTTGAAGCTGCTCCTAAAGTGTATTCATCTAATATCTCAATTTTATATCTCAATTTTATAGTGAATAAATTGAGTAACTGAAATTGGCCGGGTGAAACTTAATATTCTTTCCCCCTCTGAACATTTTTGGGTCAGTCCTCCATGTGAGACCATTTCGTTACCAGTTCTTCATTGATTGTTTTGGTCTAAACCAGTCGGACTATCGCATGTCCTTTCATTCAACTTTTGTTGGCTTGCAATGTATTCTAAAGTACACAGGCTTATTGTGTTTTTTTAAAGCCTAATGCCACCAGAAAAACCAAAAATTTAAGTGAGTCGAGTTGAGAACATTGGTATTGTTGATGTTGGATGCCTAACTACATGAATCCAAAGCAGGTAACATAAAAGAATCCTCAGCTGCAATAGGGATTGCACTGAATAATTTTTCAACATGTGCCCAAATATGGGGTGGTTCCATTAATAACTGGGAAAGCATCCACTGCCATGAAAAACTGGGATCCACAAGAAACCAACAGACAGTGGAATGCAGCTCCAACTACATCCAACAAAACACACCTATTTTTTTCTTTTTTAAAAAATCAGGATCACAAATACCAATGGATGCATATGTTATGATCCAAAACAATCTAGATTTTCGACCAATTTAATTTGATAACAATGATAATGAATATGCCTAAATTATTGCAGTTCCCTCGCGATTTTTCCACTTATGACAATACAAGATTCCTAATGTGAACCATCTTTTCTGCATTGACAATCTTGCTTCGAATTTTCCTTTTTCCTTCCTCCGAAGGATATATTTAACTCTACTTCAAGTCTCTAGTCAGTAAAAACTATTGAAATTGATGTCAAAATCCAGGAGATTATTGCAGAAATTAGAGACTTCAATCAGTAATCACCGAAGAAAGAAGTATAACATGAAGGTTTGGCAAATGGAGCTGCAGCACTAGTTATTGAGGGCATTTCATTTCAGGTGAAAAATTAAAAATGCATTCTGTTTTACAACTTGCACGAGATGGCAGATGACTGAATTAAACTGGTATGGTCCATGGTCCATTTCAATCTACATGCTAGCCTTCAAGTTCACATAAATCAGAACTTTATGCTGCAAATCTCAGTGTAAAAATAAAATGCCACCTAAAAGCTTTATACTATGTGAATTTATTCAAAGACAACAAAGAAAGATGTTTGACATGGATTTGGCAATCATAGTCACAACACAAATCATCAACGATGTTCACAGGTCAATTTAAATAACATATTGTATTTGCAAATTGTATATGATGAACGATAAATGGAAGAAAATGCCACCTAAAAGCTTTATAACATGTGAATTTAGTCAAAACAACAAAGAAAGATGTATGGCATGGATTTGGTGATTTGAGTCGCAACACAAATCATCAATGATGTTCACATGCCAATTAACGAATTGTATTTGCAAATCGTTGTGATGAAAGATAAATGAACAGAATTTCCTGAAGTTAGGTTCAACAAAACACAATCTAAACTCTATATAATCTGTTGTAATCTTTGGTGATATATTGATCCAAGAATAAGGGTTGATAATTTGTTGTAAAAGATCTTGCTATAACCATCGTTTAAAGTTGTGGATATTCCAATTTGGCTTGGACACCACCTTAAACATTTAGAAAGTTAATCTTCGATACAATAAAAAGCCAACCATCGACAGGTAGCCCAAGTCCTTGAAGAAGCAATAATCTAAACCAAGACACGTCTACAATGTATAATAATTTACATTTAGGATGTCTTAAGGATGGAGACATAATATGTAACAACGTTTCCATGCGCTCTCAGATTCAAGCATTGATTGATCAAAAGAATTTTTACCAAGGTCTCCATAACCTATAGATCTTCTTAAAAATTAGTTACTGGCAAGGTTCTGTGTGCTACATATATTAAATATCCTCAAATCCAATAAAAATATCAGAAATAAATATACCTCTCCACTAAACTCAATGACTGGCTCTTCCGTCAACATATCCTCAAACTCCTCAGTTGCATCAACAACTCTCGCAGATGGGTGGCGCCTGTGGTATTCACGAATCTAAAAATAGCAAGAAAGCTTCAGAAATAATTTGTTGTAAGATATAACGAATAAAAAAATTTGTTGTGGCGGATTTAGGGTTTATGAGAAAGCAAAATTTAAAAAGAACCTCTTTCAATCTGTCATAAAAAGCGCTGAACACATTAGTTCCCCCGCTGAGCGTCTGCCCCCCGAGAGCTGCGATCTCGTCCTTCCGGGCATTGTCCTTGTCCTCGTATATCTCAACCTTGAAAATATAAAAGAAAACTATCATTCAAATTGCAGTTCGTTACCAATAAAAACAACAAATCAGGGGGGAGATAGGTAGATATGTAGATAGATTACAAGCTTGTGGGTTGTGTGGATGACGTTGTCGACCATCGCGCGGACGCGATGGTTCTGAAAAAGGCGGTCACGTCCGGAGGTGGGCTCGCGCTGGAGCTCCTTCACGATGAGCCTCTCGAACCTCTCGACGTCCTCGTGGGACGATCGGGTAACCTCCAGTAGAGTAGACGACATGACCTAGACCGCCGGAGAAGCTGAGCGCGACAGGGTTAGTGTTTTCCTTCCGCGGGTTGTTTGGGGGAAGCACATCGGGAGCTAGGGCCTGTTCCTATGTACGAAAGTATAATTGGAAAAGTGAAGAATTGTGGAGTACGAGAGAGAAATTTGTGTGTAGTGTGTTAGGGTGTCTATTGGACCGGTCCGGTCCGGACCCGAACGGGCTTTGACGGGACCCCGGGCCGGGCCGGCCCGGTTGATGGCGGTGTCCGTGCCGGGTCGGCCCGGCCCGGAATTGACCGGGGGGGCGGAAGCCCGGCCCGTGGCACAGCCAATCCAAGTCCCGGGCCGGGCCGGGCCGCGAGCCGCCCCTTCATTTAAAAAAAATTAAAAAAAGAAAAATGGTTAAAAAATTCTAAAAAATCTAAAATTGTTGTGAAGGGAAATATAGGGAGAATATGTGTAGAGGGTTAAGAGCCCCCCTACCCTTGTATTTATAGCTTTCAATAGTGGGTTGAATACCCAATTGGCCCAATGGGCCTATTCATAACACTTCCCCTTATCCAACCAACATTGAATAAGGGGTGGATTCTTCAGGATCCGAGTTAGGGTAACTGTCTTGTTAAAGAAAGAACAGTTAACCCATAACTTCCCCTGTTTTAGGGATGTGGCTAGGGGTGGATACTTCAGGATCCAGAGTCAACGAGGTTGCCTCGTCAAAACCTTGACTACGGAAAACCCAGTGGGAAAAAACCTGTAGCCAAGGGAAAAGAGTACAACTCTGCAGTTGACTCCCCCTTATCTGACCAAGCTTCATGCTTGCAGATTTCCTATGAATCTATACATCAGTCTCCTATGTATCTATGAGTTCATAGTTCTCTCATCCTGACCCAGTTTACATTTACTCACTCTCCTCATCCCAATCCCATATACAAGTTTCTCAAAGATACTAGTAGGCAGGGATTTGGTAAGCAAATCCGCCAAGTTATTACATGATTGGATCTTCTGTACCTCAATCTGCTTTTGCTTCTGAAGGTCGTGCGTCCAGAAGAACTTGGGGGAGATATGCTTCGTCTTGTCACCTTTGATGTAGCCGTCCTGTAGCTGGGCTATACATGCTGCATTGTCTTCATGGAGTGTAGTGGGTGCAAGAACGCCGGTCGTCAGGCCGGTGGAGGTGAGTATGTGCTGGATCACCGAGCGTAGCCAGAAGCATTCCTTGCTTGCTTCGAAGATCGCTAGTAGCTCTGAGTGAGTGGATGAGACGGTCGTCATGGTCTGCTTCACAGATCTCCAGGATATGGCAGTGCCGCCATATGTGAACATGTATCCGGTCTGAGACTTCTCTGTATGAGGATCGGACATGTAACCTGCGTCAGCATAACCAACTAAACCAGTTGATGCCCCTTTCCTGTAGAATAGACCTAAGTCTATGGACCCTTGGAGGTAGCGCAGAAGATGCTTAACTCCGGCCCAGTGCCGCTGTGTAGGTGCAGCACTATATCTGGCTAGTAAGTTTACTGCAAATGCTATGTCAGGGCGAGTGCAGTTAGCCAGGTAAAGGAGTGCACCGATAGCACTTAAATAAGGCACTTCGGAGCCTAGTACTTCCTCCCCCTCTTCCAGCGGCCGGAAGGGGTCTTTGTGTACATCAAATGATCTGACAACCATCGGAGTGCTGAGGGGGTGGCACTTATCCATCTGAAACTTTTTCAATAAGTTCGATGTGTAAGTTGACTGGTGGAACAGGATCCCATCTTTAAGATGCTCTATCTGAAGGCCTAAACAGAATTTTGATTTTCCGAGGTCTTTCATCTCGAAGGTTTCTGTCAGGCTTCTAGAAATCTTTGCGATCTCTTCAGGAGATCCGATGAGGTTTAAGTCGTCTACATAGACGGCTATAATTACAAATCATGTTGCCTTTGCTCTTATAAAGATGCAAGGACAGACTGGGTCGTTTTTAAATCCTTGCTGTGCAAGGAAGTCGCTCAGTCTGTTATACCACATCCTTCCAGATTGTTTTAGACCATATAATGATCTTTGCAGTTTCACTGAGTAGATGTCACGTTCTCTCTCTTTTAGTGCTGCAGGCAAAGAATAACCGTCAGGCAATCTCATATAGATGTCTCGGTCTAGGTTGCCATATAGGTATGCAGTAACCACGTCCATGAGTTGCATATCTAAACCCTCTTGTGCTGTTAAGCCAATGAGGAATCGGAAGGTGATCGCTTCCATGACCGGGGAGTATGTGGCTTCAAAATCCACCCCAGGACGTTGGGTAAAACCCTGCGCTACAAGCCTTGCTTTGTAGCGTACAATCTCATTCTGTTCGTTTCGTTTTCTAACAAATACCCATTTATAACCCACAGGTTTTACACCTTTTGGTGTCTGGACTATTGGTCCGAAGACCTTGCGTTTGGTGAGTGAATCCAACTCCACTCCTATTGTCGCTTTCCACTTTGGCCAATCATCTCTGCTTTGACATTCTGTCAGAGAGCGTGGTTCAATATCATCGTCGCAGTACGCGACGTTGATGGCAATATTACACGCAAATGTGTCATCTATTGTTGTGCTTTTTCTGTCCCAATACTCCCCAGTTCGTACATAGTGTATCGATACTTCATTTTCTCCCGGTTTTTCCTCTTCATGAGAGTTTGGGAGAGATGGGGTAACAGGGCTTAAATTAGCATCCTGTGGTGGTATTTGTTTACCATTGCCAAGGGTCCTACTCTTTCGAGGGACTTGGTCCTTGGATCCCGGTGGTCGTCCTCTCTTTTTGAGAGGTCCAACCATTTCTGCTGCAGGCGGATTGCATCCATTTTGCGGTATGTCAATCCTAGCTGGAGTGTTAGCAGCAGGGACGTGTGATTTGACAATCTTCTGGTTGTCAGTAAATTTTTCCGGCAAGAGATGGACAGTGTTTTGGATGTGGAGAATCTTCAGGACCTCCTCCTCACACTGGCTTGTTGGCGGATCAAAGTGACATAAAGTTTTTGTATCCCAAGTGATACTTTCTGAAGCTTCGGGCTTCTTTGTCTGTGAGCCTAGTTTTGGAAACGATGTTTCATCGAATTCACAGTCTTCTAGACGTGCATTAAAGACGTCCCCCGTAAGGGGTTCTAGGAATCTAATTATGGAGGGGGTGTCAAACCCAACATAAATGCCTAGGCGACGTTGTGGACCCATCTTTGTCCTTTGTGGTGGTGCTATGGGGACGTATACTGCACAACCAAATATTCTCAAATGTGAGACAATTGGTGGGGCTCCAAGTGCTAGTTGCATTGGAGAAGATGACTGACCTCCAGAGGGTCTTAATTTTATTAAAGATGCAGCATGCAAAATTGCATGACCCCACGCATTCACTGGCATCTGGGATTGAAGTAATAATGGACGAGCGATCCATTGCAATCTCTTAATTAGAGATTCTTCTAACCCATTTTGGGTGTGAACATGCGCTACAGGATGTTCGACTTCAATTCCCTGAGCTTGGCAATAGTCTAGAAAGACTTGTGACGTAAACTCCCCCGCATTGTCCAGACGAAGTTTCTTTATCTGGTAGTCGGGGAAGTGGGCCCGTAACTTGATTATCTGAGCTAAAAGCTTAGATAGTGCTAGGTTACGGGTGGACAGTATGCACACATGTGACCACTTAGTAGATGCGTCTATCAGGACCATAAAGTACCTGAACGGACCACTTGATGGGTGAATCGGCCCACAAATGTCTCCGTGGATTCTTTCCAGAAAACTGGGGGACTCCACATCCACTTTCAGTGGAGAGGGTCTCGTGATCAGTTTACCCTTGTAACAGGGTGGACATGGGAATTTGCCTTTTTGAAGAATCTTCAGGTTCTTCAGGTCAATGCCCCTGGAGTTCTTTATGATGCGGTACATCATAACCGAACCAGGGTGTCCCAGTCGACTGTGCCAGAGTTGGAATTCTGGTGTTTGGGGGCACTGCAGGTGCTCCACCATGGATGTTTCTGGAGTTTGTATACTTGTTTGGTAGAGTCCCGAGGGGAGTCCCTTGAAACGTTCCACAATGGTTTTTGAACCATTTGTAAGAGCCGTTACAAGCAAGTATTCCCTTTTATCTTCCTCGACCGTCTCTAAGTGATATCCGTTTAAACGGATGTCTTTGAAACTTAGGAGGTTTCGGATGGATTTAGGGGAGTATAACGCATTTTTAAGTGTTATTTGTGTGTTACCGGGGAGCAATATAATTGCTTCCCCTGATCCTTCGATTATGTTTGCTGGTCCTGAGATTGTTCTCAGTGGGCCAGAATAACTACTTATGCTCGTGAAGTAGTCTAAGTTTTGAAGGATCGAGTGCGTCGATGCACTGTCCACTAGGCAGATAAGTTCCATATCTAAAAAAGAGGGAAAGACATTCAAGCAATAAATATAGAGAAAAGATTCACTTTCATAAATAAATGCTCATAAGATATTGTTTGACATGGAAAATAGAACTAGATACGATGCATAAAATTGAAGATACATTGCTAATTGCATAAAAGTGGTCCAGATCTAGAGAGTGTCATCTCCCATGAAGTCTTCAGGAGTCCATGAGGTCTCTGCCAACGCTGCACTCTCAATCAGGTTTGTCTCAGCTCGAGGCTTGAGGCTTGCCTGGTAGAGGTCCTGGAGGTGTTTTGCTGTGCGGCAGATTCTGGACCAGTGGCCCGTCATTCCGCATTTGGAGCATTTGTCCTCCCAGTCTTTCTTGGGAGTGCCTCCTTTGTTGGGAATCCTCTTCTGCATCTTGTCCACGAACTTCTGGTTCTGGGGAGGAGCTGGGGGAGTGGCCTTCTTCCGCTGCTTCTGTTCTTTCCATTTCTGGAATTTTGCCTTTTTGTCCGTCTTCTTCTTCTGGGAAGACTGGAAGTGGGCCTCTGCAGGAGGTGGCAATGGAGCAGAGCCAGGAGGGCGCAGGTTGTGGGTGGCAACCAACAGGTCTCTGTTCTGTTCAGCCATAAGCAGGCATGAAAGAAGGTCAGAGTACTTTGTGAACTTCCTCTCTCGATATTGTTGCATAAGGATCATGTCCTTTTCGTGAAAAGACGTAAACGTCTTTTCCAGCAACATCTTCTCCGTCACTGGTTCACCACACAACTTCAGGCGTGAGGTGATGCGGAAGAGAGCTGAGTTGTACTCCGCTACGGATTTGAAATCCTGTATGCGGAGGTGAGTCCACTCGTACTGTGCACGGGGGAGTATGACATCCCTCTGATGTCTGTACCTCTCCTCGAGTGCATCCCACAGCTTGTAAGGGTCCTCTACAGTGAGGTACTCGTCCTTTAAGGTCGAGTCTAAGTGTTTCCTGATATATATAATGGCTTTCGCCTTTAATATATCGGAAACTTCCTCTGTATGAGGTGCTTCCACTGAAGCCTCCTTGTTAGCTGGGGCAGTACTTGTTGTTGCCTTTTCAGTCTGTGTGAGACTGAAACCATGAGAGCGCAGATGGAACTTCAGGTCCAACTGCCAACTCAGGTAGTTTGACCCATCGGTCTTCAGGACAGAGAAGTCGACATTTGCGAGTCTGGCCATTTTATGATCTAGCAATGTAAAGAAAAACAACATGTATCATTTAACTGAGTAAGATAGACATCCACGCATGTAATGTAAACATTTTCATAACATGAATTTAATTAATGTGATTTTAACATACATGCTTTTTTTAGATAATGTGAATGAATAAAGATTCACACATGCTGTTAAGAGATTTCATTGTGACATTAAAACATGGTATTTAAGCTAATTAACAACCACGCAGTTAATGCATAAACAATGAAACAGAAAAATGACTTAGGACTATGGGGATCAGCTAGCCGACACCGAAAAATAAAAAAAGTCCAGTCCGAAGTTACATCAAAAATAAAATGCATGAAAATTAAAGTACAGCTCGGGAACTTCAGAGAGAAGCCCCTATCTTCATTGAGCGAACGCCTTCAGCTTCTTTTTTTTGGTGTCCTTCGGTCTTCTTTTTACATTTTCATCCTCACATACAAAATTTCTCTCAAAAAAAAGAAAAATTGCAGGAATTTTAAAACGGTGTCGGAAACCTGGCTGATCCCTAAAAACATAGCCTAAAATTGCACATCCACGCAGATAATATATTCGAGACATACAACCACGCAGATAATAAAAAACACATGCATTTAAAATAATTTAAAATTTGTGTGCGACGTGCAAAAACTCTTTTTTTTAAAAAAACTTTTTGCCTTTTGATCCATAATTTAATGTTTTTATTTTACCGCTTTAAACCCGTTCAAAATTTCTTTTAATTATTTTGGGCTTTTTAGGGCCAAAAATAAAAGAAATATAATTTATGTGAATGGGCTAATTTTCTGGCCTTTTGGGCCATGAAAACAACCCATTAGGGTTAATATTGGGCCTCCCCCGAAAAATAGCCCGTTAGGGTTAGGGTTTCAGGAAACCCTAGGGGGGGCCCGCGGCGTGTCGCCGCGACGGCTGGCCGCGTAGGACACGGCCGCCGTGGCGGCGACGGGCCGCGGCGGCGGGGCCGCGGCCGTCGCGGCTTCAGGCCGCGGCAACTGGCCGCGGCTTCAGGCCGCGACAACTGGCCGCGGCGACTGGCGGCGGCCTGGGGCCGCGGCGGCAGTCCGCGGCCTGAGGCCGCGGCGTGCGTTTTCCGCCGGCGGCGCTAGAGGCGCGCCGCCGTTCCGCCCTACGGGCGTGCGGATTTTTGGATCAAAGGCGGGGGGGTAAAAAACGGATTTTTCAACTATTTTGATCGCTAAAAAACAAGTTTTTATTGTTTTAGGCATGCAGATCTATTAAAAAAGTTGAATTTCACCGTGTTTATAAACTTTTTGATCCTAAAACATGCAGATCTAATGAGAAAAGCAGGTTTAGATCTAAAAAGTTTGGATTTTTACCTCTAGATTCGACGAGGAATCTAGGCGACGGTTGGTGAAGGATGCCCTTTTCGCTCCCCGTTGAGAAGATTACGATCTTCTTGAATCTGAGCGATTGATGGATCTCCTTCCCCGCGAGCCGCCGTCTCCTCCAACGAGCGTGATCGTGCTGATAACGTGTTGTGAAGGGAAATATAGGGAGAATAGGTGTAGAGGGTTAAGAGCCCCCCCTACCCTTGTATTTATAGCTTTCAATAGTGGGTTGGATACCCCATTGGCCCAATGGGCCTTTTCATAACAAAAATATATATCTAAAAAATATGTCTCCCTAAAAAATAATAATATGTATTCCTATTTATGTGAAAAATAATATGTCTCCCTAAAACAATTCTAAAAAATCTATAAAATTCAAACCAATTGGAAAATAATATCTACACTTGATAACAAGTTTATTTGAAAAAATTCAAACAATTTGGAAGTAGATAATTAAGCCCGAAATTTTCGAAGGTTCCGGGATGAACCTTTAAATTTTATTAATTAAAATCTTTTTTGAGGGGGGGACGTACATCGGCCAATCTTACCCCTCATACAATTGCCAAAACAGAAAAATAATACAACTAAGAAAATAAAAATTCATCACTCAGCTTATTCATCGGAATCGTCAGAAAGGTCCTTCTTGTTCTGTGAGCGGCTTTCAGCATGGAACCAATCCTTCGCACATACCGCAACTTCAACAATGTCTTCCTTCAGCCGTGATCTCTTATTGCTCAGAACGCGACCACCTGCACTAAAAGCAGACTCCGAAGCAACTGTAGATATAGGTACAGATAACAAATCCTGTGCCATAATGGAAAGAATAGGATAAATAGATTCATATCCTTTCCACCAGGCAAGAGGATCAAAATGCTCATCATCCATTGCTTCCTCCGAAAGGGAAATGGATTAGCTAAATATTTGGATAGTTCACTAGTAGAACACTCCGAATTTACGGTTTTTTATTTCTTCTTTCCCAACATTTGGCGAATCTTCCTAGAAGAAGAAGCAGAAGCACTAGCAGTGACAGATGAATTAAGTGAAACATTACCAAATTTAGCCTCATAATTTGCATACATAATTCTTAAGCTAGTTTTAACAGCAGATACATGTTCAACATGGGCAAATCCCATGTTGTCAGAATACAGTTCTAATAAACCTAGTGCAGCATCCTCCTTATAACGAGGATCAAAAACTTTAGACAAAGAGTAAAAAAGAGGACCAGATTCCAATAATTAGCTAATTTTGCAGACATTTCAAGTTTCATAGGCATTATGGCAGGGTGTGTACTTTCTCTATGCCTAGATATCTGATCAGAAATTAGAACTAATTGTTCTAATCCTAAATAAGATGTTGGGTAGTAAACCACATAAAATTTGTTTGTAGCAGTAAAAAACTTCTAAAAAGTCATGCAGATGCTCTACAGTTAACCACTCTATTTCAGTAATGTCAAAAACAGGATCATGTGAAAGATAAGTAAGTGAATAATCTGTTATCTGCTCTTTATTTTTAAGCATAGGACGCAGCATTAAGTAAGTTGAGTTCCACCGTGTTGCAACATCAAATTTAAATGCCAGGTATGGTCTCTGTCTAGTACGACAAAGTTGTTTGTACTGAAGTCGCCTAGTGCTAGAAGTATGTATGAGCAACATGAGATATCTAATTTTATCTAAATTAGGTAAACAAGTTGCAAGTCCATCATGAACTATCAAGTTCAAGACGTGACATGCACATCTTTGATGGAACAACCCATCCATATCGAGGGGCAAAGTTCTTTTTAAAACGCTAATTGCACTAGTGTTATTAGATGCATTATCAAACGTAATTGAAAAAATTTTGTCTGCAATATTAAAATCATGAATTACATCCATTATTACATTAGCAATAGCACCACCAGAATGAGCAACCTCTAATATTCTAAAACCAATAATCATTTTATTTAATATGTATGAATTATCTACAAAATGTGATGTAACACATAAATATGATGCACCCCATTTTGTTGTCCAAATATCAAAAGTCAACGTTATTCTAGATTTTACACTATCAAAAGTTTCAATCAATTTAGCTTTACCAGCTTCAAAAGCTAACATAGCATCTCTTCGAAAAGTATTTCTAGGCACTATTCTAAAGGCAGGGTTAAGGGCCACTTGTTTAAGTCTTTCTAAATTGGTGCTTTCCCCATAAGTAAATGGAAATTCTTGGCATACTACAAATCGTGCCATCTCTTTTCTCATAGTCTCAGCAGAGTATGAGAAATTAGATAAAGAGGAAGAAGAGCCAGATAAGTTTAATGTTGTCTGTTTAAGGTCCTTTTTTAAGTGAGAGGCATGGTGTCTCTTTAGGTGGGTTGTGCCATCAGAAGGTTTGCAAGTAAAATCAGATCTACATATTTTGCAAACTGCCCGCGTGCCTCTGCCCGGGACAGTTTCAATTGTAAAGTGCTCCCAAACCGCAGATTTTGTTAATCTGGGTTGGGTTTGTTGTGTAGGTGGAAGTGGAACATCAGCAGGAATAGGTTGTGCAGGTGTAGCTGTCACGACCCGCTTCCCTAAAATGGAGGCGAGACGTGAAAAGGTCCGCACGGGAGTGGAGCAGTGAAGCCCCAAACCCGATAAGCGTCGACTTAGTATAAGCAGGTCCCTGTAATTGCAACCGAAACAACAACAATAATAATATGAGACGGGTAAGAAACACCAATCCCAAAGTTTGTCCACAAAATATTCAACAACACAGAAAAGCCACCAGGCTAAAAGAAAAGAGTCTAAGGGCCCAGAACAAGGCCAAACAAAAGGCAACGACATAAATAAGTATAGGTGCCACGCACCAATAACAAAACAACTGTCTAACAAAAAAATAAAAAGCACAACGGAGACACTAGGACTGGTCCCCAGTGTCCGCGTACTCCCCGTCCAACACGGGCTCAAGCTCAGCGTCCGCAAACACCTCACCCTCAGCGGGCAACTCAGGCTCAAGGTCTAACATGCGTCACCCAAAAGAGAGAGGGGCACATGTCAGCAAGTCTAAAGGACTTGGGCAAGGAAACTGAAAGTAAGGCAACTAGCAACCTAACAGTTTAGTATGCATGACATGGCAGTTACAACATGAGTGCACAATTTAAAACATGGCAAGACAATTTGTACATGAGAGCAATCATCGGGACAAGACAAGACAAGAGTAGCTACGCTACTATCAATCAATCCACATTGTTTTGCAAGTGTTTACGCCCTTCGCTGAATGGTAAAACATGTCAGACCGATCGGCACTAAACACAATTCACATTTCACGGCTGTTTTGTAGATGTTTACGCCCTTCGCTGAATGGCATAGCATTTCAGTCCGATCGGCACTAAACACTACCCCACCCCAAAGAGTTTACGCCTTACAACTGCAGTTGTTGATCAAACAGACCCCCAGTTGAATGGCCGCTTAACCCTCACCCCATCCCGCACTAAACAAGCCAGGGTCCCTGTACATGAGCCCAGCTAGTGAGCCAGGGTTGCCCCGCACGGGAGCTTGTTTCTTAGTTCACGATTCAATATCGAGCGTTGAGGTTTCCAACTCATTATGCTCGCTTCTGGTCACGAGCCAGGAAACACAAGCATTCGTAGCAAAGCTACGCAATCACAGAAACACTTAAAGAATGCAATGACATGACATTTGATTTGCGTACCATTAAGGGAAAGTAAACATGACATGGTATTTGTGCAACATGCTAAATGTCGGAACTAGCTTCGTTGTCAAGCTAGTTCCCCAAACATGACATGACATGGTAAGGCTAGGGATGTCGGAGGAGGAAGATGGGAGCTGGGGAAGTCAGAAGAGCTAGCAGGATCGTCGTCTGCTGCCGATCGGCCGTTGCACACTCAGGAGAATTTTTGGAATTTTGATCTTGATTGTGCGTGGTGAGAAATTTCAGTGGCAAACTTCTAAATAAGTGGGCTGTGCACGTGAGCAAAGGCAAACTTGTAAATAAGCAGTTTTGCGTGTAAGTAAAACGGTAGGTGGACGTAGCAATTCCCTTAGGTCTGAGAGCATAATAACTACTTAGAACCTATCAAATTGGTCACATCTACTCGTAAACCCGATACACTTTCCCCAAATAACCCGTAGAAAAACCCTTACCATATCTCGCTCATCTTCTCCATCGATCTATTGTCATGCCGTCGACTCTCTTAGAGATTACTCGATCATCGCACAAGGACGTCAAGAGGGTCGAGCGAATCATCGTGAAAAAACACCAGCGTGAGCCCACATCTAGTCGTGACCGCCTTTTTCAGAACCACAACATCCTCGCGATGGTCGATAATGTCATCAGCTAGCGGCGTCACCGTCTGCCGTTGATCGGCCGTTGCACGCTCAGGGGCATTTTCGGAATTTTGATCTTGATTGTGCTCAGTGAGAAATTTCGGTGGAAAACTTCTAAATAAGTGGATTGTGCACGTGAGTAATGGAAAACTTGTAAATAAGCGGTTATGCACGTGAGTAGAACGGTAGGTGCTTGTAGCAATTCCCTTATGTCTATGTGCATAATAACTCCCTAGAATTTATCGAATCGGTCACCTCTACGCTTAAACCCGATACACTTCCCCCAAATAACCCGCAGAAAAAACCCTTACCCTATCTCACTCATCTTCTTCGTCGATCTACGGTCATGTCGTCGACTGTCTCGGAGGTTACCCAATCGTCCCACGAGGACATCGAGAGGCTCAAGCGAGTCATCGTGACTGAACTCTAGCACGAGCCCACATTCGGTCATGACCACCGTTTTCAAAATTTCCATGTCCACGCGATGGTTGATAATGTCATCAGCTAGCGGTGTCACCATCTGTCGCCGATCGGCCGTTGCACACTCAGGGCCATTTTCGGAATTATGAACTTGATTGTGTGGGGTGAGAAATTTCAGTGGCAAACTTATAAATAAGTGGGTTGTGCACATGATAATGTCAAACTTGTGAATAAGTGGTTGTGCGTGTGAGTAAATCGGTAGGTGGGCATAACAATTCCCTTAGGTCTATAAGCATAATAACTCCCTAGTACCTATCGAATCGGTCACATATACTTTTAAACCTGATACACTTCCCTCAAATAACCCGCAGAAAAAAACCCTTACCCTATCTCACTCATCTTCTCCATCGATCTATGGTCATGTCGTCGACTCCCCTGGAGGTTACCTGATCATCCCACGAGGACATCAAGAGGCTTGAGCGACTCATCGTGAAGGAACTCTAGCACGAGCCCACATATGGTCGTGACCGCCTTTTTCAGAATCACAGCATCAGCATGATGGTCGATAACGTCATCAGCTAGCGACGTCGTCGTATACCGTCGATCGGCTATTGCACACGCAGAGGCATTTTCTGAATTTTGATCTTAATTGTGCGTGGTGAGAAATTTCAGTGGCAAACTTCTAAATAAGTGGGTTGTGCACGTGAGTAATGGAAAACTTGTAAATAAGCGGTTGTGCGCGTGAGTAAAACGGTAGGTGGACGTAGCAATTCCCTTAGGTCTGTGAGCATATAACTCCCTAAAACCTATCGAATTGGTCACCTCTACTCTTAAACCCGATACACTTCCCCCAAATAACCCGCAAAAAACCCCTTGCCTATCTCACTCATCTTCTCCATTGATCTACGATCACGTCGTCGACTCTCTTGGAGATTACCCGATCATCCCACAAGGATGTCGAGAGGCTCGAGCGACTCATCATGAAGAAACTCCAGCGTGCGCGCACATCTGGTCGTGACCGCCTTTTTTAGAACCACATCATTCGTACGATGGTCGATAACGTCGTCAGCTAGCGGCATCGCCATATGCTGCCGATCGGCCATTGCACACTTAGGGGCATTTTCAGAATTTTGATCTTAATTATGCGCGGTGAGAAATTTCAGTGGCAAACTTCTAAAAAAGTTGGTTGTGCACGTGAGCAATGACAAACTTGTAAATAAGCAGTTATGTGCGTGAGTAAAATGGTAGGTGGACGCAACAATTCCCTTAGGTCTGTGAGCATAATAACTCCCTAGAACCTATCAAATCGGTCACCTCTACTCTTAAACCCGATACATTTCCCCCAAATAACCCGCAGAAAAAAACATGACCATATCTCACTCATCTTCTCCGTCGACTTACGGTCATACCATCAACTCTCTTGGAGATTACCCGATCATCCCACAATGACGTCTTGAGGCTCAAGCGACTCATTGTGAAGAAACTCAGGTGCAAGCCCACACTAGTCGTGACTGCCTTGCTCAGAACCACCATATCCGTGTGATGGTCAATAACGTCATCAGCTAGCGGTATTACCGTCTGCCGTCGATCGGTCGTTTCACACTCAGGGGCATTTTCAGAATTTTGATATTAATTGTGCACGGTGAGAAATTTCAGTGGCAAACTTCTAAATAAGTGGGTTGTGCACGTGAGTAATGGTAAACTTGTAAATAAGCGATTGTGCGCGTGAGTGAAAAAGTAGGTGCACGTAGCAATTCCCTTAGGTCTGTGCACATAATAACTCCCTATAATTTATTGAATCAGTCACATCTACTCTTAAACCAGATACACTTCTCCCAAATAACCCGCAAAAAAACCATTACCCCATCTCACTCATCTTCTTCGTCGATCTGTGATCATGTCGTCTACTCTCCCGGAGGTTAGTCGATCGTCCCACGAGGACATCGAGAGGCTCAAGCGACTCATCATGATGGAACTCAAGTGCAAGCCCACATCCGCTCGTGACCAACTTTTTCAGAACCGCCGCATCCGCATCCTGGTTGTCATCAGCTAGCAGCGTCGCCATCTGCCGCCAATCGGCCATTGCACACTCAGGGGCATTTTAGAAATTTTGATCTTGATTGTACGCGGTGAGAAATTTCAGTGGCAAAATTATACATAAATGGGTTGTGCACATGAGTAATGGCAAAATTGTAAATAAGAAGTTATGCGCGTGAGTAAAACGGTAGGTGGGCATAACAATTCCCTTAGGTTTATGAGCATAATGACTCCCTAGTACCTATTGAATTGGTCACATGTACTCTTAAACCCATACACTTCCCCCAAATAACCCGCAAAAAAAACCCTTACCCTATCTCACTCATCTTCTTCGTCGATCTACGATTATGTCATGGACTCTCGTGGAGGTTAACCGATAATCCCACGAGGACGTCAAGAGGCTTGAACAACTGATCATGAAGGAACTCCAGCACAAGCCGACATCCGAACGTGATCGCCTTTTTCAGAACCACAACATTCGCATGATGGTCGATAATGTCATCAGCTAGCGACGTCGCCGTATGCTGTTAATTAGCCATGCACACGTAATGGCATTTTCTAAATTTTGATCTTATATCACAAATCAAGTATTTTTTCGTTCGAACATTGAATGCCAACTAATGCATGTAAAACTTAAAATCAATAGGTAACATCAAACATGTTTTAAATATTGAATTGATGTATGCATTTTACGCCGACGTAAAATATCGAATAGTGTATTCATCATGTATTCATCAAGCACGATGCAACTGCCAACATCGTAAAGGACGTTGAGGTCGAGTGGTATGTATTGGTCGGTGCTTGTGACGTCAGATGGTTGAGTGCTCGATTTTGGATGCTCGTTCCATATGACGCCACATTGAGAGTACTTTACTTCTTTCCGTGAAGGAGGTAGATGTACGATCTTGCTGGGCGATGACCAAGCTTGCAGAATGAAAGGCATCAAGACAGTTCGGATGAGGATGGGTGATGGTGTTACATGAGACATCGAGGATGTGCGCTTTGTTCCTGACCTAAAGCGCAACCTCATATCGCTTGGTTCACTCAAAGCCAAGGGTTTCTGAGTGGCGATGGAGAATGGTGCTCCGTGGGTGACTCAATGAGCAATGATCGCGATGAAGGGGAAGCGAAAAGGCAACCTCTACTATTTGAATGGTTCGGTCATAGCTGGCATAGTAGCTCTCAGTCGTGAGACCGAGAAGAATGACTCATTGTTGTGGCACATGCGCCTAGGGCATGTGGGTGAGAAAGCCTTACAGAAGCTGATCGTTGGAGATCGGAAGGGTGCCAAAACCATGAAGATTGAGTTTTGCGAGCACTGTATGTTTGGAAAGAAAACATGTGATTCATTTGGGATTACGAAGGGAGCACTCGACTATGTACACACCGACGTATGGTGGCCGAGTAGGATGGCCTCGTTGGGAGGGAAACAATACTTTGTGTAGTTCATCGACGACTTCTCACGCATGGTGTGGTTATTTCCTCTGAAGTCAAAAGATCAAGTTCTTAGCACTTTTATTGAGTGGAAGAAGCTGGTTGAGACTCAGACTGGTCGACGAGTCAGGCGTCTCCAAAGTGACAATGTTGGAGAGTATAGCTCAGATCTCTTCGAGAAGTTTTACAGATCGGAAGGGATTTAGAGACACTTCATCGTTAGTGATACGCTGCAACAGAATAGGATAGTTGAAAGGATGAATCAAACTTTGTTGGAGAAAGTTCGATGCATGTTGTCAACAGCCGACCTATCGAAGGAGTTTTGGATAGAGGCACTGGCGTACGCGACCTATTTGGTCAATCGGATACCATCTACTGTATTGGAGGCTCGACCTCCACTGGAGGTCTAGTCGGAAAAGCCAGTTTCTGACGATGGATCACTTCGAGTTTGGTGCTGTCCGAGCAACTATGCTGTGAAGGAAGACAAACTCGATGCTTGAGCCAAGAAAGCCATCTTCTTAGGCTTCAGTAGTGGTGTCAAGGGATACCGACTGTAGTGTTCGATACAAATAAATGTGATCCTGAGCATAGATGTAATGTTTGATGATTCGGCATTACTGAAGAAGGAGCATGAACGAGTGGTAGAGATCGAACAGACACAATTGAAGCAGGTCTACAACAACGTGCTTGAGGTTCCACATCGGTCGATCGATGACTCAGATCGACCCATACCAGAACCTGCAGAAGACAGACTCTAGACGGATGCTGGTGAAGTTGGTGGTTCAAGATCAGTTGGTGGAGATAGCTCGTCTCCAAGGGTCGTTCATTCGAAGGATTCCATATCAGTGTCAAGGCCGAGGCATGAGATAAGAAGACATGCAAGGTACTCGGAGATGGTCTCATTTGCCTTTCCAGATAGTATGCTTTGATGTCCCCATTTATTTCAGAGAGGTGGAGCAATCTGAAGACCCGGAGCGGTGGAGAAGTGCAATGGATGAAGAGATGGAATCGCTAGTGAAGAACGACACATGGGATCTCGTGGAGCTTCCAAAGGGCAAGAAAGCAATTGGATGTAAGCGGGTCTACACCAAGAAGGAAGGAGACGAATCATGAGTTATTCGCTACAAAGCTGGCCTTGTAGCGAATGGCTTTACACAAAGAGAAGGCATTGATTACAATGAAGTCTTCTCTCTTGTGGTGAAGCATTTCTCGATTCAGATCCTATTGGCACTAGTTGCTCAGTTTGACCTTGAACTGATGCAGCTAGATGTCAAGATGTCATTCTTGCATGGAGAGCTCAAAGAGGAGATCTATATGGCTCAGCCCGATGGTAATGAGAGTGGTGATGGTCTTGCATGTAGGCTGAAGAAGTCACTCTATGGGTTGAAGTAATCACCAACGCAATGGGTATAAGCATCGCTTTATGACGGATGATCAAGGGTACATTCGCAGTCCTTATGATCATTGTGTGTTCTGTCGGAGATTGGATGATGGGTCCTTCATCTCCCTTCTGCTTTATGTTGATGACATGCTGATAGCTTCGTCGAATAAAGATGATATTCGGAGATTGAAATCTCAATTGAGTTATGCATTTGCAATGAAGGATATAGGCAAAGCACAGAGGATTCTTGGGATGGAAATCAAAAGAGATCGAAGTATACGTAGAGTTCATCTGTTACAAAGTCGCTACTTGAAATCTATGATAAAGAGATTTGGTTGTGAAAATATAAAGCCCGTAGCTACTCCGCTTGCACCTCACTTCAAACTTAGTGCTGAGCATTGCCCGAAGAACGAAGAAGAGAAGAAGCTCATGGAGAGCGTACCATATGCCACTGCGATATGTGCCTTGATGTATGCTATGGTTTGTATCCAACCTGACCTATCATATGCAGTCAGCATGGTGAGTAGGTACATGCACAATCCAGGAAAGGAGAACTGGCAAGCCGTGCAGTGGATACTTAGATATATCAATGGTCGACGTCAGTCTGACTTATAGCCGAGGAGATAGCCCACATACTATCGGTGATGTCGATTTCGACTTTACAAGCGACTTGGATGGGAGGCGATCAACGACAGGCTACGTCTTCTTCATGTCTGGTGCTCCAATATATTGGTAGAGTACCCTTCAGTCTACGTTCGCCCTGTCTACTACAGAGGCAGAGTATATGGCATTGACTGAAGCGGTGAAAGAGACGATATGACTAATGGGCTTGATGGATGATCTGGGAGTCTACTAGGAGCGGTATGATGTCCATTGTGATAGCCAGAATGTTGTGCACTTGGCTAAGAATCTGGTCTTCCATGCTCGCACCAAGCATATCGATGTGAGATTCTACTTTGTCCGTGACTATGTTGGAGAAGAAGACGACGACATCAACTTGTTGAAGATCGGAACAAATGACAACCCGACAGACATGCTGACGAAGGTTGTATCGGGAGCCAAGTTCAAGCACTGTTTGGACTTGCTCAATGTAGTTTCGAGATAATGTCATAGAGGCCCCAGCTGGGGGCATTGTGACTCGATGGAGCCAGTTGTAGCTTGAAAGAGCATTGTGCCCTTTGGAGCAAAAATGCAGGGGAACATAGTTGATGCTTTACCAAGGTGATGCAGCGAGGGTCGTTCGACGATCAATTGCTCGATTCTCGCCAAGGTGAAGATTTGTGGAAGTTGGCTCGACTCTGTGCTGAAGGAGCATTGGTCGAACAGACGAGTTATCTTGTTTAGAATTAACTCGATTGTGCTTGGATCCGACCTATCCGACTTTACACAAGTCAGATATGAGGATGCTGAGCTATTGGTCTTCTACATCACAGTTGGTCGATCAGTCGTCAGCTTGGTTGAAGTCTGTGTTTTGATGGTCAGTTGTTCATCATTGGGTCGTTCGGTCGTAACTCGGTTGAAGTCCGTGTTAGGTCGATTGGTCACATGGTGGCTCATTGGTCGACAGCTCTACGAGTTCGAGCTATCGGATAGCTCGAATGCTCGGCTCATTGCTTCCGTCGTTTCAGTGCAGAAGGAAGATCGGTCGGTCGAAGAGAGCCCATTGGGATGCGGCCCACTAGGGTGTGGTGCATTAATTGTGTAGAGCTGTGATTGGATAGAATGTCGTTAAAGTCGGGATTCGTATCATTTGGAATTCCTAGCCAATGATGACACATATTGTAACCTAGGCTATATATAGGTGATCTTAGGCTAGGGATTCATGTGGGAACACATTGAGAGAATTTGAGTCGCCATTGTGAGAGCCAACTTTGAGAGATTGTATTGTGAGCTTTTGGAGAGATCTTCTGTGCTTCTTCTTTGTTTGTGAAGAGAAGATTTGTTTGTTCTCTCCTTTCGTAATAAAGTTCATCGGTGTTCCCCCTTGGCCGGTCAACGGCATAAAAACAATTCTCATAGTGCTCTATATGTTATTTGTTTGCTCGTCATAGTTCCGGGGGTTCTTCGGCGATCCAAGTTTCTGTGGTAGCGCACAACAATGTCAAGTTTGCGTTCCTCATTGGTGTTATTAAGGAAGAAACATACATTCAATAACATGAAGCCTTTAGATGAAGACTTACTGCTTTGAAGAACTCACTTTATAAGTTCAAGTAAGCAACATGTGCATGGAATGCTCACATTGACAATTACATTCATGATAATCAGTTCACAATCATGCATGCTATCTACATATAGAAAGGCAATGGTAGAGAAATTCTTATGATATGCCTTTACACCAATAACTAAATATTTATGAAAAATAGTGAGGAAGATGTTCTTGGAGTTTAAGCAAGCTATATTACTAGAGTTTGGAATGACCAAATTTAAACTTGTGTCCTATTTTTAAGGCATTGAAGTAATCCAATCGTTCGTGTGGTTTTCATAGCTTTAAAAAATACATAAAAGAAAGATAGGAGAAGTTCACAGCGGGCACATGCAATCCATTAGACATGCTTATCGAACCAAGTCATAAACTATCCAAAGAAGGACATGGAAAAGTTTCAAGTCAACTCGGTACAAGAGTTTGGTTGGAAAGCATATCTAATGATCATGAAACGTAAGCTTACATTATCTATGTTGCCAGACTTATGAGTATGGATATGTAGGTTCCAAAATAGTCCCACTAGCTTGCATTAAAGAGAAAATATATCAAGGGCATGATGAGCCTTGGTCTCTTCTATGTTTGTGGCAAAAAAACAACAACATGAGTTAGTTATTCCAATAGTGATCGGAAAAGTAAAGACGAAGGAACGAGCACACTACCCAGTATGGGTTTTATTTTTTAAGAGATCATGTCAAGCTGAAGACTGTACCACTCTGAGTAATGCAAACATTTCCAGCAATCCATTGACTACAGATAACTATACTTCAGGCTTGAGGGGAAGATTAATTTGTTGGATGTATTAAGGATAACACACCTAATTCTCTATGAACTGTGTTGATATTCTAAAATTAACACTAAGTAACATTTTAATTTACTTGGAATTTAATAGTTAGTAACATTAAGAAAACCATACTTTCATGTCCTAAAACTTGCCATTGTCACCTGCAGTTCAAACGAAATTGTACCAAATACTAATGAAAATGACCATGTCCTCAATTCTCTCGTCCACAATAATGACAATTAAAAAACTAGCATCGAAGGAAATGGGCAGGAATCAAGAACCAAGATGCAAATAGCATATATCGAGCATCTTTAATCAAGAACTGAAAACACAAAAACAAAAAGAATGACAGCCATTCTTGATAGGAACACAATCGATCAAGAATGTGTTAGCCCAAGTTCTCAAAATCTAATGGCAGTAAATGGGTGCAAACGTGGGGAAGACCGTCGGTGATCGAATCGGGCGAGTTCTGGGGGAGCACCGTCAGCCGAATTGTGTGGATGAATGGAACTGTTCTCCAGTAGCATCGCTCGCCCCTGCACCCAAAACAGCAGCTCCACCTTGAAGCTGTCGAATCTTATTGGCCTCGGCATCTCTCGGCAGATGGTGGTCATGTCCTCCTGCCTGGCCATCTTGCAATCCAACCATTTACATTTGCCATAGCTAGGGATGTTGTCGTTGGCAAGGAACGGGTTGCCTACGTAGTACCTGGAGATGGCATTGCAGCGGCAGGCAACGAGCCCCTAGCAAGAAGAGTAGATGGTGGGTTGTGGGTCGACGTCGGCTGGCAGCATGGGGTTGTCAGCTGGAATGGGCCGCCATCTCAAGACTTCAAAGACGAGCATTGTCGTCGTAGTGAAGGATGTGTGTGGTTGAATTCCCCACATTATACCCGAAGCCTCCATTCTCCATTGCGTTGGGAAATTTGGGGGAGTTCTTGAAAAATTTCAAGGAGAGAGAGCTAGCTATTCTACGGGAATGTTTCTTTCTTCTTGCTCTCTTTGTTGAATGGATGAAAATATGGAAGATGCTGGGAGAGCTGTTTGATCTGTTCTGAAATTAATATTTTCTATTTATAGCTGATGATCAGCAGGTTGATCGTTTATGGGTTTGTGAGACGTTCGGTGATATTGGACTGATTAGTTAAAGCCCAATGATGTCATGCGGTAATTCAAGTATGGAAATCAACTAAGACTAGGGAAAATTGTGTTCCGCCTTTCTCCTTGTTATGATCACACTCACACTCACACTCCTTGTATTTGAATTGGGTCACACGAGTTTCAATGCACAAACGCCAGATGAATATTTATGGAAATAACTTACTGTCACAACCAATACGGTCATCTTTATAAACATTATTAAAACACAATAATATTCACAAACGTTATTGTTGCTGCTCCAAATTCCAAAGGTAAACATAAAGCAAACAATATATTTGTATGGTATGAAAACAACAGTGCTTGTGCAGCACACAGATGGTCTCGGATTTCTTGACAAAAAGGCGTCCTTCGTCGCGGGGTGTTCCTTCGATGAATCTGCACACACCATAAAATCAATTGTCAGTATCACCCCATCAATGGAGAAAGCAAGAAAGTATATATGCGTAATTTAAATGCACATACCTCACTAGATACTTCTTTATATAACCAAACTGTATCATGATGTCACGTAATAATGGTGCAAAATCATAGCAGCCTTTATTCCGAGAACCTCCTGTTGTAGGTCGACATGCTCTCCTGTAAGAAAGCATGTCTAGTTGGTGCAATCACCACCACCATCTGCCTACCCAAGCACATCCAGTTGATAGGAAAGCTAAAATAAAAACGAACAAATCATATCAAAAATCATAGTATGACCTAATACGCGAAGCGAATGCTTGCTTTTTTGAGCGAACCAAAATGAAAACCAACAAATTGCAACAGAACCCAAAGCATGCCCCTCCCTTGGAAGTGAACACCAACTTTTTCAAGCAAACTTAAACAAAAACCAACTAAACTAAACTAGCACATAGACCAAAACGTGCCACTTTGGGTGAAGCAAACACTTGCTATTTCAATGAAAATATAACAAAAACCAACAAACTGTTGAGATCTTCTGTAGATGGCAAATGAAACACTCTAGGGGGATGAACAGTGTTATCAAATAAAACCTTCACTTAAAATTAAGTCATCTAGTTTTTACAAAAGAAATCAATTAGTGTTACCTAACTTGATTCTTAATTAACACAATCTCAACTTGAAAGTATATAAGCAACTGAAAATGACCACAATTTGCAAGTTTAAAATAAAGGCCCAAGAGTCATAAAGAGCAATGCAAAGACAAAAGATTCCCCCATAGTCTGCATCAGTGTAGCCTTCTAGTTTGGTGGACGAACCTTCATTACACAAACTGTAGTTGGTTGTGCCCTTCAAATATCTCATGATCCTCTTCATAGCCTTCAAG
Source organism: Scilla litardierei (assembly GCA_030789695.1). Lineage (NCBI taxonomy): Eukaryota > Viridiplantae > Streptophyta > Magnoliopsida > Asparagales > Asparagaceae > Scilla > Scilla litardierei. The sequence goes on from CM061132.1 coordinate 111,786,970, forward strand.
TGCTCAGGTTCAGGATTCGATTAATATCCACTTACCAATCCTATCACATGACATATGTCTGGCATTATACACACCGTAGTGTACATTAAGATACATACTGCACTTGCATAAGGCACTCATGAAATCATCTTCTTTTCGTCTATCATGATAGGACAACCATCTAAACTCAGATTATTGCCCTTTACTATTGGAGTTTCAACTAGATTACATTTTGACATGTTGAATCATTCTAATAATTTATTGATATATGATTCTTGTGACAATGCAAGAAATCTTTTAGAATGATTCCTTTGGATTTTTACACTTAGTATATAATCCACTTCTCCCGTATCTTTTATTTCAAAGTTTGATGACAACCATTCTTTTATGGTTATCAAAAACTCCATGTCATTACTAGCTAACAATATGTCATCTACATGCAATATCAAGATGAAAAAATTTGCTCTCATGTTGCTTCATATAAACAAATGGTATTCTTCGATCCTATCAAAACCAAATGAGGTGACAACCTATGAAGCCTCCGGTTCCTGCATAGATGCTTGTTTAAGGTCATATATTGATTTTTGTAATTTATAAACTCTGTGTCTTCTTGGCCTTTAACAACGAAGCCTATTGGCTGTTTCTTGTACATTTTCTCATCTAGTTTGCCATTTAGGAACACTGTCTTGACATTCCTTTGGTGAAGTTCTAAGTTCATATGACCAACTAAAGCTAGCATACTGCGAATAGAGGCAAATTTGATCACCGGTGAAAAAGTCTCTTTGTAATCTATACATTTCTTTTAGGTATAGCCCTTTGCCAGCAGACAAGCATTATACCTTTCAATGGATCCATCCACCTTTCTCTTTATTTTGAGAATCCACTTGTATTTTGGTGAAAAGGATTTTGAGGGCGCAATTTGTTTACAACCGTTCCCACTCACGCAATTTGTTTTAGAGACAAGGCACGATATTCGTAAATGGCACGCAATTTGTTACAAAAAACAGTGACAAGGCCTTTTGTTTCAGAGAAATTTTTAAAAATTCACAAATTGATTTTTTGCCACTGCATAGTCCTGGAAACAAAAATTTCTAGCTTCTCTTCAGACAATAACAATAGCAGACAATAAGTATGTGCAATTGCTTCTTAATCTGCATAGTCCTGGAAACAAAAATTTCTAGCTTCTCTTTAGATAATAACAATGCCAGGCAATAAGTATGTGCAATTGCATAATGATTTCTAAGATTTTTGAGAGGAACTAAATTTTCGGGGAACTAGGCTTTTGTTAAGGGAATATCTTAAATGAACCGTGCCCTACGGGCACGGGTTATGACCAGTGCATCTTTATAGGAAAAGTTCACGTACGGGAGTATTTTGCCTAGAATACAAAAGGTATTTCTCACAAAGCACAAGATTATAACAAGAAATAATCTTTAGAAAGTATTTTGCCAAGAATGGAAGATAACAAAAGAAACAATGTCAATATAATATGATTAAAAGAATAAGCTTGATGGGCTAGAATAAAGCACAACTAAATCTAAGAAAAGTTTAAAGAGTCTAATTTTAATCTAGTTGGACATAAGTAGGAATGCAAGAGATTAAGAACTCCGAATGCGATTGCTTAAACAGACTAGGTAAGTACTTGGACAAACCCCCTAGAAGAAAAAACAAATTGAGCATAATAATCTCCTGAGTAACAATGGAAGTATAATTCACTCTTAATATTTGATAGAGGGTTTGGTGTGAAATTGAAGTGCCTTTATCTTTCTATTTAAGGGCAAGAATGGGTAGAGATAAACCCTTAGCTCACGTATGAAAATGATTTGCTGGAATACTAATTGATTAGTAAACACAAATTGTCATGAATACATGCATCTATAATTGTGTCAAGGTGCTACGTTTTGCCCTACTACTTATGGGTTACCATCAAAGAAATTATGAATAAATGAAATGAAATATACAGTAAAATCATAACATAGTTGAATCAATAGATACTCAAATGATTAGAACCCTAAAAGATCATATATTAATGAAGAAATTAAGGATTAAAAATCTCCATTTCAAATTGAAACCGCTTAGAAAAAACAAAGATCAATTTGTACTGAGCGGTGGAACGATTTGATTGGTGGCCTTGAGGTTATTAAATTGGCGATGGCATTGATGGGTTGTCGCTAGGTATCAGTATTGGATAATTGAATGTTAACCAATCTTTGAGCCATATAGTAATTGTGTCAAGCGTGGAATTAATCCCATATGATTTTATTTAAGAACATATCTAAATGTTGTGCAATGGAGGAGTATAATGACAGAGCTAATTTTCCAAATGTATCATTTGATTCTGTTAACTTGCTTTAACATAATGTTATATGTCTTAAAATTAAGCTCCAAATGCTCCCTTTAAGGGCTTGAACTTGAGATATGATCTTAAAAGCTCTTGAGTAGTCTATTAGATAGTGTTTGTACTCAGCGTCTTTAGATATAATCCTATATCACATGATTAAAGTCCAGACACTAGAGAAACGAAGTGTAACCTTAGAATTAGATTGTAAATCATCATACTGTCTAACTTAGACAATCGTAAGTTTCATATCTTGCCATTGACAATGATAAGATAATTATAATATAAATAATGTGGTAAATTACAAGAAACCCCTGTGAAGTTTGCCATAAATCTTAGCTATATCACTAAGTTTGAAAGTAGACAAAAAAAAATCCTTGATGTTATGAACGAGGGAGGCCTTTGGCATCCCCTCATATTTATCTCCCTATTACTCCCCATCAAGCTTACTAGTGGGGACCTTTGGTATCCCATATTCCTTGGCATTCTACTATTATGAATAAATAGAGAACCATGGCTTTGTGCCATGGTTACTCATTCTCTTGATTTCCAACACGTTATCAGCACTTTAGCTCTCAATTTTCTTGAGCTTCTCCTAATAATCCCCTCAAATTACCCTCGCCGCGCGTTGGAATCTTTTGTTGCAGTGAATCGTTGTGGCGTTTTCCACGGGGCATCGGAAGCAGGGGATTCATTCTAATCTTTTTCAACGATCGTCGCTAGATCTATCGGATCTAGAGGTAAAATTAGTTTTCATCAATATCATCATTTTAGCATTCTAAATACGAAATTGAATTTGATCTAGGGGATTTTTAAAATTGATTTGATTGCTTCCTCTCCCTGCTGACTAACAAAATTTTGGGCAAAATTAATCATCATCGAATAAATTGCTCGGCATAAATTAACACATGCAAAATTCACATTCGAATTGGGGAAAATCATGGCAAATTAAAATTGAATTTGTATTGGACGAATCGAAATTGAAATCGAAGGCGAAATTCCATTCGCCTGAAGGGGGCCTATCCGCGATCAGAAAATGTGAAAGGAGGGTCGCTGTTGCTGTTCCCCCCTCCGGCCATCCCCTTTCGAATTCGCCTCCCCCTCCCCTGTCGGAGGGGGGGCCAGCCCCTTTTTCGAAATCGCCGCCCCCGGGGGCTCCTCGTCACGGCCCCCCAAGACGGGGGGAGGGGGGGCTCTCTGTCGCCGCCCCCTTGGCGAGGGGGGCTCCTCGTCGTCGCCCCCCCTAACGGGGGGGTGGGGGGGTGGGGTGGGGGGGTGGGGCGCTTCGCTGTCGTCGTTCCCCCCGACGGGGGGGGGGGGATCTTCTATCGCCGCCCCCCTCTGACTAGGGGGGGGTAATCCGTCACCGCTCCCCTGTTTTTCCGGGGGGGGGGGGGGGGGGGGGGGGGGGCTCAGATTTCACCGCGGCCCCCTACCTTGTTGGGGGCTCCTTGCGACGGCCTCTGCGATCGATGCCCCTACCAGTCGGGAGGCTCCTCGCGGCAGCAATCTGAACATCTTCCTCACCTGTCGGGGGATCTTCATTAGAATTGGGGGTTTATTTGACAGAATTTGGGGATTTAAAATTGCGAAGCAAATTTAGAGGAGATAACGAAATTGTAATTTGGGGGAGATGATGAAATCGTTGTCAATTTCATTTTGAAAGATAAATAATTAATTTGCATTACTATAACATAGCTATAAGCCCTTATAACCCATAAATAAAAATAAATAAATTTTCGTTATTGGTCCTGAAGATCGCATCAAGCCTAATGGCTTTTATCTTAATCCTTGGGTAATGTTATTTTTTCTGTTTAATTTCAATTATTTATCTCTTTATTTAATATTAGATAAAACATTATTTTACGTTTAAATGATTACAAGGATCCTGAGACTAGGGGTGGCAATTCGGGCCGGCCCGGTCTTATCGGGCCGTGCCGGCCCGGTCCGGTTTTCTTAAAGGACTGGGCCGGCCCGGCCCGATAAGACTTCGGGCCATTCCGGAGAGGCCCGGGCACGGTCCGATAAAAGTTCGGGCCGCCCGGCCCGGTCCGATAGGGTTGAATGAATTATGTATTGTGAAAATATTTTATCATAGTTTTAAACACAAACTTGTCTCATATTGTTAAAGATGCATCGAAATAGAGCACGAAAGAAGAGGATTAAGTGGGTTGCATAAGGTGATGTTTACTATATTGTTTTCTTTTATTTGGCAAGATGAAGTAACATGTTTGGTGGTTCTTTGTCTCTTCTAGGAAACTGAGATCAACCCCCAAGATCCGAAAAGTTGGCGCTGGTGGGAAGTTGTTATAATTTATGATATTTGGACCTTGATATGATAAGATTCATGACATTGGATTCAACACCATAAATGAATGCACATTACTGAAGTCCGCTTTAGATTAGTGTGTGGTCAAATTGAAGTGGGGTGATCAAATGCTTTTCGTGCCGTGCCGTGCCGCCCATGGGCTGAAAAGCTTGGCCCGGGTCCGGTCCGAAAATGAACAGGGCCGGGCCGGCCCGGTCCGATAAGGATTTCGGGCCAAAATTGTTGGCCCAAGCACGGTCTTATCGTGCCGGGCCCGTGCCGGGCTATCGTGCCGGGCCGAAAATTGCCACCCCTACCTGAGACCGCTCTGTCGTTAGGTTAGTTATCTAACCTAACGGGTAATGTCGTTTCTCGTGGTCCAAGTAATCTTTTTAACGTAAATTTAATATTTTTATCAAATAAATTGCGTTTGATGAATTTTGAAATGTCTGTGATGTTGCAAAATTATTATTTGCCTGTAGCATATATAAAACTGCATGGATGTTATAAATAATTCAGTCTTGTGGTTTGGGATCGGCCATTTTGATACACCTTTTTATTTTTCCCGCTTTCTTTTTCTATTTTGAGAGGAATTGTAGTGAGGTTATAATGTAAAATGCTAAAAGACCGGATCTCAGCCAAATTGAAGACGAAGATGAAATCTGCAATATGCTGGGACTTAATATGGGTTTCCCATTTGTATTTTTTCATTTCTTTTGTATTTCATTTTTATGGACTGTATTCGGATACTTTTGGACATTTTTAAAGAGTATCTGGCCGATCCCCACATGACTGCTTATTTATTCAATTTTTTTTTTCACGAATAATATTTCATTTATATTTTAATTGCATAGATAAAAATGACAAAATTGGCTAGCATCGATTTCAAGATTCTTGACGCAGCATGAAGAACTATCTTAGCTGGCAAGTGGACCTGAAGTTCCACTTACGTTCTATGGCACTTCTCCACTCAATCCTGGCCCCTGCAGCGGCCGGGACAATTGCTAGCAATGCCTCTGAAGCGGCACAGCCATCTATCAGTTCTACTACCGTAGTCTGCGACATGGATAAGACGAAAGCCATTATCTATATTATGAGACACATAGATCGGACCTTAAAGGCCGAATACTTAACAGTAGAAGACCCTCTTGAGTTGTGGACAGCACTTGAGGCACGTTATAGGCATCAAATAGATGTCATACTGCCACGTGCCAGTTATGAGTGGGAAAACCTCTGTCTTTAGGACTATAAGTCCATTGCTAAGTACAACTCAGCACTTCATAATATCACCTCACGCCTGAGGTTGTGTGGTGAAGAAGTCTCGGAGCACCGCATGTTGGAAAAGACATTTACATCGTTCCACGAGAAAGATGACATCCTCTTGCAACAGTACCGTGAACGCAACTTCACGAAGTTCTCTGATTTTCTCTCTTGCCTTCTTAGGGCAGAGCAGAATAGAGACTTACTACTGGCCACTCATAATCTATGCCCAGCTGGTGCTGCCCCTCTCCCTGGAGCCCACCATTTTTCTCCCCAGAAGTGGAAAAACAAGAAGAAGGCTAGAAAGAACAAAGGGAAAGCTGCAATGAAGCCAGCAAGAGTACCACCCCAGAATAACAACAACCAGAGGAAGAAAAACTTTACATGGAAGCGTAAGAACACTGGTCCAGTGTCAATTCCTAAGAAGAACTGGGAGAATAAATACCATAGATGTGTCATGACTGGACATTGGTTCAGAAATTGCAGCACTCCTCGCCACCCCCAGGACCTGTATCAGGCGTGCCAGAAGCCTCCGCCTGAAACAAATTTGGCGGCTATTCAACCGCCAACCAAGTTCACTGTAAAAGACTTCGAGAATGACGATCTGCTCGATTGAGCCCTATCTTTATATCTATGCATTTAAATCTATGAAGCTTCATCTGTAGTTTGCTTTGAAAGCACTTTTATTTGTATGGCAGTTTTTCATTTACTTAAATAAACTTTCATTTTGCTTATATATAGATGAAGTATGAGTGCCTAGTGGACATTTCCTCAACGCATACTATCCTTTACGATCCATGCTATTTTTATAGCTTAAACAAATATGACGGTCCTGTTATCACAATTTCGGGACTGTCCAACATAATAGAAGGATCTGGGGAAGCAATCATATTGCACCCAAATAATACAAGACTTAAAATACAAAATGCACCATTCTCTCCAAAATCCAATAGAAATCTCATAAGTTTCAAAGGTATTCATTTTAACGGATATCACTTAGAAACTAGAGATGAAGAAAACATTGAATATATGTATGTGACTCGTCAAGAAGATGTCCAGAAGACCATCTATGAATGATTTAAGGGACTCCCGTCAGGTCTCTACCACACGTATATTCAACCAATAGAAGCCAATATGACTGAGCACCAGAAGTGCCTTCCATTGCCAGAGTTTCAACTTTGGCACAATAGACTTGGTCACCCTAGATCAGCTATGATGCGTCGCATCATCTCTGAATCCTGTGGACATAATTTGAAGAACTAGAGGATTCTTCAAAAGGGTGAATTTCCTTGTCCCCTTGTTTTCAGGGAAAACTAATAACGAGAACATCCCTCCTGAAAGTGGGATTAGAGTCTCCTAGCTTCCTAGAGAGAATTCATGGCGACATTTGCGGGCCTATTCACCCTGCAAGTGGCCCATTTCGGTACTTCATGGTATTGATTGATGCATCCACAAAATGGTCTTATGTGTGCCTATTGTCCACCTGCAACCTAGCTTTCCCAAAGCTATTGGCACAACTAATTAGATTGCGGGCTCATTTTTCCGATAGCCATATCAAGAAACTACGTCTTGATAATGCGGGCGAATTCACTTCACAAGTCTTCGATGACTATTGTCGGGCAACGTGTATCGAAGTTGAACATCCTGTAGCTCATGTTTACACCCAGAATGGATTAGCAGAGTCTCTTATAAAGAGACTCCAATAGATTGCATGTCCATTGCTCATGCAATCCCAGTTGCCTGTGGATGCTTGGGGCATGCTATACTGCATGCCGCATTGCTCATTAGGATAAGGCCCTCAGGTGGCCGTACATTATCCCCGATGCAACTAGCATATGGCACACCACCAGATATCTCCCAGATCCGACCCCCTTAACGTGTCTCTGTGGTGTAGATCGACGAGTCTCCATCTCCCGCAAGGGTCGTTCCCGAGCTTCTCGACCTCTAGCAACTGACGTACAAGCTGATCGAGGATCGATCAAGCACCGCATCATCATTTACCATCATCACTCGACCCAGTTTTTCCAACCTAGGTCCCACTACATCTGCTGATGAGGCTCTAGCTCAGCACAAAGAGCCCACGTCATCTTAACAACTGTCTCGATCAATTTTGGACTTAACAGATACTTTGGTGACATTGAGGACCCATTTTTGTCCAAAGTGGTGGTGCAATGGGGATGTAAACTGCGCAACCGAAGATTCTCAAGTGAGAAATGTTCGGTGGCATTCCATATGCAAGTTGCATTGGAGAGAGACTCTGACCTCCAGAGGGTCTTATTTTTATTAACGATGCAGCATGCAAAGTCATGCAGTCTCAGGTTCTCCCACTGATATCGTGCCCTTGGAAGTATAACATCTTTTTGATGTTTATATCTTTCCTCAAGAGCAGTCCACAACTCAAGTGGATCTTCGACCGTAAGGTATTCAGCCTTTAGGGTCTTGTCCACATGGCGACGAATATAAATAATGGCATGTGCCTTTTCAATGTCAGTCGCCTTTCCGTCTTTTGTCATAGTAGAAATGCGGGACTTAGCCTGCAGGTGGAATTTAACATCGAGCTGCCAGCTTAAATAATTCCTGCCTGATGCATCCAGCACTTCGAAATCGACGCTAGCGATTTTTGCCATTTTATCTAGCAGAGCACAATTTTTCATGAATTAATAATAATACATTAAACATTTTTATGCGGAGGCAATTTTTAAATGAAAAACTAATTGCGTGTATCAGCCAGTCCCACATAAATAAAAGAGTCCAAAGTCCATATTACAGTCCATATTACACAAATGAAAGCGAAAAAAGAATTACAACTTTGGAAACCCCGTGGGTCCCATTTATAAAATCTTAAGCTTCAAGAGTGGCCTCCGCCTCCATGGAAAGTAGTCATCGGTCTTAGGCATTACATAATTTCCTCACTACAATTTCTCTCAAAAAGAAAAGAAAAATGTAGGAAAATAAAATGTGGGACTTAAACAGCCGATCCAAAACCACAATTAGCCATTCATGCAAAAATTTATGCTCATCAAACATTTTCATCGGACATTTTCATCACAGGCATCACAAAAGGATAAACATAACAATTTAAGTACTTAATAATTATTGGACCACTAGGCAACGTCATACACCGTAGGTTAGGTGACTAACGGCAGAGCGGTCGCAGGATCTTCCAAATAATTAAGTTAATATTGCACACCAGAATATAAGTTTATCCACTGAATGAGCCTTTAACACTGATGCAGTGCATATAAATATGATCCTAGAAAGGCATCATACAATGCAAAATGTTGTGCATGATGGGATTATTCAAAAGAGTTTGAACAGTGCCCAAAATTACATGATCTTCATGAAAAAGAAAAAAGTTTTCCTTTATATATACCCCCAATTAGCCCCCAAAAGTCCCCACATATCCCACAAAGTCCCATTTTAGTCTCACATTTTAATCATAATTTTCTGCGATTTTTGGGCGTCCGAAAGCCTATTTATTTCTTATTTGTAGCCCCATTTCCTATACATTTAAATTTCCCTCTGTTTTTTTCAGCTTGCGGGCATGAAGCCAGAAGTGTGGCTGCGGGCTTAGGCCCGCAGCTTTGTATAAATTTTTTAAGAAAGAGTTTGGTCTGCGGGCCTGCGGCCCGCAACTTGGCTGCGGACTTCAGGCCCGCAGAGCTTTTATCCTCTCTTTTTTGTGGGCCTTCAGCCCAACTAACCAACGAGAGGCGAGGAGGCGGCGGCTAGGGTAAGTCGCAGCCTCCTCCTTCATTTCTGGTGGCAAGAGGGGGGAAGTGGGAAAGCCCCCGTCGTGAGGTAAGGGGGCATCGGGATACCCCTGTCGTGGGGCGGGGGCACGGTGGGAACCCCGCCGTGAGGCGGGGCCGCTATCGGACACAACAAACCCCTGCCGTGAAGCGGGGGGTTAGGGCCGGCAGCCCCTGCACTATGAGGCGGGGCGATGGGGATAGCAGCCCCCAGTTGCTGCGAGGCTGGGGGGATGGGAACGGTGGTTGCCGTGAGTAGGGGGGACCCCGCCTTCGGGGCGGTCAGTCTTCAGCCCACGTCGGCCGGCAGCAAGGCCACCGATGGTGCCGTGGGGGGATTAATTAATATTTTTATCAGATTCATTATGTTAAAAATCTTGATTTTTAGACGAAAAAATCGTTGATGTAGGCAATTAACTCTATTTCCACTCCGATCTTGCGAGATTGATGGGTAAACAAATCATGCACATGATTAAAAATTGAATTTTTAGCAATAATACCTCTAGATCCGTCCTCCAGATCTGCGACGGTTGATGAAACCTACGTGTGGATGACGACGCCTGTTTGAGGTAGACGAAGCCACGCGCGTGGATCTCCCGCCTTTCCTTCGCTTACGCAACGATTGGTTTTGTGTGGAAAACTATTTAGAGGCTCGTGCTGATAACGTTTTGTGAATTATCATCTGGGGAGGAGTCTCCAACTCTTTATTTATAGCAGATGGAGGAGCATACAAGTATATGATACAATGGATACGGTCTTATCCTATAGATAAGACTAAATCCAAATATCTCATCAACATCTGTTCACAACATTTTTATTATTAATTGTGTAAAGGGATTACACCGAGTCGGTTAGTCGGTTAGGATCACGGCTTATCTTATAGATAAGACCGTATCTTATGTATCTTATCTGTATACGCTCCTCTACAGGCTATAAAAAAAGTACTGGGCGTTCCTCTCCAGATGTTGATTCATAACACGTTATCAGCACGAACCTCTAAAAAAATATTCCACACAAAATCGATCGTTGCGAAAGTGAAGAAAGGTGGGAGATCCACGTGCATGGCGTCAAGCTTCATCAAACGAGCATCGTCACCCGCGTAGGCTTCGTTCAACCGTCGCTATATCCGGAGGACTAATATAGAGGTAAAACTCGCTAAAAATGTTGTTTTTATCATATGTATGATAGTATTCTCCATAGATTTCGTAAGATCGAAGTGGAATTAGGGATAATCATCCAAAAATCATGTTTTTAATCTGAAAATAATGAAAAATAGGGTTTTAAACCCTACCCTAATCTCGCCGGGGCCTTGCCGCTGATCCTCCCCCCCGGCGCTCGGCCCGCTGCAGTAATCGAATCCCCCTCGAAGGGGGAGCGGCTGCCCACCGTCGTAATCGAATCCCTGCCGAAGGGGGGATCGGCCACCCACCGTCGTAATCAAATCCCCCCCGAAGGTAGAGCAGCCACCTGCCGCCGTAATCGGATCCCCTCGAAGGGGAAGCGGTTCCCCCGCTGCTAATCGAATCCACCTCAAAAGGGGGAGCGACGCCCCCGCTGCTATCCGGATTCCCCCTGAAGGGGGCGGCACCCCCACCGATATCATATCGCCCCTAAAGGGGGGAGTGGTGCCCTTGCCGCTAGCCGAATCCCCCCGAAGGGGGGCGACGTTCAGCCTGCTGTAGTCCCCCCCGAAGGGGGGCCGCTGATCTCCGACCCCCCTGCCACAACGACGGAGGGGGGTCCCCCCTGCTGCCACCCTCGCTACGGCGGGGCGGCCCCCTCTCCAGGGGCGCGAAAATAGGGGGCGGCGGCGGCAGCTAACCCTAGCCACCGCCCTCCCAAACATTTTTGGGCTTGAAGCCCACATTCAAAAAAATTGAGCCTTGCAGGCCTGAAGCCTGCAGGCAAGCTCCGGGCCTCATGCCCGCATGCCATGTTTTTGAAAAAAACGGGGAAGGGCTAAAATAGGCTTTAAAGGCTTTTTGGGGCTAAACATTAATTAAAAATGGCATTTAGGGACCTAAAAATTCATGAAATATCATGATAAATTATGGGGATATAAGAGGATTTTTTGGGGATAAATTGGGGATGATTTAAAAAGGAAAATTTCTTCCTTTTATGAAGAACATATCAAATATTGGGCTCTTTTTCAATCTTTTTGAATAAACACAACTAGCACAACCTTTGCATTATATGATTTCCTTTGTAGGATCATTAATATATGCTTCACATCATTTGGTTTATTCTGCGGATAAACTATGTTTGGTTGTGCATATTTTTTTAAAATTTAATAATTAGGAAGATCCTACGACCGCTCTGCCGTTAGTCAGCTAACCTAATGGTGTATGACGTTGCCCAATGGTCCAATAATTATTAAGTAATTAAATTGTTTATCCCTTTCTACGAATATAAATGCATGTGATGCTTGTGATGAAAATGTCTGCTGAAAATGTTTGATGAGCACAAATTTTTGCATGGATGGCTAATTGCGGTTTTGGATCGGCTGTTTAAGTCCCACATTTTATTTTCCTGCACTTTTCTTTTACTTTTGAGAGAAATTGTAGTGAGGAATTTTATGTAAATATCCAATATCGAAGACCACTTTTCATGGAGACGGAGGCCACAATTAAAGCTGAAGATCTTATATGGGACCCACGGGGTTTCCAAAGTTGTAATTTCTTTTTAAAAAGCTTTCATTTGTGTAATATGGACTGTAATGGACTTTGGACTTTTTATTTATGTGGGACTGGTCGATCCACGTGATTAGCTCTTCATATTAAAATTGCCTCCGCATGAAAATGTTTATTGTTTAATTATTAATTCATGCATATTTGTGCTCTACTAGATAAAATGGCTAAAATCGCAAGTGTCGATTTCGAAGTGCTGGATGCATCAAGGAGAAACTATCTGAGCTGGCAGCTCGATGTGAAGTTCCATCTGCAGGCTAAGTCCCTAATTTCTGATGTGACCAAGAATGAAAATGTAAGCGATATAGAAATGGCACAAGCCATTATCTATATTTGCCGCCATGTGGACAAGACCCTAAAGGCTGAATACCTTACGGTCGAAGATCCATTTGAGCTGTGGACTGCCCTTGAGGACATGTATAAACCTCACAAAGATGCTATACTCCCAAGGGCACGATACGAGTGGGAGAACCTGAGACTGTAGGACTTTAAGTTTATAGCTGAGTACAACTCAGCTCTTTTTAGCATCACCTCACGCCTGAAGTTGTGTGGTGAAAAGTCTCAGAAGATCACATGCTGGAAAAGACGTACACGTCTTTCCATGAGAAAGATGCGATACTTATGCAGCAATACCGTGAACAAAAGTTCACCAAGTATTCTGAGCTGCTGTCATATTTACTCATGGCTGAACAAAACAGAGAGCTTCTCCTCGCCACTCATAACATGCCCCCCTGGCACTGCCCCCCTCCCAAAAGCTTATAATGCCTCTTCTTCTCGAAAGAAGAGAGACAACAAAAGAAAAGAAAGACCACAGAAATGGGGACAGAACAAAAGGGCTAGGGGACAAGTCCAGTAGCAAAGAAATGAAGGAAAGGAAAGTTCACCTGGCGCAGAAATGACAACAAGAAGAATGATGCACCCCCACCCAAAAGGGATTGGAAAGATCAATGCCATAGCTGTGGTATGAAAGGCAACTGGTCCAGAGTGTGCCGAACTCCGAATCATCTCCAGGAATTGTATAAAGAAAACAGGAAAAAGAAAGTTGAAACAAACCTGGTGACATCTGATGCTCCAGTCAAGTTTACAGCCAACGACTTTGAAATTGATGACCTGCTAGATTAGCTTTCTACTTTTATCTTAGCAAATTCTTTAGAACATTTCATGTTATAAGATCTTTCATGTTATGTAATTTGAATTTGAATGAATAAAGTTTATGTTCCTAAAATGCAAATGTTTTATTCATCTTTATAGATGGATAGCTCTCATGATTGCTTGGTAGATAGTGCTTCGACACATACGATCCTTTAGTATAAGTGCTATTTTCATAGCATTATACCATACAAAAGCCCTGTAAATACCATTTCAGGGCCATCGAATATAATTGAAGGTTCTGGGAATGCAACCTTGTTGCTCCCTAATGGAACAGAAATTAAAATAAAAGATACACTATTCTCTCCGAACTCCAAACGAAACTTACTAAGTTTCAAGGATATCCGCTTAAACTGATTCCATTTGGAAACATCAACTGTAAATGAAAAAGAATTATTGTATGTAACGTCTCAAGAAAAAGGAGTAAAATCCAAACTTGAACGTTTCGAGAGCCTCTCATCAGGCCTATACCATACAAAGATTCAAAGAGAGGAAGCTAACTTGACGGAGCACCTGAAGTGCCAGACATCAGCCAAGTTTTTACTTTGGCATGATAAGCTTGGCCACCCTGGATCTATGATGATGCACCGCATCCTTTCATAATCCCATGGGCACAACCTGAAGAACCAGAAGATTCTTTAGAAGGGACAATTCCCTTGCATCCCCTGTTTCAAGGGGAAATTAATAACAAGGCCATCACCACTAAAAGTGGATATCGAGTCTCCAAGCTTCCTCGAAAGAATACATGGAGACATATGTGGATCTATCCACCATCCTAGTGGGCCCTTTCTGTACTTTATGGTACTGATTTATGCATCTTCAAAATATTCGTATGTGTGTCTACTATCAACACGAAACTTAGCTTTTCCAAAGCTACTGGCACAAATTATAAAGTTGCGGGCGCATTTTCCAGAAAACCATATAAAGAAAATACGTCTGGAATTTATCTTCCGGTCATTTCAAGAGTGTTGGATCCTGTGGATGGCAAACAACACTAGAAGAGGGGTTGAATAGTGTTGTGCAAATACTAAATCTTTTTCGTTCGTTGGTTAGCACAATTATAAACCTTCTAATGTTGCCTAAGAAACCAAGTAGAGTGATCTACGCTTGGTTCTTAATCAACAAGTAAATCTTATAAGTAATGTTGATCAGAGAGATAGCATAGCCGGTAGTCGACTCCCTATGAATGGTAGTCGACTCTCAGAGAGTTTTAGGCAAAACTCTGCTGAAAGATTATAAGATAACAAAACAAATATCTTTACACAAATATTGATCTTTACTCAGCAGATATAAACAAAATAATTAACTTCAAATAATATGAACAAATTACAATTTGTTAGCAAATAAAGAGTGTAAGAACAAGTATAACAATCGCAGAAGAATGCAAACACAAACACAAAGATTTTTATCCTGGTTCCCCGCAACTTGGGTACGTCCAGTCCTTGACCAATCCGGTACAAGATTTTCCACTATTGCCTTAGCAATACAAGCACCTAACTTCACTCGTTAGGTTTTACCAAACACCTAGCCTTGACCAGGATTTCCAACCACCTAGACTTGTCTAGGATTTCCAACACCCTTTCAACGAAGGGGAAAATCATAAATAAGAACGATTTCCAACTCACCACAAAAATTAGTGGAGTTTGGATTTACACCCTGAATTCTATAGCCAAAGTAAAATATAACATGTGTATTACGTGGCTAAAAGAATTCAAATCGATCTTTTAGATCACACAAAGATATAGAATGATTCTTTGTGATCTAGATTGTTTGTTTTCAAAAATCCTTTCAATAGATAAAAATGAAGAATACTGATTTTGAAAAACGATTTTAATAGCCCAATAGAATATGATCTCAAAAAGATAATATGTATGAAAATGATTAGGAGATCAGAAATTAAAACAAATTTTGGCTAAAAAATAATGAGAGCAGAATGAATACGAGATCTGAGAATTCTAGCACAAGAGAGATTTTTAAATTTTATGATAATTGTGTTCTTATGAAAAGATCTCATAGAGTCCTCTATTTATAGTGATAAAGAGAGGAGTCAAATTTCAAATGAAGTTTGACTTTTGTCCCAAAAATTAAGGATAAAAGAATAAAATCAGGAGGTCAAAACGTTTGAAATTTTTCAGCTGGTAGTCGACTCCTTAGGAGTGGTAGTCGACTCCCATAGCGTTTCATTTGAAAATTGCTTCCTGCTGGTAGTCGACTCCCTCCTTTGGTAGTCGACTCCCAGAGCAGTTTCTCCAGAAACTTTAGCTAGCAGAGAGTGTAGTTAATTACTGGGTGTAATAGAGATTGACTACTAGGATATGAAAAAGCTAGTAATTGCTCTCAAGAGTTAAAAATGATTTTAAACATTTAAAAACATTTATTTTTAAAATCATTTGTGTGTGTGCTATATTTATTTTGGCTTTAACCTTATCCTAAGAACTCACACACCACACTTATGACAAGACCTTCGGGAAGCTTATCTGGTGAAATCTTGTTTCTCCTGAATTTGAGTTCCTTCTTCATTTAGGCTTGAGCACGGACTTCATCTTGTCCTTGATGTAGAACTAGCAAATTCGTCTTTGTCTCGAGTGTGGTTGATTCTTCGGAGTATGCGTAAAGTCACCGTTTGTCGTATAACCTGCACACTTGTAGTGTAGTTAGTACACTAACATTATTTGGTGTGCTCATCATCAAAACCACTTCGGGGTAGGATTCGATTTCCCGTCACTCTTCCCCTTTTTGATGATGACACCCAAATGAAAAATAAGGTATATTGAATGAATATTGACATGAATAAATAACTTACTCCCCCTGCTTAGATGCGGTACTCCCCCTGCATCAAAGCCGGTCAGCAAAATGATATTCATTCATATTTTTGCATTTTATCCTTTTTCTCCCCCTTGTCATCAATAAAAGAAAATGACAGAAAATGACAAATAATATTTCACCAAGCTATAAAGTTAAAAGTTTGAGATACTTTAAGATCATTTCTGCAAAACAGTGTTAGTTTATAATATGATTAATGCATATCACATCATAAGCATAAGCATATCATCAATCAAGCTATATCAAACATATGCATAAGTAATTTGTTCAAGACATCACATCACAGAAGAAAAAAGTTATTACAGACCAAAATAAATATAGTTTGTCAAAGAACCGTTGTTTTTAGAAACCAAATAGCTTAGTTTATGAAGCTTCTCCATTCTTCTTCAATTCCTTGATCTCGCCAAGGATCAACTTTAGAGTCTCCTCCGTCATTTTGTTGCTGCTCGCCACAAAGTCCTTCAGATCATCCACCATTTTGTTGAGGACTTCAAATCCCTTTTATTGAGAAATCTTCAATTTCCCAACTTTCTTCATGAGCATATCTTGAAGCTCAACAATGTATACCGGTGGTTCTTCTTCTTCACCTTCTTCACCATCATTTTCTTCATCTTCTTCATCTGTGTCAGAAATAAGGGGTTCTTACCTTTCTTCTTTGAGGATGATGAACCTCCTTTAGCAGTGAGCTTCTCTTCTGGAATGTTCTGATCAAGTTCTTTATGAAGATGCATTCGACCAAGAGCATGAACATCAAAGATGCGAGCCAGTTCCAGAATTTCAGTTTCGTTATCCAAAGGTACATTATATCCAATAAACAGAATGGTGAGGTAATGACCGTAGGCTAGGGTAGATGTCACGCCCCGCTTCCCAAAAATATGGAGGCGAAGCGTGAGAAGGTCCGCTCAGACTTGAAGCTACAAAGCTGCAAGTCCGATAAGCGTCAATCAAATTTAAAACTGCAGGTCCTTGCAACGCGAGCGAAACAAGATAATAATAATGAAATGAGACAAAAGAATAATCTCCAAATATCCATAAATATAAATTCCAACATCGCAGAAAAGCCACCAGGCTAAAAGAAAAGAGACTAAAGGCCCAAACATGGCCAACAAAAGTACAAAGCAACGGTGCTACGCACCAACAACTAACAAAAGGCCTAAAACAAAATAAAGCTCAGCAAAGACTCAAAGAATGGTCACCGGTGTCCACCAAAATCCTCCTGGGCAAGCATGGACTCAGACTCAGCGTCAGCAAAACATCACGTACACCGCAACGGTCTCTGGCTCAGGGTCTAACATGTGACACCCAAAAGAGCAAGGGGCACATGTCAGCAAGTCTACAAGAGACTTGTGCAAGGAAACTGAAACTGAAAGTAAAGCAACCTAGCAGCTCTAGCATGATGCAATGACATGGCAGTTAAAGTATGAGTGCAGCAGGTAAAGAAAACAACAAGTAAACTAGCATGGCATGGCAAGTGTGGCAAGACTAATAACATTTACAAGGATTTCTCTAGTCATGTTTTCATGTCATGTGCAGAGTTTACGCCTTACAGCTGAAATGACTTTCTTTCACACTGATTGGTCGCTTAACTCCGCCCCACCCAGAGTTTACGCCTTACAGCTGCAGTTGCTGATCAGGCAGACTCCCAGCTGATTGGCCGCTTAACTCTTACCCCATCCCACGTGTATCGAGCCAGGGCCTTACCCCCGAACGGTAATGCTCGCTTCTGGAACACGAGCCAGGAAGTGTTTTTCATGATGGCATAGGGGTGCACCTAGCCAGGACAAGCAAGTACAAGTATGTAGCGTGTGCTACGAATGCAATATTCAACTTGGATGACATGTAGAATGCAATGCATGGCAGTTAAAAGTGCGTACAGATAAGGAAAGTAAACGTGACAGTTTAGTATGCATGAACAACAAGTTTAAAGGGGTGGATCTAGCTTCGTTGTCAAGCTAGATCAATTAGGTGACGGATCTAGTTTCGTTGTCAAACTAGATCAAGTAGGCGTCTAGCCAGCTATCATTTCACTGACTAGTCTCTTTTACGCTGAAAACAAGGAAGTGGCCTAAAAACATGGCCCTACACAAGAGTTGGCAAGTTTCACTTGCCTGCAAGTACGACGTCTGAGCACACCGTCCAATGAGTCCAAAAATCACAATTATCCTACGTGCACAAGTCCACCGGCCTAAAGTCCATATTATTAATCTTGATTAGTGAATTTAAAACATTTAAAAATACTTTAAAAATACTGATTTTAGTCTTGATTAGCATGCATTGGGTTGGGGGTCCTAGGGGTGCAAGGCGTTACCTCAACACGACGCGAAAGCTACACCGGCGTCGGGTAGCGACACCGGGGGTTGGAATAATAGATCGCGCTCCAAGTCCAGATTCCAGATTAGTTTCCTCGCTGGAAAGTTCGGAGCATCAACCAGAGCGACGGTTCCAGATTCCAAAGCTAGCACGTGCGACGACGGGCTTCAACTTGTCGCAACGTCGTGCACGGCGATTCGTCGGAGAGAAAGCACCTAGGTGGGGCCCACAGTAGTCCTAGGGACCTTTGGGGGACCCACAATAACTCTGGAGAACTTGGGGGGCCCACGGTGGCAAGCGGTGCGACGGATGCGGGGTTGCGACGTTTGCTCTCGGTCGTACTCAGCCAAATGCGGGGGCGGCCATCGGTCGCTGCGGGGGAACGGGCTTGGTGCAGCGCTTGGTCGGTGCGGGCCTTGGTGCTATCGGTCGGTGCGGAGCAACCCTTCGGTCGTGCGCTGCGGATGCGAGGGAGCGGGCGCTGCAACGTTGCAAGCGTTGCAACGTTGCGGGTGCGGGCGGGGGCTTCGGTCGGGCACGGTGAGATGCGGGGTGCGGAGCGGGCTAGCGAGCGGTGCGGGGCGATGCGGATGAGCGGAGCGGGCGACCGGTCTGACCGAGGGGATCTCTCGGTCGGAGCGGGCGAACGGGATGGGTGCGATGCGGAGCGGCTGTGCGGAGCTTGGTGCGGGCGGAGCAGCGGTCGGTGCGGGAGAACGGAGCTCGTTCTCTCGGTCTGAGCGGGGGAAGTTCGTCGCAACGTTGCGACGAATCGTCGCAACGTCAATTTTGGGTTTTGGAAGAGGCTAGGGCTAATTTCTTGCGAAAATAGGTCTTCCTAGGGGTTGTTTATATAGTGTAGATGGGTTGACTTGGTCTAGGGCTAAATCTAATAGGATTAGAAGTTTAAAATAATTTAAAATTTGAAATTCAACTTCTCCAACCCACCCAAGGATTTGACTTGGTCCAAATGAGCTGGAAATTGACTCAAAAATTCTTTAAAACGTTTTATACTCAAATAAATTTTATTTGGCCGAAATTAATTTAAAAATAAATTATTAAAAATATTATAAAGCTTGTTAAAAATATAAAAGCGGTCAAATAAACTCCAAAAATTATAAAATAAATATCGTGGTGATCGTGACGACGAATGTGAGCTAACTAAGAAGACGGATCTCAATTTCGACGTCGGACGACGAAACCAAAAATGGAAACGTCTCCCGTCAAAAGTGAAAATCGTCACGTCTCATCGAGTAAGTTTAAATTGTGGAAAAACGACTCGAGAAGTGTCGTTCCAAGATAGTGCCACTATTTAATACTCTCAGAGACGTTCACAACGGCATATCACACGAAAGTGTTCACAAACGAACAAAGTCTAAATCAAACACGTGCACGGACAAAAGCACGTGCACGTACACAACGAAAAGTGGTCGTTACATCCTCCCCACCTTAGAATAAAGTCCGTCCTCGGACTTTCTAATATAGCTAGTCGCTCTAGTAACTACCCCAATCAAGTCATATAATAATTCAACCAGGTATAGTCATTACAAGTGCTTATATATGCACTAGGTAGTCAAACATTAATACTACCAACACGTATATGTATATTTATATATATTTCACGTACGTTATATGCTTATACCTATTATAGTCAGTCAAACTTATACACGTATTTCAATCATATATATAAGCATGCATCCCTTATATAACTACTACCTACCTAATCACAAAACAATACTTCAGATACTCATGTAAGGATAGTGTCACACTTAGCAAATACAATCATTCCTCTACCTATATGTAGCTACCTATGCACAAACATCAAGGGTATACTACCCTCTAATATTCATCCAATACAAAACATCTCAACACATATAGTCACACCATACCACTATTAAATCAAATTCACCATATATAATATACACTCACCACTTCTATAATTTCATAATATATATAGTCATTCAAATGCATTCCAATATTTCACCATACATTCACATTACGTACGGTCCTATAACTGTATTTACGACACGCCACATATATCATAGTCATCAATACCTATAACTAAGCACATACTTACCCGTGCATGGTGCACACCCATACACGCTAACATTTCATTTACATACACCAATCATACCATTATATAACTAGCACACATACACACCTAGTTTTAGCTAGTACACATACGTTCACACGAGCAAGTCCTTAGTAATTAACTATACCACAAGACCAACACCTATAACTATATACTGGCGTAGCGACCCACAATCATGTGCGTAGCACAACCAGGCACAAACACTCCTATCACTATACATACATCAAACATGCTATATTCAAACTACAAACATACATTCAATATACTTAGAGTATACCCACTCAAGCTTGAGTGAGACTCAGTACACATATCAGAATATTCTATATACGTAACACGACATTCATACCTATACCAATACCACTCCAATATATCATACGTCTACCAATACAACCATATACATACCATAAGTCAATCACACTTAATATTTAGTCAGGTAACACCCACACAGTTAAATCAATTTATATACCATAATAATAATACAGACATCAGCACCCACATATTTATAATACCCTCCCTAGTACAAACATTCACCGTATAGTCACACATAAATAATGTATATATTCACACCATAGCCTACTACCTATAATTAGTATACTAACACATTCATACATACATAATTAAGATGTGCAATAGTCGTGTATACCTCACGGTATGCACGCATGCAACATCCCGAAAAGCAAGCAATACCAATCAAAATTATACTCCTACTACCATATGTATATCACCTATATACTCAGGCAACAAAACATAACTACTTACGTCTAAACACAATACATACCCACATACGAGCACACACTCATACGTGCTAATATATATGGGTCAATCAATAGGCCTACCTTACTTAACTATACATACACTTATTATTATCACACCTAGCACACACATAGCTTTACCAATCATTTTATTTCAACCATTATAAGTATCTCTCACTACATTCACAACTTAGATATTTCACGCTGACTCTTATATACACAGGCATCCCTAGTATAGTATAGCTATCCACACAAAAATCTATAACTACTAACTCACAACAACTTCATACTATCACGAATAACTCCGAGTACATATATATCACACAATAGGCAATCATCAATATACTATGGGGGTACACTCATTCAAGCCCACGTACACAGCTTAGGTACGTGCACTACGACAACCTCACAAGGGTCCAAGGGTCTACTAACAACTAGAGTTGACACAGACATTGAAGGACCCTAAGGCCTAATAAAGAGAGGTCGAGAGCGTGACGAGGGAAGGATCGATAAGCACGAGTTCAGATAGGACGAATACAAGGAGACAGCTTGGTTAGACGAAACATTAACTCAATGGTGATGTTTAGGTTGAGGGAAAAAAGAGATGTAGTGATGCTTAAATAGGATACAGGAAAGGAAATAGGGTAAATAGCATAAGCTAAAATACGTGGATTTTGAAAACTGTTGTACTTCAAAAATAATTGGAATTCCTCATCTGTATAAAATATTTGAAGATCGATAAAGCGAGTTGAAATAAGTTTGAGTCGAATATTCATAATGAGAGAAAATGTTTTATTGGTTTATATAAAATCAATGTAAAAGGAAGTAAAATCATTTACACCAATGTTAAGGACGAGGTTTTAGAAATCTTACACGTTAGTAATTTAATACCATGTTGTCAAAAGTTTTTGAAAGTCAAAGATTGAAGTCAAGTAACGGAAGAATTTAAACTCATGTTAAATGTTTCAAAACTTTAGGCTATGGAAAAATTTTAAAATGATCAATTTAAAACTGCTTTTAGAGAACCAGGGTTTGCCAAGAATGAAAAAAAAACTGATTTATGCAAGGTTCTTAATATACGAGCACAACAAGTCTGGCACGGATATAAAAATAATTGGAATTCGATTTGGTTTAGAAATTTTTCTAAAAGCGTGTATGGTGAGCGGAAAGAAAATAATAGTAACTTAGCATAAGAATTATTAAGGTCGAATAGCAAATCTTTAAAATCAAATCAGGGAGGGTCTAAAGCAGGAAGAGGCTATGAAAATAATAATTTTGCAAAAATCTGAAGTAGCGAAAACGACGAGCAAAGTCCAACTTGCTGAAAGCTGAAATTCCATGTGTCTTGAAAGTATATTAAAGTAAACACGACGTATCATTCGAATAACACAACTAAGAGGGAAATTATAAATCGAATTGGGCAGGGCAAAAGTAAAACTAATATATGAAAGAACGACACATTTACATAGGTATGGAAAAATATAGGCTGGGAAAATACCATAAGCTAGTATTCAAAAATTCCGACAAACGTTTTAAAAATTTAAATCAATGAAGGAGGATGAAATATAGGTATATTAAAATTTTGAACAAAATTAAACTTAGTGGAAGAGAAGATTGAAAAATACTTTCAGAAGGTTCAAGATTTGCAATGGAGATGTTTGAAAATTGACGACGATCGTCTTGAGGCGATCTCGTGAATCGAGGCAAGGAAATTTGGTCAGGTGATCAGAACATACATACGCCTAGGTTATGAATCAGGAGAATCTACTGGGAACTCCTACGGTCGACCAACTAAAGATTTGGAACTAGACACTAAGACCTTCTAAGGGGCTGGGCGGTAATGAAATGCGTTCAGCTTGGTCCGAAATCGATGAACCCAAGTGAACGACAAAAGGAAATTCTAGAAGTCTAATATGGTCAGAGTTAGGCAATAACCACTAAGGTAACTCCTACGACGATTAAATCAATTGCTAAAAGGGGGTCTAACTACAATCAGGGCCTCTAACTAGCAAGCACAGGCGTCTAACTAAGTCTTCTTATCACCTAGTGTCATAAGAAAACGACTAAACTCAGGGCTTATGACTCGGATGTTGCAATTTATTTGATGGACATTCTGTTACTATCGTTGTTTCGTTAATTCGCAATTGCAAGACTGGACCTGCATGGGCCACCAACAAAACCTGTCACGCCCCGCTTCCCAAAAATATGGAGGCGAAGCGTGAGAAGGTCCGCTCAGACTTGAAGCTACAAAGCTGCAAGTCCGATAAGCGTCAATCAAATTTAAAACTGCAGGTCCTTGCAACGCGAGCGAAACAAGATAATAATAATGAAATGAGACAAAAGAATAATCTCAGAATATCCATAAATATAAATTCCAACATCGCAGAAAAGCCACCAGGCTAAAAGAAAAGAGACTAAAGGCCCAAACATGGCCAACAAAAAAGTACAAAGCAACGGTGCTACGCACCAACAACTAACAAAAGGCCTAAAACAAAATAAAGCTCAGCAAAGACTCAAAGAATGGTCACCGGTGTCCACCAAAATCCTCCTGGGCAAGCATGGACTCAGACTCAGCGTCAGCAAAACATCACGTACACCGCAACGGTCTCTGGCTCAGGGTCTAACATGTGACACCCAAAAGAGCAAGGGGCACATGTCAGCAAGTCTACAAGAGACTTGTGCAAGGAAACTGAAACTGAAAGTAAAGCAACCTAGCAGCTCTAGCATGATGCAATGACATGGCAGTTAAAGTATGAGTGCAGCAGGTAAAGAAAACAACAAGTAAACTAGCATGGCATGGCAAGTGTGGCAAGACTAATAACATTTACAAGGATTTCTCTAGTCATGTTTTCATGTCATGTGCAGAGTTTACGCCTTACAGCTGAAATGACTTTCTTTCACACTGATTGGTCGCTTAACTCCGCCCCACCCAGAGTTTACGCCTTACAGCTGCAGTTGCTGATCAGGCAGACTCCCAGCTGATTGGCCGCTTAACTCTTACCCCATCCCACGTGTATCGAGCCAGGGCCTTACCCCCGAACGGTAATGCTCGCTTCTGGAACACGAGCCAGGAAGTGTTTTTCATGATGGCATAGGGGTGCACCTAGCCAGGACAAGCAAGTACAAGTATGTAGCGTGTGCTACGAATGCAATATTCAACTTGGATGACATGTAGAATGCAATGCATGGCAGTTAAAAGTGCGTACAGATAAGGAAAGTAAACGTGACAGTTTAGTATGCATGAACAACAAGTTTAAAGGGGTGGATCTAGCTTCGTTGTCAAGCTAGATCAATTAGGTGACGGATCTAGTTTCGTTGTCAAACTAGATCAAGTAGGCGTCTAGCCAGCTATCATTTCACTGACTAGTCTCTTTTACGCTGAAAACAAGGAAGTGGCCTAAAAACATGGCCCTACACAAGAGTTGGCAAGTTTCACTTGCCTGCAAGTACGACGTCTGAGCACACCGTCCAATGAGTCCAAAAATCACAATTATCCTACGTGCACAAGTCCACCGGCCTAAAGTCCATATTATTAATCTTGATTAGTGAATTTAAAACATTTAAAAATACTTTAAAAATACTGATTTTAGTCTTGATTAGCATGCATTGGGTTGGGGGTCCTAGGGGTGCAAGGCGTTACCTCAACACGACGCGAAAGCTACACCGGCGTCGGGTAGCGACACCGGGGGTTGGAATAATAGATCGCGCTCCAAGTCCAGATTCCAGATTAGTTTCCTCGCTGGAAAGTTCGGAGCATCAACCAGAGCGACGGTTCCAGATTCCAAAGCTAGCACGTGCGACGACGGGCTTCAACTTGTCGCAACGTCGTGCACGGCGATTCGTCGGAGAGAAAGCACCTAGGTGGGGCCCACAGTAGTCCTAGGGACCTTTGGGGGACCCACAATAACTCTGGAGAACTTGGGGGGCCCACGGTGGCAAGCGGTGCGACGGATGCGGGGTTGCGACGTTTGCTCTCGGTCGTACTCAGCCAAATGCGGGGGCGGCCATCGGTCGCTGCGGGGGAACGGGCTTGGTGCAGCGCTTGGTCGGTGCGGGCCTTGGTGCTATCGGTCGGTGCGGAGCAACCCTTCGGTCGTGCGCTGCGGATGCGAGGGAGCGGGCGCTGCAACGTTGCAAGCGTTGCAACGTTGCGGGTGCGGGCGGGGGCTTCGGTCGGGCACGGTGAGATGCGGGGTGCGGAGCGGGCTAGCGAGCGGTGCGGGGCGATGCGGATGAGCGGAGCGGGCGACCGGTCTGACCGAGGGGATCTCTCGGTCGGAGCGGGCGAACGGGATGGGTGCGATGCGGAGCGGCTGTGCGGAGCTTGGTGCGGGCGGAGCAGCGGTCGGTGCGGGAGAACGGAGCTCGTTCTCTCGGTCTGAGCGGGGGAAGTTCGTCGCAACGTTGCGACGAATCGTCGCAACGTCAATTTTGGGTTTTGGAAGAGGCTAGGGCTAATTTCTTGCGAAAATAGGTCTTCCTAGGGGTTGTTTATATAGTGTAGATGGGTTGACTTGGTCTAGGGCTAAATCTAATAGGATTAGAAGTTTAAAATAATTTAAAATTTGAAATTCAACTTCTCCAACCCACCCAAGGATTTGACTTGGTCCAAATGAGCTGGAAATTGACTCAAAAATTCTTTAAAACGTTTTATACTCAAATAAATTTTATTTGGCCGAAATTAATTTAAAAATAAATTATTAAAAATATTATAAAGCTTGTTAAAAATATAAAAGCGGTCAAATAAACTCCAAAAATTATAAAATAAATATCGTGGTGATCGTGACGACGAATGTGAGCTAACTAAGAAGACGGATCTCAATTTCGACGTCGGACGACGAAACCAAAAATGGAAACGTCTCCCGTCAAAAGTGAAAATCGTCACGTCTCATCGAGTAAGTTTAAATTGTGGAAAAACGACTCGAGAAGTGTCGTTCCAAGATAGTGCCACTATTTAATACTCTCAGAGACGTTCACAACGGCATATCACACGAAAGTGTTCACAAACGAACAAAGTCTAAATCAAACACGTGCACGGACAAAAGCACGTGCACGTACAACGAAAAGTGGTCGTTACAGTAGATGAAGGTCTATCAAAAGAAGCAGATGCAAGGATGGAGTCCATGATAACTTTGGCCCAATTTACACGGATGTTTCCTAGCATGGCGTAAATGCGCTTAGCTTGCTTCTCAGATAACACAGAGTGGCTCCCAGATTTCTGGGTTATATTGTAAGACAATATATTTGCTAGGATTCTTCCTGGATAGCGAAGGTCACTACATGGAAGTTTTGTTTGGAAATATCTTCCAGGAAAATACATTTTCTCCAAAATATTTTCATCAACCATCTCTATATTATCCAATAACATACTAGTGTATGGGATTCCTAAAGCTTCTCCTAGAGATTTCACAGTTATAGCAAGTTTGGTGTCGAGCACTTTGGTGATGAATCTACTCTTGGCAAGGTCATAGTCAATGTTGGCATAAAAAAGATGCACAAGCCTAGGATAGCAAAGATAGATATTTTCAGCATAAAAGAGATTGGCCAAGTTTTGAAATTCCAATATGCTATCAATGCCATAGTTTTCTAGGTGATCAATTTTTACGAACCGCTCATGAAGAATTTGCTTATTGGAAATTTTGACGAAATGCTCATAAGTAGTGGTTCTAAAAAGATAGGGCATGATAATTTCCTTTTCAGAGAGAGATTCATTTGTAACCTTCCTCTTCTTTGAAATCAATCTCTTGAAAGGCATCTAGATAAAACAAGATTGATTTACAAAACTAGATATGCAAGAATAACAAGAAGTAAATAAAGTAAAAGTTGATAAGAGAGAATTTTACCTTGAGATTTACTTGGGAGGATGATGAGAGGAGGTGAATAACCCAAGAGAGCAAAAAATTTTTCAAAGAGAAGTGAAAGAGAGGTAGTCGGCTACCTAGGGCTGATTGCCTTGGGGTTTTTATCTCTTGGGGTGAAAGGAGATGATGAATAGAGGCCTTTAGACAAAACACTGAAGGGTTGAGATCAAGATTGCTTATTGGGTTTAAGTTACCTGTGGGTTATGAACCTGTTTAACTCAATGGAACCCGAAAGAAGTTAGAAAAGAAATAAAAAAATACAAACCCAGAAATCCGCACAGCACACTGGTAGTCGACTCCCCGATGGTGGTAGTCGACTCCCTGCTGGGCTGAGTTGTTTTCTCATCCAGAGGGATTTTGGTCCAATGGTGAGTGCATATCTTCTGAAAATCTACTCTATGATGACATAAATATTTATAAGCATATAAATAAAATTTAAATGGAATTATCAATCATTTAATCATAAAATAAATTTGAATTTGGCAAAGCAATCTGCTTTTGTCGCAAAGTGTTTTGGTGCTGATCTTGTTCTTCCTCCATGTTTTCATTTTAGAGTACCTGAAAATATAAACGTTTATAATACTCTTTATTATTGAGTTCGAGAGGTTAGTCTTTAGGAAACCAAACCCAATATGGTTTAGTTCCTTCATTAGAAACATGTCGATAATTTTTATTTAAATGAATTTTACGAATTAAATCAGTTGCATAACTTGTTGGAATTTCATAATTCCATATTTCTATTCCCATATGATTTTGATGTGACAAACACATTCAGTGCTACTAACTCTATGTATGCAGATACATATCAATGCTGAGTTCCACACAAATGAGATATCTTCATGCATACTCAATCAGAAATATCAATCATGAAGTTGGAAAGACAAAGGCATCTAATCCACGACTTGGATATAATCACTTGATAAGGATCTCCTACAAAGAAGCTTCTCAGATTCAGTTGCAGATGCAGTCCTATCTACGGCTTTATGTAATCAATGTAAAATTTACTTTATTAGAGTCAGAAAGCCTTGTGATAATATATCTTAGTCATCTAGGTTCCATTCCTCAGAGATCTACACTTCCCAATTTCGAAAATTCGCAACTTTGAAAATTGGCAGACAATAACCCCATTTTGGTCGACCAATTTTAAACCTTCGAATTTGGTTATGGGATTGCATATGCAAACTCCCCTAACCGTGTAGATTCTAGAACTGTCTTCCAACGGTCGAAATTCTCTCTCTAAATTTTGGTCGACCAATGTGGTCATTTTGGTCGACCAATTTCAAAACTAGCCGTTTTGATCCCAAATTTTCAGGGACGGTTCCTGCCCGTTTTCCAACGTTAACTACAGTCCCCAACCGTCCCTAAACACTATAAATAAAGGGGTAGACCCTCTCTTTTCTTTCACACACTTTCCTCTTTCTTTACTCTCTTATTTGTTGGAATCAAGTCTTCTCTTTTCTAAAAGCTTTAGGCCATTAGTTGTTCTTTTCTTATTTGTAAGAAGAAATCATTAGATTTCCTTCTTCGTTTAAGAACGGAAGAACTTGGTTTTTCAACATCATTTTGGAAAGTTGTTTGTGTTCATAATTGAAGAAGAAATCGATTGATCTCTCTCTCTTCTTTTATGAACCAGAGAACTTCAAGTGTTGTGCTTCATTACACATCTTCTACATCTTGAAGTTCTTCTTCTAAAACACCATCCTTGAATTCATTCTCTGAAATTTATAACAAGGCTATAGGTGTTTTTCTATTTCATTATTTTTACAGGTTTGAATCTCTGTTAGAGATTGTACAAAGTTTGGGACACGGGGAGTGTCGCCATTTTTGTAAGTTGGTGCTTGCGGGGCAAGTGATTATAGTGGATTGAAAATCTCTACGGGGTAGAGGACTGGAGTAGGATCACAAGGATCCGAACCAGGATAAATCTCTGTGTTTGCGATTGATTTAATTTCAGTACTTGTCTTTTTATTTCTGTGCCATCTTTGCAAATATTACTAACATTTTATTTGCGACATTTTTTAATATACACTATTCACCCCCCCTCTAGTGTATTGATCCTTACAGGCTAAAATTACATTTGGTATCAGAGCAAGGTTAAGATGGCAGCAAGTTCCTCAAACATGAACGCAGTTCCACACAACTACAATCAGCAACCTGAAGGGCACTCTCAAACTCGTCCTCCTCTATTTGATGGTTCCAATTACTCATATTGGAAAATACGAATGGAGATTCATCTCCAAAGTATGAATTATGAGATTTGGGACATCGTAGAGTCAGGATACGAAAAGCCAACAACTCCTGTTGCTAATTGGACCGCCAACGACAAAGCTGCAAAAACCAACAACTCAAAGGCCATGAATGCTTTATTTTGTGCTATGGATAAACATGAGTTTAATCGAGTATCTCAGGCCAAAAGTGCTCAGGAAATTTGGCATATACTTGAGGTAACTCATGAAGGAACCAGTAAAGTGAAGGAAACCAAGATTTCCGTTTTGGTTCACAAATTCGAGTTGTTCAAGATGAAGGACCAAGAAACAATTGGAGAAATGAACACCAGGTTTACTAATATTATAAATTCTTTAAGTGCTCTTGGAAAAACTTACACTTCTCTTGAACAGGTTCGCAAAATTCTTAAAGTTTTAACTCCAGTATGGCGTCCAAAGATCACCGCTATTGAGGAAGCCAATGATCTTTCCACATTATCTATGGAAGATCTTATTGGTAACTTAATGGCCCATGAAGTTACACTTCAAGATGAGAAAGAAGAATCAGATCAAAAGAAGAAAGTACTTGCCTTCAACGCAACATCAGATAATGAAGATTCAGATGATGATATGGCATTTTTTGCCAAAAACTTCAGAAAATTCTTTCAGAAAGGTAAGTATAATAATTTTAAATCTAAGAATACTGATTCTTCTCTTTGCTTTAATTGCAATAAGCCAGGACATATGAAGAAAGACTGTCCTCTTCTCAAAGCAAAGTTCAAAACTTCCAATAATGATCAATCCAGAAGAGAAAGGAGGTTTGACAAAATGAAAAAGGCATTTGCAGCAACATGGGATGAATCTTCAGATGATGAAGATGATGATCTAAATGAAAGTGCCAACATGTGCTTTATGGCACAAGATGATGAAGATGAGGTAAGTTCTTTTAATAACGAAGAATTACTTGATGCTTTAAAAGATCTCTATTCTCGTTTCAAAAAATTGAATAGTCAACATAAATCATTGAAACAGAATAATGATGATCTTCTTTCTAAATATCAAGAATTATCTTTTTCTAAAAACATTGAAAATACTTCTTCTCAAGTTTTGGATCTTAGTAAAGAGAATGATATTCTCAAAACTAAGAATTTAGAATTACATACACAAATATCCGAAATGGATAAAAATATTTCATCACTAAAGATGAAATATGACGAGATGTCATCCAATGTTAATAAATTTAACAAAGGAAAGACTAATCTTGATGATTTACTAAAAATACAATATCCTGCAAATCATAGAAAAGGTCTGGGATATTCTCATAAGGATGCACCCAAATCTTGTAACACTTCTTCTTCTTGTGGAATAACTACTTTTGTTAAACCTCAAAAGAAGAATCACGCATTTATTTACACAAAGAAAGTAAACATTCCTACTTCTTCTTCACAAAGAAATGTTTCTAACATTTCAAAACCATCTTCTAAGAAATCTACTACAATTAGTATATGGGTTCCTAAGAATTCATGCTTAGAAGATAGAAATGATTATATTTCTCATTATATACATGCTATAGTTCATTCTAATGATTATATTAAAAAGCCAAATTCCACTTGGGTTTGGCTTCCAAAAATCTAATCCCAAGGACCCTCAAGAAGGGGTACCAATGCTTAATGTTTTATCTTTCAGGTACCTAGGAAAGAAAGATGGATTTTGGATAGTGGATGTTCAAAACATATGACATGAAATGTCAAACTACTTTCAAACGTCAAGTACAAACAAGGAGGCACAGTTACCTTTGGTGACAACAAGAAAGGAAAAATCATAGGCACTGGAACAGTTGGCAATACCAATCAGCTTATCATTGAGAATGTTCACCAGGTTGACGGTTTGAAACATAATTTACTTTCCATTAGTCAATTATGCGATAAAAATTACAAAATAGTTTTTGAACAAAATGATTGCATTATTTATGATTCAGATATGTCATCTATTTTGTTTCGTGGTAAGCGTAAAAATAATATTTATATTTTATGCATGTCTGTTACCACAAATAATCATTGTTTAATAATTACATCTGATGATACACTTTTATGGCATAAACGTTTTGGACACACTAATTTCAAAAATCTTGCACACATTTCAAAACACAAATTAGTAAATGGAATGCCAAATATTTCTTTCAAACACAAACATTTTTGTGATGCTTGTCAACAAGGAAAAATGCACAAATCTTCTTTTAAATCAAATGATGTTATCTCAACAAAGAGACCTTTAGAACTCTTACATTTAGATTTGTTTGGTCCTTCTAGAGTAGCCTCTTTAAATAGAAATAGATATGCATTTGTCATTGTTGATGATTATTCAAGATATACTTGGGTTATATTCTTACAAAACAAGAATGATGCTTTTGAAGAATTTTCAATATTTTGTAAAAAGATACAAAAAATCAAATCCTCTAACATTGTCACTATTCGTAGTGATCATGGAGGAGAATTTGAAAATGAATCGTTTACCAAGTTTTGTAATGAAAATGGCATTACTCACAATTTTTCTTTTCCTCGTGCTCCTCCTCAAAATGGAGTAGTTGAAAGGAAAAATAGAACCTTACATGAATGTGCAAGAACAATGCTTTGTGATAGTAATTTACCGAAATATTTTTGGGCTGAAGCTGTCGCAACTGCATGTTACATTATGAATAAAATTCTTATAAGGCCATTGCTAAATAAAACTTGTTTTGAATTATTCTTTGATCGCATTCCACGTGTATCATATTTTAAAGTGTTTGGATGTAAATGTTTTATTCTTAATACTAAAGATGCACTTGATAAATTTGATTCTAAATCTGATGAAGGTATTTTTGTTGGATACTCAACACGTAGCAAAGCCTACAGAGTATATAACAAAAGAACTTCAACAGTTGAAGAATCACTACATGTCACATTTAATGAGAATCCCTCATCTAAATCTCCCATTGTTGATGATGAAGAAATATTACCTTTATCTAATTCCTTAGGTAATATCAAACTTGATGAAATTGATGCTACTAATCATTCTGTTGAGTCTATTTCAGATAATACAGATCTTCCCAAGGCTTTTGCACAAGTTCCAAATCATCCATCAGAATTAATCATTGGAGATATCACAGATGGAGTTAGAACTCGTCGTCAAATTGAACAAATTGCGCATTGTGCTTTCCTTTCATCCATCGAACCAAAGAACATCAAAGATGCATGTGAAGATAGTTCATGGATTACCGCTATGCAGGAAGAACTCAATCAATTTCAACGAAATGATGTTTGGGAATTAGTTCCCAGACCAACAGATCATTCAATTATTGGTACCAAGTGGGTATTCAAAAATAAATTGGATGAATCTGGTCAGGTAATTAGAAACAAGGCACGATTGGTTGCACAAGGTTATAATCAAGAAGAAGGTATTGATTACGATGAAACCTATGCACCAGTTGCCCGTCTTGAGTCTATTCGCATGTTGTTATCATTTGCATGTTTTAAAGATTTTAAATTATTTCAAATGGATGTCAAAAGTGCTTTTTTAAATGGATTTCTTAAGGAGGAAGTTTATGTTGAACAACCTCCTGGTTTTCATCATGAAAATTTTGAAAATCATGTTTTCAAATTAAAGAAAGCTCTTTATGGTCTCAAACAAGCACCTCGTGCTTGGTATGAAAGACTTAAAAGCTATCTTTTAAATTCTGGTTATAATATTGGTAAAATAGATTCCACTCTTTTTATTAAAAATATTAAATCTGACATAATCATTATTCAAATATACGTTGATGATATTATTTTTGGTTCTACTAATGAATCTCTTTGTCAAGATTTTTCTAAGATTATGCAGAAAGAATTTGAGATGAGTCACATGGGTGAACTCAATTATTTCCTCGGTCTTCAAATTAAACAATTGAAGGAAGGAATCTTCATTCACCAAAGCAAGTACTCTAAAGAACTCATCAAGCGTTTTGGTTTAGAAAGTTCTGCAGAAAAACGTACTCCGATGAGTACTTCTACTTCCCTCGACAAAGATTTAAATGGTAAGAGTGTTGATCAACGTCTTTACAGAGGTATGATTGGCTCTCTACTCTATTTAACTGCTAGTAGACCAGACATTATGTTTTCAGTATGTTTATGTGCACGTTTTCAGGCAGACCCTAAAGTTTCACACTTAACTGCCGTAAAAAGGATTATTAGATATGTTAAGCACACTTCTGATTTTGGTTTATTTTATCCCAAGTCAAGCACATTTGATTTATTATCCTATAGTGATGCAGACTTTGCTGGTTGCAAATCAGATCGTAAAAGTACCAGTGGTACTTGCCACTTTTTAGGTCATGCTTTAGTATCTTGGTTTAGCAAAAAGCAAAACTCCGTTTCATTATCTACAACCGAGGCAGAATATATTGCCGCCGGTTTAGCATGTGCTCAAATCTTATGGATGAAACAAACTATATCTGACTATGGTATTGATTGCTCTACTTGCCCTATTATGTGTGATAATACTAGCGCTATTAATCTTTCTAAAAATCCTGTGCATCATTCTCGTACAAAACATATTGATGTACGTCATCATTTTCTAAATGATCATGTTCAGAAAGGAGATATAGTTCTTAAATTTATAGCTACTGAACATCAGACATCTGATATTTTAACCAAACCATTGAAAGAAGATACTTTTATTAAGCTTCGTAGGAATTTAGGGATTATTAGTGAATCGGACTTATGACACATTCTTATTTTTATTTTTTAGAATTTTTCCACATTTTTTCAAATTTTTCTGGGTATTTTTGAAATTGGTCGACCAATTCACCAATATTGGTCGCCAATATTCGAATTTATTATTATTATTTTAATTTTTCAATAACCACTTCGTCTTCCCGCTTATTCTCGTTATACGTTCCCTCCATTTTCAGTTTCCGAAACTGAACCCATCCATTCATTTCGAATTTTGGGTGGGATTCGTTATTTCAACTTCTCTGTCGATTGAAATTTATCCGTTCCCCAACTTCCCATAACTATTTTTTCTTCTTATTTAAATTCGTGCCTAGGGACTATCATTTTTCACAAAATATCTCTGACATTTCTTCTTCTCCGAACAACCCCTTTCCATTTCCCCAAATCAATATCCACGAAACCCCCGCCGGTCTCCTCCCTCTCTCCTCCAATCGCCGGCCTTCATCCTCTCCATCCTCCTGCGCCTCCCTCCTTTCCTCGCCCGTGGCCGCTCCTCCACCGAATCGGTCCCTCGTCGCCCTCCTCGCCCGCCTGCTCCACGGTTTCGCCCGATCCACCCAGTTTTCGCCGGATCCGCCCAAGATTCACCGGCGATCGCCTTCACTCGACGGCTCCTCGCTTTTTGCTCGGCTCGACTTCCTTCCTCGCTACCCTCGGATCCCGATGGCTCAGCCCCCTTCGGATTTCGTTGCCACTCCGGCGCCGGCTTACTTTCGTTCTCCGGCGGCTTCTCAGCAATTCCGCCTCCTAGAGCGACTCCCGTTCCACCCAGAGCGCCACGTAGACTTCAATGACCATGAATTTTCTCGGATTTTGGCCCCTCTGCATTCCACCGGCCTCGTTGGTCTTTGGTCCACGGCCAACCGCACCCCATACTTTCCGGCTCTAGTTCGTGAATTCTACGCCAATTTGGATTCTTCCAAACAGGCTGGTATGCTCTCCATTTCCACTATTGTCAATGGCTTCTTCTTCAGTCTTAATGGCCCTATGTTATCTTCCTTGTTGCATCTGCCCGCTAACAATGTTCAGCCCCTTCCAACCAATCTCACCGATCCCTCCATTAAACAACTTCTGGCGACTGATTTTCGTCCAAAGCGGTCTGCAGCCACCCTACACCCACCTTCTAGGATGATGGTCAAAATCATTCTTACAAACCTAGCACCTAAGATTGGATCTCTGAACTATGTTAGTAGCAATACGGCCCGTTGTCTCTATGCCTTAATGGGCGAATTACCCGTATGCTGGGGCTCTGTATTCCTTGACACTTTGGCCAAACCGGTTAGGTCTCATATTTTTTTGCCTTCCCTAATCACCCGAATTTTAGAGGCCTTTCAGATTCCGTTTGCAAACTCAGTTGCTATTTACAATCCTGTTGATTTTACCTCTGCCACACTCACTTACATGCAATTGGTCATTTTTGATACTTCTGCTTCTGATGATGGTTCTGCTTCTGATGCCGCTGACGCTGACACCTCTCCCACTCCCTCCCGTCCCGTCACTCGTTCCATGTCTCGCTCTCCCCGCACACGTACTCGTTCTCCTCGCTCTCGTCCCACTCCTGCTTCCCGACCCACTTCCCATACTCCAGGTTCTTCTAGCGCTCGTGGCCGTGTTCCTGTTCGGAAACGGTACTCTGATTCTGCTGCATCTCCTTCGGCACCCATTACCCCGTCCTCCGGACATGATGCTGTTCTTGGTGAGCTTCGTGCTCTTCGTCATTCCATGACTCGTAGTATCCGGGATATTCAGGCTGAAATGCATGACGGTTTTCGTGGGATTCAGACCCACATGAGTTCTGGTGATGTTACCTTACAGGAGCATAACAGGAGGATGGACGATCTTACGACTGTTGTTGCCTCTCTGGCAAACCATTTCGAGACCCTCCACTTTCGCACGGTTCGTCGTTCGTCTGATGATCTTCCTTCCGGACCAGGCTCCTCCTCTAGGTAGTAGTCACTCGTTGGGTCTTTGCTAGTTGGTTTGATGTTCCATACGCACGTTGGTGATTTCTGATGTTGGATAGTTGCTAGGCTTTTTGGACACATTCTGTTGGTTGGCTTTTTGGAAACATTCTGTTGGTTGGCTGATGATGGGTAGTTGCTAAGGCTCTTTGCTTTGTTTAGCTTGTTGTCTTTAGGTTGGTTGTTGTATGGTGTGTGTGATATGTTGGTTTGTGTGATATGTGGATGCTCTATGTTGTATTGTGGTTCCAGTTTCATGTACTTTGGACTTGATATGTCAATGTTTCTATGCTTATTTTGTAACTGGCTGTTTTGTTGTCCCTATATGTTCTGTTGCTAAAGATATATGGTTCTTTATATTTTGTTGTCCTTAGTTGTTTGGTTCTTCTGTATTTTTTTCTTTCTGATATTTTGTCAGTATATGTTGTTCTCCTCTCTTTTAGCATGGATATATTGTTTTTGTGCTCTCCTGTACATTTGGCATACACCATGTACTGCTCTTTTTGTATTGGTCATTAACATGTGCTTTGTTACTTTGGAATTTGAAGGCTCCCTTGCTCATTCTGTTCCTATTTTGTGCTTTCATGCTATATCCTATTTTTATGCTATAATCATTTTTACTCACATTTTTCCTATTTTGTGCTTTCATGCTATA
This sequence comes from Scilla litardierei, assembly GCA_030789695.1. Classification (NCBI taxonomy): domain Eukaryota; kingdom Viridiplantae; phylum Streptophyta; class Magnoliopsida; order Asparagales; family Asparagaceae; genus Scilla; species Scilla litardierei. The sequence continues at coordinate 111,823,849 of CM061132.1, forward strand.
TCCTATTTTTATGCTATAATCATTTTTACTCACATTGTTCCTATTTTGTGCTTTTATCCTATTTTTATGCTATGCTCATATACTCCATTGTTACTCACAGACCTCTTCCGGGCACACCAAACACTACACCTATTAGAAGCCCCTATATACTTATTTTTTTTGTTCACCCTGTTTTTAATTTGATTTTAAATTGTTCATTCTGTTTTCAACTAGATTTTTTAATACTCCTACAGTACTTGGCTCTCTCTTTTCAGGCCACTTTTTACCTATACTTCAATCATTTCGGCCTACCCTACTATTTATTTTGGCCCACTCCGAACTGACCTTCTCTTTTTAGGCCTCCAATCATTTCGGCCTATAATATTTTTTTTTCTGGTCAACAAATTTGTTTTCATATATCCCACAGTGGCCTTCTCACTAATATTTTTAAATGGTTTGTCCTTTATTTTTTTAACTGGCCTGCTCCCTTACTCGGCCTTCACCCTATATTCTCATTCAACTATATTTCATTCGACCTACATACTATTTTTTTTGGCCTACACCTTATTTTTCACCACTGGCCAAGTTCTGTTCACTTTTATTATATAGGCTATATACTTCTTCTTTTTCCGTCCTTTCTTTTTACTAATGTTATCTAACTTATTTTTTCATTAACTATTATTTCCCTCTTTTTGAGAATTCCAAAGGGGGAGAATATATTTCATCTACTCAGGGGGAGTATTCACATCCTCCACATATTCAGGGGGAGTATATCTGATTTCGACTTTATATTTTTTCATGTTTGTCATCATCAAAAAGGGGGAGAATGTTGGAATTTCATAATTCCATATTTCTATTCCCATATGATTTTGATGTGACAAACACATTCAGTGCTACTAACTCTATGTATGCAGATACATATCAATGCTGAGTTCCACACAAATGAGATATCTTCATGCATACTCAATCAGAAATATCAATCATGAAGTTGGAAAGACAAAGGCATCTAATCCACGACTTGGATATAATCACTTGATAAGGATCTCCTGCAAAGAAGCTTCTCAGATTCAGTTGCAGATGCAGTCCTATCTACGGCTTTATGTAATCAATGTAAAATTTACTTTATTAGAGTCAGAAACCCTTGTGATAATATATCTTAGTCATCTAGGTTCCATTCCTCAGAGATCTACACTTCCCAATTTCGAAAATTCGCAACTTTGAAAATTGGCAGCCAATAACCCCATTTTGGTTGACCAATTTTAAACCTTCGAATTTGGTTATGGGATTGCATATGCAAACTCCCCTAACCGTGTAGATTCTAGAACTGTCTTCCAACGGTCGAAATTCTCTCTCTAAATTTTGGTCGACCAATGTGGTCATTTTGGTCGACCAATTTCAAAACTAGCCGTTTTGATCCCAAATTTTCAGGGAAAGTTCCTGCCCGTTTTCCAACGTTAACTACAGTCCCCAACCGTCCCTAAACACTATAAATAAAGGGGTAGACCCTCTCTTTTTTTCACACACTTTCCTCTTTCTTTACTCTCTTATTTGTTGGAATCAAGTCTTCTCTTTTCTAAAAGCTTTAGGCCATTAGTTGTTCTTTTCTTATTTGTAAGAAGAAATCATTAGATTTCCTTCTTCGTTTAAGAACGGAAGAACTTGGTTTTTCAACATCATTTTGGAAAGTTGTTTGTGTTCATAATTGAAGAAGAAATCGATTGATCTCTCTCTCTTCTTTTATGAACCAGAGAACTTCAAGTGTTGCGCTTCATTACACATCTTCTACATCTTGAAGTTCTTCTTCTAAAACACCATCCTTGAATTCATTCTCTGAAATTTATAACAAGGCTATAGGTGTTTTTTTATTTCATTATTTTACAGGTTTGAATCTCTGTTAGAGATTGTACAAAGTTTGGGACACGGGGAGTGTCGCCATTTTTGTAAGTTGGTGCTTGCGGGGCAAGTGATTATAGTGGATTGAAAATCTCTACGGGGTAGAGGACTGGAGTAGGATCACAAGGATCCGAACCAGGATAAATCTCTGTGTTTGCGATTGATTTAATTTCAGTACTTGTCTTTTTATTTCTGTGCCATCTTTGCAAATATTACTAACATTTTATTTGCGACATTTTTTAATATACACTATTCACCCCCCCTCTAGTGTATTGATCCTTACATGCTAAAATTACATAACTTTGTTGCCTTTAATCGGTCAAGTTCTTTGGTATCCAGATGCTCAGAAAATTTTGATTAGTATGATGCATCCTAGTATGCTTAACCCGTTCCTTGGTATGGGTTGAATCATATCCAAGTCCGATTTTGCTAAATGAAGCCTTTTGATTTTCTATTAAACTATCTAGCTTTCCTTTTTTCCTTATTGAAGTTTTCAACAATCTTCATCGTAGAGTCGTATTTATCTTTGACGGATACGAGAAGATTATTTAAAATTTCATTTTTCTCATTCATGGACAGAATGTATTTTTGCAAAGAATCATTCTTTTCTTTAAAAAAACTATTCTCCTTAATAATCTCTTCTTTCTCTTTAACATCTCTTTTAATATTCCTAAGTGTTCTTCTATGTTCTTTTATGAGCTTTTCATGCATTTTGCATAGCTCCTTATTTGCTCCCTTATAATCAATGCCTTCATCATCACTTGATGATGAATCACTATCACTAAATGAGTCATGATGCGAGCTTACCGTAGAGGATGTGGAAGCCATGAAGCACATGTGTGCTGTTTCTATTCTTTCATCATTGTCGTCTGCCAAGGATTCATCAGACAAAAAGACATCGCTCTGATCGAAAGCTGTGTAAGCTTCCTTCTTTGGTAATCAGAATTTGTTTCTTCCATTGTTTCTCCTTTCATTGCTTTCTCTGTTCTTCCCACGATCTCTGGAATCACGGTTGTTTCTTTCCAGGGGACATTCTCTTTTGACGTGTCCTGGTTTATTGCAACCAAAACAAATAATACCATTAGTAGGTCAGAAAGAACGTTTACCATACTTACTTGTGATGAACTATTTAAAGTTCTTTGAGATGAAAGTAATATGGTCCTCTTTGTCAGTGTAGTCGAAATCTTCTTCTTGAGCTTTGAAAGCAAGATTCTTCTTCTTTGGTTTTTCTTCGATCTTCTTGTCTTCTTCAAGTTCAATCTCATATGCCAGGAGATTTTCCATCAGCTCTTCGATGGTAAGATCATTCACGTTGTGTTCTTCTCGAATGACTGTTGTCTTTCCTTTCCATTCGGGTCGGAGATATCTCAGTATCTTCATCACCTGCTCGTATTCAGAAAGTTTCTTTCCTAATCCTGCGAGCTCATTTGTGATGTTAGTAAAATGAGTATTCAGATCGGTGATACTCTCTCCTTCTTCTATTTTGAAAGATTCAAACTTAGAATGTAAAACATTTATACGGGATTCTTTTACCTTTTCAGTTCCCTCATGACTTACCTCAAGGGTGTGCCATATTTGATGTGCTATCTCGCATTAGGAGACTTGATTGAATTCATTACCTGTTACGGTGCAAAATAGTGCATTCATCGCCTTTGCATTGATATTGGCTTTCTTCTTGTCGTCGGCTGACCATTTTTCGAACTCAACTTCGGTAGGTATGATGTATGGAACTTTAGTGACGGTCCACGCTTTGATGTCTAGTGACTCCAAGTGAGTCTTCATTCGGATCTTCCAGCTAGCGTAGTTCGTTACATTGAACAGAGGTGGTCGCATGGTGTTAAGTCCTTCAGAGTGGAAAAATGTTGATGCCATCGCCTTTTATAGCCCTGCTCTGATACCAAGTGTTGGATCCTGTGGATGGCAAACAACACTAGAAGGGGGGTTGAATAGTGTTGTGCAAATTGTAAATATTTTTTGTTCGTTGGTTAGCACAATTTTAAACCTTCTAATGTTGCCTAAAAAACCAAGTAGAGTGATCTACGCTTGGTTCTTAATCAACAAGTCAATGTTATAAGTAATGTTGATCAGAGAGATAGCACAGCAGGTAGTCGACTCCCTATGAATGGTAGTCGACTCTCAGAGAGTTTTAGGCAAAAATCTGCTAAAAGATTATAAGATAACAAACAAGTATCTTTACACAAATATTGATCTTTACTCAGCGGATATAAACAAAAGAATTAACTTCCAATAATATGAACAAATTACAATTTGTTAGTAAATAAAGAGTGTAAGAATAAGTATAACAATCACAGAAGAATGCAAACGCAGACATAGAGATTTTTATCCTGGTTCCCCGCAACTTGGGTACGTCCAGTCCTCGACCAATCCGGTACGAGATTTTCCACTATTGACTTAGCAATATAAGCACCTAACTTCACTCGGTAGGATTTCCCAAACACCTAGCCTTGACCAGGATTTCCAACCACCTAGACTTGTCTAGGATTTCCAACACCCTTTCAACGAAGGGGAAAATCAAAAATAAGACCGATTTCCAACTCACCACAAAAATTAGTGGAGTTTGGATTTACACCCTGAATTCTATAGCCAAAGTAAAATATAACATGTGTATTACGTGGCTAAAAGAATTCAAATCGATCTTTTAGATCACACAAAGATATAGAATGATTGTTTGTGATCTAGATTGTTTGTTTTCAAAAATCCTTTCAATAGATAAAAATGAAGAATACTGACTTCGAAAAACAATTTTAATACCCAAATAGAATATGATCTCAAAAAGATAATAGCTAGGAAAACAATTAGGAGATCAGAAATTAAAACAAATTTTGGATAAAAAATAATGAGAGCAGAATGAATACGAGATCTGAGAATTTTAGTACAAGAGAGATTTTTGAATTTTATGATAATATTGTTCTTATGAAAAGATCTCATAGAGTCCTCTATTTATAGTGATAAGAGAGGATTCAAATTTCAAATGAAGGTTGACTTTTGTCCCAAAAATTAAGGATAAAAGAATAAAATCAGGAGTTCAAAACGTTTGAAATTTGCCAGCTGGTAGTCGACTCCCTAGGAGTGGTAGTCGACTCCCATAGAATTTCATTTGAAAATTGTTTCCAGCTGGTAGTTGATTCCCTCCTTTGGTAGTCGACTCCCAGAGCAGTTTCTCTTGAAACTTTAGCTAGCAGTGAGTGTAGTCAATTACTGGGTGTAATAGAGATTGACTACTAGGATATGAAAAAGCTAGCAATTGCTCTCAAGAGTTAAAAAAGATTTTAAACATTTAAAACATTTATTTTTAAAATCATGTGTGTGTGTGTGTGTGTGTGTGTGTGTGCTATAATTACTTTGGCTTTAACATTATCCTAAGAACTCACACACTACACTTAAGACAAAACCTTCAGGAAGCTGATCTGGTGAAAGCTTGCTTCTCCTGAATTTGAGTTCCTTCTTCATTTAGGCTTGAGTACGGACTTCATCTTGTGTTTGATGTAGAACTAGCAAATTTGTCTTTGTCTCGAGTGTGGTTGAGTTTCTTCGGAGTATGCGTAAAGTCACCGTTTGTCGTATAACCTGTACACTTGTAGTGTAGTTAGTACACTAACATTATTTGGCGTGCTCATCATCAAAACCACTTAGGGGTGGGATTCGATTTCCCATCAAAGAGTACTACCAGTCAATGGGAATAGAAATTGAACATCCAGTGTCGCATGTTCACACCCAGAACGGGTTGGCAAAGTAACTGATAAAAAGACTCCAATGGATTGCACGTCCATTGCTAATGAAATCCCAGTTACCGGTGGATGCATGGGGACATGCAATTTTGCATGCTGCATCTTTTATAAAATTAAGACCCTCTGGAGGCCAGCGTCTCTCTCCAATGCAACTTTTAAGGGCCACCGAACATTTCTCATCTGAGAATCTTCGGTTGCGTAGTCTACATCCCTATTGCACCACCACAGAGGACAAAAATGGGTCCTCAACGTCGCCTAGGTATCTATGTAGGGTTTGACTCACCCTCAATTATAAGATACCTAGAACCCTAAACGGGGGACGCATTTAAGGCAGGTCTTGAAGACTGTGAATTTGATGAGACCATTTCCCCCAAAATAGGCCCAGAAACTGAGAAATCTGGTGCAAAGCACATCGTGACGTGGGACACAAAGAGTTTAACCTACTACGATACGGTAACAAAACAATGTGAAGATGAGATCATGAATATCCTCATATTCAGGACAATGTCCACCGATTGCCGGACTCATTTACTGACAACTAGAAGATTGTCAAATCACACATCCCTGCTGCAAATAATCCAGCTAGGATTGACATCCCCGAGAATGGATGCAATCCACCAGCAGCAGAAGTGGCTGCACCTCAACAGAAAAGAGGCAGACCACCAGGCTCCAAGGATAAAAATCCAAGAAAAAGAAAAATATCCAGAGACCTTGGGACGATACCCCCACAGAGAAATGAGCTCATGTCCATACCCTCACCACTCCCAGAATCCACTGCAGAGAAACTACCGGGAGAAACTGAAACATCATTAAAGTATGTACGTATAAGAGAGGTGTTGGACAGAAAGAGTACAGTCGTCGACGATGACTTTGCATTTCATATTGCTATTCACGTTGTTGGAAGAGACGATGATCATGATCCACATTCCATTGTTGAATGCAAACGTAGAAATGATTGACCAAAGTGGAATCAGGCAATAGAAGCTGAGCTGGACTCGCTTCAGAAACGCAAAGTCTTTGGGCAAATAGTCCAGACACCTACTGGTGTCTAACCTGTGGGATACAAATAGGTATTCGAGAGAAAAAGAAATGAAAATAATGAGATCGTACGCTACAAAGCACGGCTTGTAGCGCAAGGATATTCCTAAAGACCGGGTATTGACTATGAGGAAACATACTCATCGGTCATGGATGTGATCACTTTCTGATTCCTGATAAGCTTAACAACAAAAGAAGGTTTAGATATGCAGCTAATGGATGTTGTGACTGCATATCTATACGGTAATCTCGACAAGGAGATATACATGAAAATTCCTGATGGCTTTTCAATGCCTGCTGAATTAAAAGATAGACCTCGGGACGTCTACTCTAGCTTAAGCTTCAAAGATCATTGCATGGTCTTAAACAATCGAGACGGATGTGGTATAACAGACTAAGTGAATTCCTTGTATAACAAGAATTCAACAATAATGAAGTCTGCCCTTGCATCTTCATAAGAGCAAAAGGGAAAGGATTCGCCATAATAGCAGTCTACGTTGACAATCTGAATCTCATTGGATCTCTTGAAGAGATCTCCGAGATATCTGTAAGCCTGAAAAATGAATTCGAAATGAAAGACCTAGGCAAAACAAAATTTTGCCTTGGCTTAATGATTGAATATCTAAAAGACGAAATCCTATTACACCAAACCACATGTACGAAGAAAATGTTACAAAGATTTCATATGGACCAATGTCATCCACTTAGTACATCTATGGTGGTACGATCTCTGGATGAACATAAAGACCCCTTCCGGCCGCTGAAAGAGGAGGATGATATACTTGGTCCAGAAGTCTCTTATATGTGTGCTATTGGAGTACTTCTATATCTGGCCAACTGCACGCGTCCTGATATAGCATTCGTAGTAAATTTACTAGCCAGATACATTGCACCGCCTATGCAACGTCACTGGACCGGGGTAAAGCACCTTCAGTGCTACCTCCAAGGGTCTACAGATTTGGTACTCTTTTACAAAAAATGGATTATCCTCAGCAATTGTGTCATGCCCCGCTTCCCAAAAATACGGAGGCGAAGCGTGACTAAGGCCCGCTTGGGCCGGAGCTGTGAAGCTCGGACCCAATAAGCGTCTGTAGGGGGTACCATTATAAAAACTTCAGGTTCTTTGATCGCTCCAAAATGCAACCCAAGAGCACAACCAAAAACTTGGTCGGCCCCGGATACACACCCGGAGAACGATTGTAGTTTTACCGCAAGCGCACGGCGTAGTGGCGAGCGGGTATCGAACACGAGGAGGTGGTGTTGGTTCCAATCTATCCTAGGTTGGTTTGACTACGAATGTTTTATTGGTGGAGATGGCTATGGTATGATGTAATGGCAATGGTGGTGGATGTCGGTGTCGGTGATAAAAATGTTGGTCAAGGATCGATTCAAATACAATATAATAAAAGATGTCTAGGGCTAGGGAATCCCCACTACGGATCGTCATTCGTCATTGTGAATAGTGAATCTCAATATTACTAGTCTTGTGTCAAGGTGAACTAGTCGTAACTGAATATAGAACCAAGCTCACGCTCTCGCGCTATTGCCGGTCTATAGCAACCTAGATTAGGGCCCAATCTCTTGCAAACCCTAACCTAAGCCGCTAGCATGAAGATCGACATCATCGTCCAATCGCTCCTCGAGCCCACTCTCGTGCAAACTCGAGTTACGATCTAGGTTGTGATAGTTCGTATTCGTCCAATCTCTTGCAAACGAATATGGGTATAGATTTACAATTAAAAATCCTAGCTTTGGTCCAATCTCTTGCAAACCAAATCTAGAGAAATCCAATTGTAAATCTAAATCGAATATCTAGGCCTTCCCATCGATTAGAATCCAATCTCTTGCAAATCCCAAATCGATGGAAATCCCTAGCTATCCGTAGTAAATCAATCACAACCTAACCTCCTAGCAATTCTAGCAATTTAGAAATTCATTCATCACAAATATGAAATTAGATCCATAGGGTTCATCCCCAAACCCTAGAACAACAAATCTACTCTAGCATAGCAATAATGATATAAGAATCAATAGAAATCATTGCTTGCATACAAAAAGATAGAAAAACAAAGATTCAAATAAAAGAAGAAAATACTTAGCTTGATGAAGATCTTCAATCCAAAATACAAGCTTTTAGATCCAAGAGGGGGCCTAGGGCATGGCCTAACCTCTAAAATAATCCTAAGAAGAACATATGGGGGCTAAGAAAACATATGGGGATCCCCCTCTAATGGTGGCTACAAACCCCTTAAATACTCTCCCAAAACCCAAGCAAGAAATCCTAAAAAACCCCTCAAATTCGTGCCCAAAAACAGCCCAAACCGTAACTTAAAATCTGGGCCCGTAGCCGACTCGGTCGAGTGGAAAATGTGACTCGGCCGAGTGGAAATTCCAGCACTGCAGCATCAACTTGCAGAAATTCTCCAGATTTCATCCGACCTCTGATTTGCGCGTTCTTGGCGGCGTTGGAACCGTCATGAAGTCTACTATCCATAAAAAATATGAGAAAAATACTTTGGTTGCTGGAATGATAGCAGATTTCAAAAGAGTGAGAGGCTGTCTGAAAATCTGGGCGCTGCGTGTCCTCGGCGTCACTCGGCCGAGTGGCAAATGTCACTCGGCCGAGGGGCTTTTGAAACTCGGCCGAGTCGGAGCTCGTAGTCGACTGACAGATTACAGAGAGTTGGACATTTTGGCTTGCCGTCGTCTGGGTGCCACTCGGGCGGACTGAGTCTCCGCACTCGGCCGAGTGGACGTGCGATGCTCGGCCGAGTGCACGCTGATACATCTCTGTTGCGTGTCCGATCTGGCCGTCCGAGCGGGGTCTCAATGCTCGGCCGAGTGACTCCTTCACTCGGCCGAGTGGCATGCTGAAAATGCCTAATCTCCATCTTTTCGCTTCCTCGTCGCTCCTACGACATTCTTTCTTCTTCCACTCGTCTTCCATTGCAGAATAACCCTCAAAAGGGCCATGGTTGACACTCCGGAGTGGGTGAAAATCCTTTAAGCTCATTTTTGCTCCCGATCGCTTCATATTTCCTGAAATCCGACAAAAACAAGAAATAGTGAAAAGTAACGTAATATCGTCGAATAATCGTGAAAAGCGTGATATGGGTGATCGAAATGACATGCAAATATGCAGAAAAAAGGTGTAAAATATGGACCGATCAAAATCCCCCAAACTTACCTCTTACTCGTCCTCGAGGAAGATAAGTAAAAAGACGAACTCGGGAGATGAAAAATAAGGGAAATGAAATAAAAGAATACGAAGTGGAAGGGGTCGCTAGATTATACTCTCAGATCTCAAGCCATAAGCTACACATCACGATGACTTGGAAAATATGAATAACATGCTATAAAGATTTCATATCTTACTTAAACATGGCACTTGCAAGCTTTTCAGATCAACAAAAGGGATTCTCTAAATTCATAGAATCAATTCATATCCACATCATGCATTTCATAGAATTTAATATACAATTGTTGGCGATGTACTTTTCAATCAAGAGTCATAACAGAAGCATATAAGAATCACACCAAACATGCAATGGAGAATAGAATAAATCATGGCATTCACATATTTATATCGATTCATAAGAAATCTCCATAACTAAGGTATTGTGCTAAGTTTCAGCATTATCAAACTTCCCCATTCGTGCACCTCTCCACTCTAATGTCGCACTCACTCATATGGTCAAATGAGTTCACCCCCCCAAGCTTAGCTTGAGGCATTGCATCTAAAGGAATATGATAGTGGAAAATGGGATTTTTGCCTTGGTTTTCCCAAGTATTTTGTGTCTCCAATAATGAGATAGAGAAACATTTTTTTTCTTCTTTTTTTTTCTTTTTGAACTTTTTTGTTTCTCACTTTTCTTTTTGGATTTTTGTAGGAGCTATTTGATTTGTATTTTTGGTTTTTGGCTCCTTTTTGGATTTTTGGACTTTTTGGAGCTAACTTTTCTTTTGTGGGGATTTTCAGGAAATAGATGCGATATAAGTAGCTTTAGGAGGTGAACTCAAGTGACATGTAGAGAATAAAAAGATATATGTGGAGAAAGAAATAATGTAACACTCGGTTCACTCTAAGATGTGCACGAACGATTCAATAAAATAATACTTCAACTAAAACTTATATGTAAGCATGGATATTCTCAATCATCTCAATAAAGAGTGAAGTCAAGCGGTAAAGTTTACAACCATATCAGGCATGCAACAGAAGGTGAATAAGACAATAAAACTGATGCTTCAGATATACTAATGATGCGTGAATCTTGGTGCATTTCCAACAAAAGCATACTAAACACTAATCCATACATTCAGTTTCAATTAATATCATGCATTCATGAAGAGGAACTATCAAAAGAAATAGATTTGCAAGAACATGTGAATAGCAAGACTATGGAATACTCTAAGTAGCATGGCAAGGAATAATAAGCATCGTGATGGTTGCTAAAGCAATAAGAGATATCATCATAAGGAACGCATCTAGCAAAAGGAGGAAAAGAAAATAAAGAAATAGAAAACAAAAGAGAAGAAAGAAAAGAAAATCAAGCACACAAAATGATGCATGAACACACATAAAAGGAAAATAAGATGGAAAAATAAAAAAGAAGATGCACAAATTTAAAAAATTCTAAAAAAACCTAAAAATAAAGTAAAAGTGCAACTAGATGGCATGGAAATGCACTCCCCCAAGCTTAAACTTCACATTGTCCTCAATGTGATCATAGTGGAAGAATATGAGGAACAACGATAATAATAGGGGGGTGAATGAAAAATGATGAAATGAAATCCTAATGCAACTACATGCAAATACAATGATGCATGAGAGTGCATTCCCCCAAGCTTATACCAAACAAACCTATTCAAATGACTTGACCAAAAATGTCATGGCTTTGCAAAGCGTGATCAAGTCAAACGAATAAGAAAGTAAGGTTTCACTTGAAAGAAATGCTCGATGGTGGTGAGCAAAAGGATGTGACACATCAAAATATGAAGAGGGCAATTAATATATATAATGGGTTTGGGGTGTAAAAATTTTTGTTGCCGTCATATGAGGTGATATTTATTCAAGCAAATCTATACGGTCCTCTCGCTGTCGAGAGGATTCGTGTTTATTCAAAGCATAAAAATTTCTACACTACTGGATTGATATCACCTATAGCAAAAGGCGGATCCAGTATCTTTGCTGGTGCAGGCAACTGCTCCAACTGCTCTTTCCGTGGCTCCGCCAGGTGCATGCGTCCACGAACACCAACGAACTCCAGCAATGCATCCTCCAGCATTCCCATAAGGACTCCACCTGTACCCTGCAGAGAATAGGATGCATCAGTTTGCTGCAAAAAATTCACCCTCATAATAAAAGTATCCCAAAGAGAATCGTCTATAGAAATGTACGGAATAAATAATGGTGGACGATACTTCCCTGGAAATAATCCAATATCCTCACGTGCCGTGATAGCTGTCTCCACGGTGTCTTCTCTATGCTGCTCAGGTAAATCTAGATCATAGATGCGGACCCCATCAAGATGCTCCTCATCATCGTCAGACTCATCCCAGTGCACCCCTTGATCATATTCATATGTGTCCATGGGTGCTAACTCCTCGCTCTCCTCCTCATATACGTCCCATCGTACCTCTTGATCGTATGTACATGAATCCTGCAAAAGGCACGATGAATCATAAAAAACATCATACACTGGAGGGAAATCAAAGATAAAGGGCGAGGGAGTAAAGAGATCTCCCTGAAGGGGGGCCAAAAGCTCTGTGGGGTAGTCCTCTACGTCAGTGGGAGGATGAGGTGGCTGCGGAAGCTCTAATGTAGGAGGATAGTGCTCGGGATCCTCATGAATGGCTGTGTCCTCGTCCCGATGCATGACCTCCTCCGTGATAAGCTCTGGCTCTGTGTGTAAGGCCTCCTCAAAAGCATGCTCTGGCTCGATAGTGTGCTCATTTGCCTTCTCATCAACTATCAATGTAGGCTCTCTCTGGGATGGTGATGCTGGCTGCTCAGGTGTGTCAACTTGTGGGGATGTATCATGTGGACGGGAATGCCCGCAAGCAATCCGAAAATATAGTCTATCCCCCTCAAGACTGTCATGGATGTCCTCCTCAATTGTTCCTGCAGCTGAAACATGGTTCATAACAAAATCTGCAAATCGTAGCTCAAATGCATCACCTGCTGTAGTGCTCTCTGAACCGGTGAACCTCACTGACTCCAAGAGACCCTCCAATAATCTCTGAAATCCATCATCCTCTGGCTGCGCTGGTGGCTCAATTTCTGCTTCCTCCACTGTATCTTCATCCATCCACTCTTCATATGCAACAGCTGTATTGTAGGATGTGGGATCGACGGTGGCACATTCTGGCTCTGGTAATATGATTGGAGATGCTTCTTGCCCATAAGATGAAGGAACAGAACTGATATCTTTGGGAATCGTCGCAACCTTAAACATGAGCACATTCATTTCAAGTTGCCTCTTCACCCGTTCCAATAGAAGGTTACTCTTTTCAAGCCCGGCTTGCATTTCAACCTGGTGTGCATGCATCTCATCAAATAAGATCATTTGTTTCTCATCAAGCTCGGTCCAGTGCATCTCCTCAAAAAAGTATTCTCCCATCCGAGCACTTTCATCAAAATAGTACTCTCCCATCTGAGCACTCTGATCATAATAGTATTCTCCCATATGAGCACTCTGATCATAATAGTATTCTCCCATCTGAGCACTCTGATCAAAATCTGTGGTCCGCGTAGTATAATCCATAGCACCTGATCAACAAAGATAAATACCTGGAGAAAAATATCAGTGGTACAAAAGAATATAGAAATGATAATAATGGTGGCAGGGGTGAAAATTTCCTTTTTATTTATTTATTTTTTTCGTAGTCTAATCAACCTAATTGTGACAAATTGGCACCAACGGAAACACCTCCCCGGCAACGGCGCCAAAAACTTGATCGCTCCAAAATGCAAACCAAGAGCACAACCAAAAACTTGGTCGGCCCCGGATACACACCCGGAGAACGATTGTAGTTTTACCACAAGCGCACGGCGTAGTGGCGAGCGGGTATCGAACACGAGGAGGTGGTGTTGGTTCCAATCTATCCTAGGTTGGTTTGACTACGAATGTTTTATTGGTGGAGATGGCTATGGTATGATGTAATGGCAATGGTGGTGGATGTCGGTGTCGGTGATAAAAATGTTGGTCAAGTATCGATTCAAATACAATATAATAAAAGATGTCTAGGGCTAGGGAATCCCCACTACGGATCGTCATTCGTCATTGTGAATAGTGAATCTCAATATTAATAGTCTTGTGTCGAGGTGAACTAGTCGTAACTGAATATAGAACCAAGCTCACGCTCTCGCGCTATTGCCGGTCTATAGCAACCTAGATTAGGGCCCAATCTCTTGCAAACCCTAACCTAAGCCGCTAGCATGAAGATCGACATCATCGTCCAATCGCTCCTCGAGCCCACTCTCGTGCAAACTCGAGTTACGATCTAGGTTGTGATAGTTCGTATTCGTCCAATCTCTTGCAAACGAATATGTGTATAGATTTACAATTAAAAATCCTAGCTTTGGTCCAATCTCTTGCAAACCAAATCTAGAGAAATCCAATTGTAAATCTAAATCGAATATCTAGGCCTTCCCATCGATTAGAATCCAATCTCTTGCAAATCCCAAATCGATGGAAATCCCTAGCTATCCGTAGTAAATCAATCACAACCTAACCTCCTAGCAATTCTAGTAATTTAGAAATTCATTCATCACAAATATGAAATTAGATCCATAGGGTTCATCCCCAAACCCTAGAACAACAAATCTACTCTAGCATAGCAATAAGGATATAAGAATCAATAGAAATCATTGCTTGCATACAAAAATATAGAAAAACAAAGATTCAAATAAAAGAAGAAAATACTTAGCTTGATGAAGATCTTCAATCCAAAATACAAGCTTTTAGATCCAAGAGGGGGCCTAGGGCATGGCCTAACCTCTAAAATAATCCTAAGAAGAACATATGGGGGCTAAGAAAATATATGGGGATCCCCCTCTAATGGTGGCTACAAACCCCTTAAATACTCTCCCAAAACCCTAGCAAGAAACCCTAGAAAACCCCTCAAATTCGTGCCCAAAAACAGCCCAAACCGTAACTTAAAATCTGGGCCCGTAGCCGACTCGGCAGAGTGGAAAATGTGACTCGGCCGAGTGGAAATTCCAGCACGGCAGCATCAACTTGCAAAAATTCTCCAGATTTCATCCGACCTCCGATTTGCACGTTCTTGGCGGCGTTGGAACCTTCATGAAGTCTACTATCCATAAAAAATACGAGAAAAATACTTTGGTTGCTGGAATGAAAGCAGATTTCAAAAGAGTGGGAGGCTGTCTGAAAATCTGGGCGCTGCGTGTCCTCGGCATCACTCGGCCGAGTGGCAAATGTCACTCGGCCGAGGGGCTTTTGAAACTCGGTCGAGTCGGAGCTCGTAGTCGACTGACAGATTACAGATAGTTGGACATTTTGGCTTGCCGTCGTCTGGGTGCCACTCGGGCGGACTGAGTCTCCGCACTCGGCCGAGTGGACGTGCGATGCTCGGCCGAGTGCACGCTGATACATCTCTGTTGCGTGTCCGATCTGGCCGGCCGAGCGGGGTCTCAATGCTCGGCCGAGTGACTCCTTCACTCGGCCAAGTGGCATGCTGAAAATGCCTAATCTCCATCGTTTCGCTTCCTCGTCGCTCCTACGACGTTCTTTCTTCTTCCACTCGTCTTCCATTGCAGAATAACCCTCAAAAGGGCCATGGTTGACACTCTGGAGTGGGTGAAAATCCTTTAAGCTCATTTTTGCTCCCGATCGCTTCATATTTCCTGAAATCCGACAAAAACAAGAAATAGTGAAAAGTAACGTAATATCGTCGAATAATCGTGAAAAGCGTGATATGGGTGATCGAAATGACATGCAAATATGCAGAAAAAAGGTGTAAAATATGGACCAATCATTCTTGCATTAATAAAATTCGGAACAATAGGAAGTACAGAAAGGAAAAGGCATTCATTAAATTAGAGATATAATATCCAGCGAGTACAAAGTCTAAAAAGAAGCCTAAGCATGGCAACAAACTATCTAAAAGCAAACTAAAAGCAGTAACCTCTGAAAGTGACGACTAAAAAGACCTCAAGGTCTGGTCCTCGTCAGGCACGTACTCTGGGTCGACGTCCTCGGCTCCTCGTACTCCATTGAGTCTGCCTCGTCCACGAAGTCTGGCTGAACACCTGACGTACATCACCCAAGAGAAAAGGAACTGTACGTCAGGTAAAGTCTACAAGAAGGGTTAGACTCTACTACAAGTGCACCGAACTATTAAACAATGGTTTACTGGTTGATTAGCATACTGGGGTTATAACTGAGTAACAAAAGAAGTAACGTAGCAGGAAAGTAAAGCGTGACAAGTAGTAGTCGTAGCGTGTGCTACGACTACGGGACTAACCTACAGGTGTCAAGACAAGTCGGGACGTGACGGGACAAGATAAGACAAGACAAGTGAGACATGAAAGGGTTCACGCCTTACGGTTCGAGGGGGATCAGACCCTCTTGCCGTGCGCACGCTCAACCCAACCCCAACCCCCAAGGATGACAAGACCAAACAAACACGACAAGGGATCACTCGCTCTAGCTTGGCGAGTGCCCTATTGCCCTCTGGGCTGTGTATCACGACAAGGGATCACCCACTCTAGCTTGGTGAGTGCCATATTGCCCTCTGGGCTGTGTATCAGTACAAGGGATCACTCTCTCTAGCCTGGAGAGTGCCCTATTGCTCGCAGGCTGTGTATCAGTACAAGGGATCACCCACTCACTGGTGAGTGCCCTATTGCCCGCAGGCTATGCAAGACGGGATGGGACGTGACAAGACGAGAAGGGTTATGCTAGGGTGTCCACACGTATGCACACACATGATAATCCTACGATGTCAAAAGTTGTTGTTGGTAGGCTCAGACTTCGTCATCAAGTCTGAGCCGTCAATGGGCGTCCCGGACGCTATCATTTCACGTCCAGTTCTATTTGTTCATAGTTATCAGTTTTAACCAACTAAGGCCTAAGCACGGCCAAAAGTGCAAGTGAGATACACTTGCCTGCGGTGGCGAGTGCGTCGTCCGTCCATGGCGTCTCGTCCAATCGTCGCGTCTGCGGTAGTCCGTCTGAAACAGTGTCACGGCGACGGTGTCAGGTCGTGATTTTCAATAAATCCTATTAGGGTTCGTTTCTAGGTTATCGGGACTATCCTATTAATCAAAAATCACATTTTGGTGTTTCGTTCAAACTAGATCGACCGCTACCCGATGTGCACAGAAAAGTCGTCCGATTGTCGATCTTTCTACGGTGGCAATCATTTTACAGAAGCTGAAAGTAGATTTAGTTTGAGTTGACCAGTTTTAGTTTAGGGTTTGATTGTATTATGGTGTGGGTTGCTACGAGTTTGGGGGACCAACCTGAAACGACCACTGAGCGGGGATTTGGTGTCGGGTCTGGAAATGGCAACGGGTCGCATCGCCTCTGCTCCGGTTTCTCGACTGGGAGTAGCGCAACAAAGAGCAAAACGTCGGGGCCCAGACGGTAGCAAGGAGGCGTACTTAAACATCTGTGTCATTTAAAATTATAACGTCAACTAAGGAAAAATATATTTAAACCCACCTAGGTAGGGGTTGATCATCTAATAAATTCAATGTCCATACCTTAGAATTTCCAGTACTTATTAGATAATATGTTTTAATCTATTGCCCAACATTATATATAAACTTAATGTAATATAACTAATCAGTTATTGTATTATAACAATGTAGTAGTTGTCAAAACCTGTACATCAATTTAATTAATGAATTGTCACCAGATGAAGGCTAAAAACTTAACCATCTATAACCCATAGACCTGCTGTCCATCATTGAAAAGTACAGTTCATGCCTGGGGAAAACCATGGGTTCCTCGTTTCTACACTATTGGTAATTCTTATAATAATTCTTCATGCACATGCTTAGGTGCCCAGTTCACAAAAGAAGATAACCTACACTCTACCCATAACTCCTAGCTAATAGAGACCAATGTTCGAAACTTGTAACAAACTGCTTATAAAAACTTACAAGCGGTAGCTTCGCATGAGTGCAGATGGGGTGACAAGCGAGCTCGGCACTGCGGGTCGGTGACGGGGCACGGCCGTAGGTCGATCTTCGCCGTCGGAGGGAGCCTCGACGAGCTCGGGGCCGTCGATGACAGTGGCAAGACCGGTGCGGCAACGAGCCTATCTGTTCGGAGGGCAGCCCTAGCGGAGGGGCTCGTCAGTGATGGAGGGGGAGAAGGGTGGTGGCGACGCGAGGTCGCGGGGTGGCCCGGGGTTGATGCCGAAGAGCTGGGCATCTCGGAGTTCATGGCGGAGGCCTATATGGAGGTGTGGCGTGGCACCTGCTGTTGGCTACCACGGCGGATACGGGGGGGGGGGGGAAGGTTTGCGGCGGTGCAGCGTTGGAGGGAGGCGCAGCAGCCGCCCGAGGCCGCTGCTATTGCTGCTGCACGCGCGAAGGCCACTGGCGGCTGCGCGGTATGAGGGGGCAGTTGAGGTTTGAGTCGAAGGGAGGAGGCTCGATGTCATGGGGTCTCATTGCGTGCGCGAAGAAACGAGGGCGGCGGCCATCTTCTGTTGCTGGGAAAACAAAACTTAACCTAGGTAGTATTTATAAGGGGATGGGGGCTGCTCACGTGGAAAAAAACTAAGCAATAGGTAGGGTTTGCTTTTTATGATAATTTGAATAAGAAATTTGTTATAAAGAATTGTTATCATATATTAAAAACAATATGTTACCCCTCTCTCTCTCCTCACGTGAGTGCGAGCGGCCAAGAGCAAAGAAATGGGTTGGGCTAAGCCAAAAATAATGTTGGATGATATCAATATTAATAATGACTTTATTAGGGGATAAAACCCATATGATACTTAGGGTTAAATCAACATTAGGTTGGGCAAAAAGTGAAAATAGGTCAAGCGAGGCCCAAAAATTGTGAAAAAAAATACTGGGGCGACCGAAACGACGAGAGAAAGAAAACTAAGAAGACGGATCACAGTTTTGATGATGAGGCACGAAATAAAAATAATAAAAGAGTCTCACAAAAAAAGTGGGAAACACGACGTCTCTTCAAATAAAGTCAAACCGTGGAAGAACGACCCGTGAAATGTCATTCCAAAATAGTTCCGCGATTTTATACTCTCCGAGAGGGTCACAACGACATATCACACTATAGTATACAAAAACAAACAAAGTCTAAAATAAAAGCGTGCACGGACAAAAGCACGTGCACGAAGAAAGTACGATAGAAACAGGCCGTTACAGTCTACCCACCTTAGAAATGATTCCGCCCTCGGAATCACTTATAATAATAATAATAATAATAATATCTATAAGCACTTAAGCCTATAACTCCCATTCCCCACAAAAAAAAATCTCTAATCTTATAACTTCAACATCGTTCCTTAAATAATCCATCATAACCCATCTTTTCACTGGACAATGCCACGACCAAACTCACCTCCTAATACTTAACTATAGACCCATCACTACTGTTCAAATTTCCAATTCCAAGTTCTCACAAAAGAATAATAATCATCTTCTCATACCATACCACTCCGCTATACATCATCGCTCAATAACATCTTTTAAATTTCTCAATCTCTTCCCAATGTTAATCACTCTCCAAAATGAGATTCTAGTCATCCACCAATCCAAGAAAAAAACTTTGTCTATTTTATAACACCTTTCACAAATCAACAATCGCCGTGTCCTTAATACATTCCTTGTCACATCTTCTCATAAATTTATCAACCAAATAATTGAACTATCAAAATCACATCTTATCCTACTTACTATAACTAATCCCAACCAATATTAAGTCCGTCTACCTAACCTATCCATTTATCTTAACACGTCATGCTATCTCCGATGTCTCCTCACCCCCAACTTGATAATCAAGTCTTGATGCTTTAAATGCTCTACTCATTCTCCTGATCACCCTAACTTATACTATACCTTCCTAGCTACTCCTTTCTACCACTCGTCCAAGTTTCAGGTCTAAAAGGTTCTCATCTCCCAGCATATAATTTCATTCAACCAGAATTCTCCATTGAGACCGTCACATATCGGTATTATAAATAAGTCTTGGACACTTCATTCTTTTCATCCAATGAAATCTAATCTAATCTAATATTCTTGTGGTTCAAAAATCAATTAATTATCGCTATAACAAATCTCATCTCACCCTGCGCCTACCCGCAAACAAAATCCTAAAACAATAATAACTAGTCCCAATACTATAACAACAACAAACATACACTTCTATTGGAGAAAGAAGAGAAGGTTACAAAAAGTTTTGGGACACAGGTTGACAAAAATTCTTGGGTGGAGTTTTGGTAGTGGTTGAGGGAAGATAGGTGATTTGTTATCTGGTGAGCTAGTTTCAAAACTTTAAAGATTTGGTTTAAAAGAAAACAAGAGTTTTGATATAATCACAAACAGTCAAAGATAAGCTATTCAATAATACAAAAGACTAAGTCTAAGGAATTGTCTGCTATGAAACTATTCACATATATGAATACCGTCATTCAGACAACTTCAAGCATATCACAGTTAACACTGAGTACACATTCAAGACACAAAAGGCAATCATCAGGATCTTAAAGATAACACACTCATACAGGTACACACGCTACATATACTCATGCACCATGATGACATCACATACCAAAAGCCTACTACTAAACTAGAGATAACATAGACAACTACATGGACTAATGTCTAAACAATAAAAAGGAAGACTAAACCAAAAGAGAAACGAATATAGATCGGAAAGAACGAGTCCAAATAAGGCGGGGTAAGGAGATAGTTGGTCGGATGAAACAAAAATATTTCTCAAAACAATTAGATAGAGTACAGAAGAATTACGTGCAAAATATGATGTCATGTACTTTTATACTAAAAAAATAGGTAGGAAAAAGTGAGCAACTGGTAAAATTATTACGATTTGGAAAAAGAGTTAGATGAAAGAAATAAAAGTAGGGTGAGGTTTCGATCGTTTTGCAAATGTAAATAAGTTTAAACAAGGATTCTTAAAGTATAAGCACGAAGGACATAGGGCTGCTTAAAAAAAATTTAAAGTCCCTTTTGGTTTAGAAAATATTCTAAAATTACGTACGGTAAGTGGTTAAAAATAAATTTCGTAGTTTAGAAAAAAAATAATACCTATTGAATTATCAACATGGTAACCAGGTTTTAAAACTGAAATACAAAAGTTACCGATTTGAAAATAAGTACGAGATAGTAAAAATTTACGATCAAGAAGGTTTTCAAAATTAGTGAAAGAATTTTAACTCAACCGAAAAGCAAGAAATTTTTAAATATGAAATATAGGGGTTTTCAAAGAAGTTAAGCTGAGCGAAGAACTTAATAAGGAACTTCGAAAATACTTTTAGAGGAGGCAGAAATGGCAAAGAGAAAGATTCGAAGGATCAACGATAATCGTCAGGGAACGATTACGTGGATCGGGAGAAAGGAAAATGATCGCATGAAGGATACGCGGAAGATACGAATCGTGAGGAGCTACGATGGAACTCCACGGCCGATAACACAAAGTGTAATAATCAAGGAGACGCTAGAAGTCAGAGTTCTAATTATCGGGTCGTCTAAAGATCAGGATAACTCAGCTCGAAGACTTCCTAAGGAGCTAGACCATAATCAGAATCTAAGGGGAAGGTTCCTAAGAGAATCAAGGTTACGTTCTGCTGGGTTCGAAATCGATAGACCCGAGCGAACGACTAAAAAAGGAGGTCTCTAGAAATTTAACACAGTCAGAATCAAATGGGGATGCTAAGGTAGTCTAGGACGAGGACGACTAAATCTTAACCAAGGCGTCAGACTATCAAACCTGGATTTCTATCTAAGTCTCCCTACCATCTAAGACTGGGAATACCTAATTTAGACTTGTACATGGATATTAAATGAATGCGGTACTCTTATTGTTCCGATATTTTGCATGACCTGCATGGGCCACCACTAAAACCTGTCACGCCTCGCTTCCCAAAAATACGGAGGCGAAGCGTGACTAAGGCCCGCTTGGGCCGGAGCTGTGAAGCTCGGACCCAATAAGCGTCTGAAGAGGGGTACCATTATAAAAACTTCAGGTTCTTGCATTAATAAAATTTGGAACAATAGGAAGTACAGAAAGGAAAAGGCATTCATTAAATTAGAGATATAATATCCAGCGAGTACAAAGTCTAAAAAGAAGCCTAAGCATGGCAACAAACTATCTAAAAGCAAAATAAAAGCAGTAACCTCTGAAAGTGACGACTAAAAAGACCTCAAGGTCTGGTCCTCGTCAGGCACGTACTCTGGGTCGACGTCCTCGGCTCCTCGTACTCCAGTGAGTCTGCCTCGTCCACGAACTCTGGCTGAAAACCTGACATACAGCACCCAAGAAAAAAGGAACTGTACGTCAGGAAAAGTCTACAAGAAGGGTTAGACTCTACTGCAAGTGCACCAAACTTTTAAACAACGGTTTACTGGTTGATTAGCATGCTGGGGTTATAACTGAGTAACAAAAGAAGTAATGTAGCAGGAAAGTAAAGCGTGACAAGTAGTAGTCGTAGCGTGTGCTACGACTACGGGACTAACCTACAGGTGTCAAGACAAGTCGGGACGTGACGGGACAAGACAAGACAAGACAAGTGAGACACGAAAGGGTTCACGCCTTACGGTTCGAGGGGGATCAGACCCTCTTGCCGTGCGCACGCTCAACCCAACCCCAAACCCCAAGGATGACAAGACCAAACAAACACGACAAGGGATCACTCGCTCTAGCTTGGCGAGTGCCCTATTGCCCTCTGGGCTGTGTATCACGACAAGGGATCACCCACTCTAGCTTGGTGAGTGCCATATTGCTCTCTGGGCTGTGTATCAGTACAAGGGATCACTCTCTCTAGCCTGGAGAGTGCCCTATTGCCCGCAGGCTGTGTATCAGTACAAGGGATCACCCACTCACTGGTGAGTGCCCTATTGCCTTCAGGTTGTGCAAGACGGGACGGGACGTGACAAGACGGGAAGGGTTATTCTAGGGTGTCCACACGCACGCACACACATGATAATCCTACGATGCCAAAAGTTGCTGTTGGTAGGCTCAGACTTCGTCATCAAGTCTGAGCCGTCAAGGGGCGTCCCATACGCTATCATTTCACGTTCGGTTCTATTCGTTCACAGTTATCAGTTCTAACCAACTAAGGCCTAAGCACGACCAAAAGTGCAAGTGAGATACACTTGCCTACGGTGGCGAGTGCATCGTCCGTCCAGGGCGTCTCGTCTAGTCGTGGCGTCCGTGGTAGTCTGTCTGAAACAGTGTCACGGCGACGGTGTCAGGTCGTGATTTTCAATAAATCCTATTAAGGTTCGTTTCTAGGTTATCGGGACTATCCTATTCGTCAAAAATCACATTTTGGTGTTTCGTTTAACCTAGATCGACCACTACCCTATGTGCATAGAAAAGTCGTCCGATTGTCGATCTTTCTACGGTGGCAATCATTTTACAGAAGCTGAAAGTAGATTTAGTTTGAGTTGACCAGTTTTAGTTTAGGGTTTGATTGTATTATGGTGTGGGTTGCTACGAGTTTGGGGGACCAACCTGAAACGACCACTGAGCGGGGATTTGGTGTCGGGTCTGGAAATGGCAACGGGTCGCATCGCCTCTGCTCCAGTTTCTCGACTGCGAGTAACGCAACAAAGAGCAAAACGTCGGGGCCTAGACGGTAGCGAGGAGGCGTACTTAAACATCCGTGTCATTTAAAATTATAATGTCAACTAAGGAAAATAATATTTAAACCCACCTAGGTAGGGGTTGATCATCTAATAAATTCACTGACCATACCTTAGAATTTCCAGTACTTATTAGATAATATGTTTTAATCTACTGCCCAACATTATATATAAACTTAATGTAATATAACTAATCAGTTATTGTATTATAACAATGTAGTAGTTGTCAAAACCTGTACATCAATTTAATTAATGAATTGTCACCAGATGAAGGCTAAAAACTTAACCTTCTATAACCCATAGACCTACTGTCCATCATTGAAAAGTACAGTTCATGCCTGGGGAAAACCATGGGTTCCTCGTTTCTACACTATTGGTAATTCTTATAATAATTCTTCATGCACATGCTTAGGTGCCCAGTTCACAAAAGAAGATAACCTACACTCTACCCATAACTCCTAGCTAATAGAGACCAATGTTCGAAACTTGTAACAAACTGCTTATAAAAACTTACAAGCGGTAGATTTGCATGAGTGCAGATGGGGTGACAAGCGAGCTTGGAATTGCGGGTCGGTGACGGGGCACGGCCGTAGGTCGATCTTCGCCGTCGGAGGGAGCCCCGACGAGCTCGGGGCCGGCGATGACAGTGGCAAGACCGGTACGGCAACGAGCCTATCTGTTTGGAGGGCAGCCCTAGCGGAGGGGCTCATCGGCGATGGAGGGGGAGAAGGGTGGTGGCGACGCGAGGTCGCGAGGTGGCCCGGGGTTGATGCCGAAGAGCTGGGCATCTCGGAGTTCATGGCGGAGGCCTATATGGAGGTGTGGCGTGGCACCTGCTGTTGGCTATCATGGCAGATATGGGGGGGGAAGGTTTGCGGCAGTGCAGCGTTGGAGGGAGGCGCAGCAGCCGCCCGAGGCCGCTGCTGTTGCTGCTGCATGCGCGAAGGCCGCTGGCGGCTGCGCGGTATGAGGGGGCAGTGGAGGTTTGAGCCGAAGGGAGGAGGCTCGATGCCGTGGGGTCTCGTTGCGTGCGGGAAGAAACGAGGGCGGCGGCCATCTTCTGTTGCTGGGAAAACAAAACTTAACCTAGGTTGTATTTATAAGGGGATGGAGGCTGTTCACGTGAAAAAAACTAAGCTATAGGTAGGGTTTGATTTTTATGATAATTTGAATAAGAAATTTGTTATAAAGAATTGTTATCATATATTAAAAACAATATGTTACCCCTCTCTCTCTCCTCACGTGAGTGTGAGCGGCCAAGAGCAAAGAAATGGGTTAGGCTAAGCCA
The DNA here is from genome assembly GCA_030789695.1 of Scilla litardierei. NCBI lineage: Eukaryota > Viridiplantae > Streptophyta > Magnoliopsida > Asparagales > Asparagaceae > Scilla > Scilla litardierei. The sequence goes on from CM061132.1 coordinate 111,848,630, forward strand.
AAAATAATGTTGGATGATATCATTATTAATAATGACTTTATTAGGGGATAAAAGCCATATGATACTTAGGGTTAAATCAACATTAGGTTGGGCAAAATGTGAAAATAGGTCAAACGAGGCCCAAAAATTGTGAGAAAAAATACTGGGGCGACCGAAACGACGAGAGAAAGAAAACTAAGAAGACGGATCACAGTTTCGATGATGAGGCACGAAATAAAAAAATAAAAGAGTCTCACAACGAAAGTGAGAAACGCGACGTCTCTTCAAATAAAGTCAATCCGTGGAAGAACGACCCGTGAAATGTCATTCCAAAATAGTTCCGCGATTTTATACTCTCCGAGAGGGTCACAACGACATATCACACTATAGTATACAAAAACAAACAAAGTCTAAAATAAAAGCGTGCACGGACAAAAGCACGTGCACAAAGAAAGTACGATAGAAACAGGCCGTTACAACTTGTTTGTTATGCTGATGCAGGTTACATGTCTGATCCCTACAATGCAAAGTCACAGACTAGGTACGTGTTTTCCCATGGTGGGACAAATATTTCCTGGAGATCCGTTGATGTGTCCATATTTTACATCTTTTCATAGCATCATGCCATTGCATTTCATGCCATTTTCGCACCCAAATCCCGTATTTTCATACGATATTGCAATTCTAACGTTATATTCGAGTTTCGTACTGTTTTATGAATTTTCAGAGATTTTGGAGCGATTCGGGACCCATTTTAGATATGGACACATCTGGCATACTCTGGAGCCTGTTGGCGTATCTCTACAGGAGTTCGTCGAGTTTTGGAAGCCTACAGGAGGAGCAGAGGAGATTGCCAGGAGAGGAGGAGAAGCTGCAAAGAAGCAGCTCAGGATTTCCCAGGTGACTCGACCGAGAAGAGTAGCTGCTCGATCGAGCAGAGGCAAGACGAGCAGATACGCAGGCTTCTCAGACCGAGCACCCATGGTGCTCGGTCGAGCAGCTCCTATCTTTGAAGCACGATCAACCTCCTACTCGGGCCGAGCAGATCTTATGGCAACCGAGTCAGTCTGCTGCTCGACCGAGCAAGGCTGACTCAGATCGAGCAGACAGAGTGGCATATTTTGGAGAAGCAAGACTCCCTGACGTACTTGACCGAGCAGGAGGGCTTCTTGACCGAGCAGCCCGACCGAGCAAGCCCCTGCTCGACCAAGTCACTGACTCGGTCGACGAAACTGAAGGCTATTTTGGAATTTCTCATGTGGCCGTCTGATGCACGCTTGGGAGTGAAGAGTAGATCTGGGTTGTGCGTTTGCGAGGAGTCGATTCTATTGTAGTTTTTGAATTACTTTTGGGGAGAAACGGAGATTAGGAATTTGGTTAGATCTAAACCTAGTTTATTTGGAGATTATTGAATCATTTCTTGGAGATCTACTATTCTTGCGTCCTGGAATCTTGGGATTTCTTTTGGATTATTATTTGCGACTGTTCTTCACTGCCTTTGTTGTGTAAGTTATTCGTTCTCTTATTCGATTGGTTTGCCATACTGCTTTCCTTAATAAAAATCGCATTTTTATTCGTTAAAATCACTATGTGTGAGTAGTTTCCTCTAGGGTTGATGGGTTAGCCATAAGAATTTAGGGGGAAGATGTAGATCTGGATCTTTAGGTTGGATTAGGAATGAAGGGGAGTATTTCGGTCGATCCTACCGGATTCCTAGGATAACCTGCACTGAGTTCATGCTCACGGTCTGTGGAATTGATGAGCTTAAGGGGTATCCTTGGGATTTGAATATGGAAATCGGTGGATCCAATCAAGGCTCGTGACCATGCCCATCTCGTGCCTTGAGGGGATTCACTGACGAACTATACCACTACGTTGATGGCTACCGCCATTGCGTCAACGAGAGCCACCGAAATACCTCGAAGTTCTAACCCAAGAGAGTGGTACGAATTGAGAGATTAATCCCCTAATCCTAATGCAACGTAAGGATCCTATTCCAACACCGATCCCCGACGGTCTTAGCAGTGATCCCTAATACCCTAGTTCCTTTTATTATTGAATCAACAACAATACCACAACCAACCCTTTCAACCCGACAGCTATCTCACTTCGAGATATAAAAATAATCTGAGAACTCAAATACACTGTCACCATCCTTATGGGATCTAACATCTTTTATACTATAATTTGACACCGTCTGCTTGCGGATAGAGCCCGAAATTGACACCTAGGGGCACTACTACGCCTAGCGACCGTGACACCGCTAGGTGGAATTTAGGTGTATGTGGTGCGTCAAGTTTTTGGTGTCGTTGCCGGGGACGGCAATAGTGTATCTCAGTTTATTTTTGTTTTGAAGAGGTTGCGAGAAATTCTTATCATCCTTTATCTTACCACCCTTTTCATTCTTTTCGTTATTACCATGCTACTAATGGTATTTTTCTGAGTTGTTTTGGTGCATGAACACTCACTTTGGGGCATTTAATCGAGAATTATTATTCGACCATGAGATCGAGAAAATGACAAGGGCTCTGAGGGCCTCAAGTAGAAATCAAGCACCCTCTGCTCAGATGGCAGATAATACCGTCGCTCTACCCCGCATAGGGTCCATCAGGGACCACATAAAGCCTACTTTAGGGAATAATTCTTCCATCCTGAGACCGCAACTGGCGGCAGCTAGTTTCGAGCTGAAGACGAGGCTTATAAATTTAATGCAGCAGGATCCCTTCCACGGGCATCCTCATGAGAATCCCAACCACCACATCGACACTTTCCTTGCAAAGTGTGACACTTTCAAGGCGAAAGATGTAAGCGATGATGCCATCAAGCTACGGCTTTTTTCATTCACCTTGAGGGATAAAGCATCGTACTGGCTACGGGCCCATCCACCCAACCATTTTTACCACATGGGAGAAATTGGCACTCGCTTTTGTGGAAAAGTTCTATCCACCCTCCAAGACGTGTAATTTTAGCCTGTAAGGATCAATACACTAGAGGGGGGGGGGGGGGGTGAATAGTGTATATAAAAAAATGTCGCAAATAAAATGTTAGTAATATTTGCAAAGATGGCACAGAAATAAAAAGACAAGTACTGAAATTAAATCAATCGTAAACACAGAGATTTATCCTGGTTCGGTTCCTTGTGATCCTACTCCAGTCCTCTACCCCGTAGAGATTTTCAATCCACTATAATCACTTGCCCCACAAGCACGAACTTACAAAAATGGCGACACTCCCAGTGGCCCAAACTTTGTACAATCTCTAACAGAGATTCAAACCTGTAAAATAATGAAATAGAAAAACACCTATAGCCTTGTTATAAATTTCATAGAATGAATTCAAGGATGATGTTTTAGAAGAAAAACTTCAAGATGTAAAAGATATGTAATAAAGAGCAACACTTGAAGTTCTCTGGTTCATAAAAGAAGAGAGAGATCAATCAATTTCTTCTTGCAATTATGAACACAAACAACTTTCCAAAATGATGTTGAAAAATCCAAGTTCTTCCGTTCTTAAATGAAGAAGGAAATCTAATGATTTCTTCTTACAAATAAGAAAAGAACAACTAATGGCCTAAAGCTTTAGAAAAGAGAAGACTTGATTCCAACAAATAAGAGAGTAAAGAAGAGGAAAGTGTGTGAAAGAAAAGAGAGGGTCTACCCCTTTATTTATAGTGTTTAGGGACGGTTGGGGACTGTATTTAACGTTGGAAAACGGGCAAGAACCGTCCCTGAAAATTTGGGATCAAAACGGCTAGTTTTGAAATTGGTCGACCAAAATGACCACATTGGTCGACCAAAATTTAGAGAGGGAATTTCGACCGTTGGAAGACATTTCTAGAATCTACACGGTTAGGGGAGTTTGCACATGCAATCCCATAACGAAATTCGAAGGTTTAAAATTGGTCGACCAAAATGGGGTTATTGGCTGCCAATTTTCAAAGTTGCGAATTTTCGAAATTGGGAAGTGTAGATCTCTGAGTAATGGAACCTAGATGACTAAGATATATTATCACAAGGCTTTGTGACTCTTAATAAAGTAAATTTGACAATGATTACATAAAGCCGTAGATAGGACTGCATCTACAACTGAATCTGAGAAGCTTCTTTGCAGGAGATCCTTATCAAGTGATTATATATCCAAGTCGTGGATTAGGTGCCTTTGTCTTTCCAGCTTCATGATTGATATATCTGATTGAGTATGCATGAAGATATCTGATTTGTGTGGAACTTAGCATTGATATGTATCTGCATACATAGAGTTAGTAGCACCGAATGTGTTTGTTATATCAAAGCCATATGGGAATAGAAATATGGAATTATGAAATTCCAAGATTCTCCCCCTTTTTGATGATGACAAACAAGAAAATATATATATAAGTAAAATTTAATATATCTGATATACTCCCCCTGAATATGTGGAGGTTGTGAATACTCCCCCTGAGTAGATGAAATATATTCTCCCCCTTTGGAATCCTCAAAAAGAGGCAAATTAGAGTTAGTCGGAAAATAAGCGAGAAAAAATTAGTAACATTAAAAAAACCGTAAAAATAATGAACAAAAGTGGAACATTGGTGAAAAAGTGTAGGCCGGAATAAAGAGCATGCCATTAAAAATAATGAATGGGCAGGTCATGGAAAAAATAATGAGTGGACATGCCACTGAAAAATGCATACTAATTCAGGTCGAAATTGGAAGGCCAGTAAAGATTGAGCCAAGTATGGTAGGTGTATATGAAAAATAAATTTAAAAACAGGTAGCATAGAGTAGGGCCCAAAAAATTTTTGGAAAGAAATATAAGTAGTGAAAAAATAAGAAGTATATACGAGCTTAATATATGGGCCGAAAAAAAATACGTGGAAGAAAACATTTTGGGAGGCCAAATAAGGGAGTAGGCCATTAAAAAATGAATTGCCAAAGTATTATATTTGTTAATAAAAATATGAAGAAGACCACAAAATAGATGCCAAAAATATGTAGGCCAAAATGGGCACATAGTAAGAGCAGGCAAAATAAAATTAGTCCTGTTTTAGGAAGTATATGTGCATTGAGCCCAAGGAGAATGGGCTGGGGAGCCAACAGAATAGACCCTAAAGAAAACAGAATATACCAAGGTTATATAGGCAAAATGAACATTAGAAAACAAGTATACAAATGACCAGGAGAATATGCACAATACTTGTCCAAAGTAACTGAATAGGTAAAGTAACAACCATGTACATAATGGCCAACAAAGTGAAGAACCAATAGCATACATAGACTGAAAAAAATGAACAACATAACTATGTACATAAGAGCAACAGAGTGAAGAATAATCAACATATAAAAGCTGAAACAGAAACGAGTGGCTGAACAACATATACCAGAGACATCAGAGGAACCACAACAAAACAACAAAAAGAGCATAACAATACCAACATAAAACCAGTGACAGAATACAAGAACTAAGAACTAAGGCTTAAGTACATACAGTCCACATAGCCAAGTACCCAAAATAGAACATAGTTTGAAACATCAGAGATCCCAGAGACAACAGAACCAACAGAAACATAAAGGCCCCAAAGTGCCTAGCAACAACCCAAGTAACTATCGTCAGAAATATCACCAAAGTGCCTATGGAAAAGAGTATCCAGAAGAACCAAACCAACCAGCAAAGAACCAACAGACAACCGACCGAAAAACAGCGAGGAACAACAGCAAACAGGAGCCCTGGAAGACTATGGCCGAGAGGAGGAGCCAGGCCCGGAAGGAGACACATCGGACGAACGTCTAGCGACCCGAAAGTGGAGCGACTCAAAGTGGTTTACCAAAGAGGCAACAGCAGTAGTAAGGTCGTCCATCCGCCTGTTATGCTCCTGTAACGTAGCATCACCAGAACTCAAGTGGGTCTGAATGCCACGAAAACCATCGTGCATCTCAGCCTGAATATCCTGAAATCATCCAGTCACCGAATGACGCAACGCACGAATTGCACCCAGAATAGCATCATGACCAGACGAAGGAGTAATAGGAGTGGTAGGAGAAGCCGCAGACTGAGAATACCGTTTCCGAACCGGAACACGGTCACGAGTGCGAGAAGGACCGGGAGTATGGGAAGTGGGAGTGGGTCAGGGAGCAGGAGTGGGACGAGATCAAGGAGAGCGAGTACGAGTGCGTGGATAGCGAGACATGGACCTAGTGACTGGATGGGAGGAAGTGGGAGAGGTGTCTGGGTCAGCGGCATCGGCATCGGAACCATCATCAGAGGCAGAAGTGTCAGATACGACCAATTGCATGTGAGTAAGGGTGGCAGAAGTAAAATCAACCGGATTGAAAATAGCGGCAGAGTTGGTGAATGGAATCTAAAATGCCTCTAAAATCCTAGTGATCAGTGATGGCAAAAAAATATGAGTCTTAACAGGCTTGGCCAATGTGTCAAGGAAGACAGATCCCCAGCATACGGGAAGTTCGCCTATTAAAGCATAGAGACAGCGTGCTGTGTTGTTACTAACATAATTCAGAGAACCAATCTTAGGGGCGAGGTTGGTCAGAATAATCTTGACCATCATTCTAGAGGGTGGATGAAGAGTCGCAACGGACCTGTTGGGACGAAAAATCAGAAGACTGATGCTGTTTAATCGAGGGCTCGTTGAGTGTGTCAGGGAGAGGCTGAACATTGTGTGAGGGCAAGTGCAGAAGTGAAGAGAGCATAGGACCAGTAAGTCGGAAAAAGAAACCATTGACGATAGTGGAAATGGAGAGCATACCGGCCTGTTTGGAGGAATCCAGGTTCGCGTAGAACTCACGAACGAGGGCCGGAAAGTAGGGTGTGCGGTTCGTAGTTAACCAGAGACCAACTAGGCCGGCGGAATGGAGAGGGGCCAAGATCCGAGAGAAGCCGTGGTCACTGAAGTCAACGTGACGTTCAGGATGGAATGGGAGGCGCTCTAGGAGGCGGAAATGCTGTGAAGCCACCGGAGAACGGAAGTAGGCCGGGGAAGCCGTGGCAATGAACTCCTGGGAATGTGGATCCATCTGCGTGGACGGCGGAAGACGGTGGAATGGAGGAGATAGCGGTGACGGGGGTTGATTTCAGGATGGTCGTCGGCGAAGACGGGGTCGGATCCGTCGAAATCGATGATCGAGCGACCTAGGAGAGTGGCGGAGGATCGATTCAGGGGAAGATGCGGAGGATCGGCCGTGGGAGGGTGGGGGGAGGGAGGCACTGGCGGATCAGTGGGTGGAGGCCGGCGATTTGAGGGGAGGACGGTGAAGATTCGGGAGAGGTCGGCGGGATTCTGAGATTGGGGAAAACGGGATGCGTTGGGAAAAAATAAGGGGGCAGAGATATTTTGAGAGACGTAGAATCCCTAGGCAAGAATTAAATAGGGTTAAAATTTAGTTATGGGAAGTTGGTGGAACGGATAGAATTCCAATCGGTAGAGAAGTTGTAGAAACGAATCCCACCAAAATTTGAAAATGAAGGGATGTGTTCAGTTTCTGAAACAAAAATGGAGGGAACGGATAACGAGAATAAGCGGGAAGACGAAGTAGTTACGGAAAAAGTTAAAAAATAATTAAAAATTCGACAATTGGCGACCAATATTGGTGAATTGGTCGACCAATTTTAAAAAGAGTCAGAAAAATTTGAAAAAATTTGAGAAAAATTCTAAAAAAAAATAAAAATGTGTCATAAGTCTGATTCACTAATAATCCCTAAATTCCTATGAAGCTTAATAAAAGTCTCTTCTTTCAACGGTTTAGTTAAAATATCAGCTGTCTGATGTTCAGTAGCTATAAATTTAAGAACTATATCTCCTTTCTGAACATGATCATCTAGAAAATGATGACGTACATCAATATGTTTTGTACGAGAATGATGCACAGGATTTTTGGAAAGATTAATAGCACTAGTATTATCACACATAATAGGGCAAGTAGAGCAATCAATACCATAGTCAGATATAGTTTGTTTCATCCATAAGATTTGAGCACATGCTAAACCGGCGGCAATATATTCTGCCTCAGTTGTAGATAATGAAACAGAGTTTTGCTTTTTGCTAAACCAAGAAACTAAAGCATGACCTAAAAAGTGGCAAGTACCACTGGTACTTTTACGATCTGATTTGCAACAAGCAAAGTCTGCATCACTATAGGATAATAAATCAAATGTGCTTGACTTGGGATAAAATAAACCAAAATCAGAAGTGTGCTTAACATATCTAATAATCCTTTTTACGGCAGTTAAGTGTGAAACTTTAGGATCTGCCTGAAAACGTGCACATAAACATACTGAAAACATAATGTCTGGTCTACTAGCAGTTAAATAGAGTAGAGAGCCAATCATACCTCTGTAAAGACGTTGATCAACGCTCTTACCATTTAATTCTTTGTCGAGAGATGTAGATGTACTCATTGGAGTACGTTTTTCTGCAGAACTTTCTAAACCAAAACGCTTGATGAGTTCTTTAGAGTACTTGCTTTGGTGAATGAAGATTCCTTCCTTCAATTGTTTGATTTGAAGACCGAGGAAGTAATTGAGTTCACCCATGTGACTCATCTCAAATTCTTTCTGCATAATCTTAGAAAAATCTTGACAAAGAGATTCATTAGTAGAACCAAAAATAATATCATCAACGTATATTTGAATAATGATTATGTCAGATTTAATATTTTTAATAAAAAGAGTGGAATCTATTTTACCAATATTATAACCAGAATTTAAAAGATAGCTTTTAAGTCTTTCATACCAAGCACGAGGTGCTTGTTTGAGACCATAAAGAGCTTTCTTTAATTTGAAAACATGATTTTCAAAATTTTCATGATGAAAACCAGGAGGTTGTTCAACATAAACTTCATCCTTAATAAATCCATTTAAAAAAGCACTTTTGACATCCATTTGAAATAATTTAAAATCTTTAAAACATGCAAATGATAACAATATGTGAATGGACTCAAGATGAGCAACTGGTGCATAGGTTTCATCATAATCAATACCTTCTTCTTGATTATAACCTTGTGCAACCAATCGTGCCTTGTTTCTAATTACCTGACCAGATTTATCCAATTTATTTTTGAATACCCACTTGGTACCAATAATTGAATGATCTGTTGGTCTGGGAACTAATTCCCAAACATCATTTCGTTGAAATTGATTGAGTTCTTCCTGCATAGCGATAATCCATGAACTGTCTTCACATGCATCTTCGATGTTCTTTGGTTCAATGGATGAAAGGAAAGCACAATGCGCCATTTGTTCAATTTGACGACGAGTTCTAACTCCATATGTAATATCTCCAATGATTAATTCTGATGGATGACTTGGAACTTGTGCAAAAGCCTTGGGAAGATCTGTATTATCTGAAATAGACTCAACAGAATGATTAGTAGCATCAATTTCATCAAGTTTGATATTATCTAAAGAATTAGATAAAGGTAATATATTTTCTTCATAATCAACAATGGGAGACTTAGATGAGGGATTCTCATCAAATGTGACATGTAGTGATTCTTCGACTGTTGAAGTTCTTTTGTTATATACTCTGTAGGCTTTGCTACGTGTTGAGTATCCAACAAAAATACCTTCATCAGATTTAGAATCAAATTTATCAAGTGCATCTTTAGTATTAAGAATAAAACATTTACATCCAAACACTTTAAAATATGATACACGTGGAATGCGATCAAAGAATAATTCAAAACATGTTTTATTTAGCAATGGCCTTATGAGAATTTTATTCATAATGTAACATGCAGTTGCGACAGCTTCAGGCCAAAAATATTTCGGTAAATTACTATCACAAAGCATTGTTCTTGCACATTCATGTAAGGTTCTATTTTTCCTTTCAACTACTCCATTTTGAGGAGGAGCACGAGGAAAAGAAAAATTGTGAGTAATGCCATTTTCATTACAAAACTTGGTAAACGATTCATTTTCAAATTCTCCTCCATGATCACTACGAATAGTGACAATGTTAGAGGATTTGATTTTTTGTATCTTTTTACAAAATATTGAAAATTCTTCAAAAGCATCATTCTTGTTTTGTAAGAATATAACCCAAGTATATCTTGAATAATCATCAACAATGACAAATGCATATCTATTTCTATTTAAAGAGGCTACTCTAGAAGGACCAAACAAATCTAAATGTAAGAGTTCTAAAGGTCTCTTTGTTGAGATAACATCATTTGATTTAAAAGAAGATTTGTGCATTTTTCCTTGTTGACAAGCATCACAAAAATGTTTGTGTTTGAAAGAAATATTTGGCATTCCATTTACTAATTTGTGTTTCGAAATGTGTGCTAGATTTTTGAAATTAGTGTGTCCAAAACGTTTATCCCATAAAAGTGTATCATCAGATGTAATCATTAAACAATGATTATTTGTGGTAACAGACATGCATAAAATATAAATGTTATTTTTACGCTTACCACGAAACAAAACAGATGACATATCAGAATCATAAATAATGCAATCATTTTGTTCAAAAACTATTTTGTAGTTTTTATCGCATAACTGACTAATGGAAAGTAAATTATGTTTCAAACCGTCAACCAGGTGAACATTCTCAATGTAGGCTGATTTGTACTGCCAACTGTTCCAGTGCCTATGATTTTTCCTTTCTTGTTGTCACCAAAGGTAACTGTGCCTCCATCTTTATATTTAATGTTTGAAAGCAAGTTGAAATTTCCTGTCATATGTTTTGAACATCCACTGTCCAAAATCCATCTTTCTTTCCTAGGTACCTGAAAGATAAAACATTAAGCATTGGTACCCTTTGTTTTGAGGGTCCTTGGGATTAGATTTTAGGAAGCCAAACCCTAGTGGAATTTGGCATTCTAATGTAATCACTAGAATGAAGAATAGAATGCATAAAATGAGAAATATAACAATTTCTATTTTCTAAGCATGTATTCTTATGAACCCATACACTAATTGTAGTAGGTTTCCTAAGAGATGATTTTGAAAAGTTAATAACATTTCTTTGTAAATAAGAAGCATGAATGTTTACTTTCTTTGTGTAAATAAATGCGTGATTCTTCTTTTGAGGTTTAACAAAAGTAGTTATTCCACAAGAAGAAGAAGTGTTATAAGATTTGGGTGCATCCTTATGAGAATATCCCAGACCTTGTCTATGATTTGCTAGATATTGTATTGTTAGTAAATCATCAAGATTAGTCTTTCCTTTATTAAATTTATTAATATTGGAAGACATCTCGTCGTATTTCATCTTTAGTGATGAAATATTTCTATTCATTTCGGATATTTGAGTATGTAGTTCTAGATTCTTAGTTTTGAGAATATCATTCTCTTTACTAAGATTTAAATTTTGAGAAGATGTATTCTCAATAGGTGTAGTGTTCTTAGAAGAAGATAATTCTTGATATTTAATAAGAAGATCATCATTATTCTGTTTCAAAGATTTATGTTGACTATTCAATTTTTTGAAACGAAAATAGAGATCTTTTAATGCATCAAGTAATTCTTTGTTATTAAAAGAACTTACCTCATCTTCATCATCTTGTGCCATAAAGCACATGTTGGCATTTTCATTTAGATCATCATCTTCATCATCTAAAGAATCATCCCATGTTGCTGCAAATGCCTTTTTCATTTTGTCAAACCTCCTTTCTCTTCTGGATTGATCATTGTTGGAAGTTTTGAACTTTGCTTTGAGAAGAGGACAGTCTTTCTTCATATGTCCTGGTTTATTGCAATTAAAGCAAAGAGAAGAATCAGTATTCTTAGATTTAAAATTATTATACTTATCTTTCTGAAAGAATTTTCTGAAGTTTTTGGCAAAAAATGCGATATCATCATCTGAATCTTCATTATCTGATGTTGCGTTGAATGCAAGTACTTTCTTCTTTTGATCTGATTCTTCTTTCTCATCTTGTAGTGTAACTTCATGGGCCATTAAGTTACCAATAAGATTTTCCAAAGATAATGTGGAAAGATCATTGGCTTCCTCAATAGCGGTGATCTTTGGACGCCATACTGGGGTTAAAGCTTTAAGAATTTTGCGAACCTGTTCAAGAGAAGTGTAAGTTTTTCCAAGAGCATTCAAAGAATTTATAATATTAATAAACCTGGTGTTCATTTCTCCAATTGTCTCTTGGTCCTTCATCTTGAATAACTCGAATTTGTGAACCAAAACGGAAATCTTAGTTTCCTTCACTTTACTGGTTCCTTCATGAGTTACCTCAAGTATATGCCAAATCTCATTAGCACTTTTGGCCGGAGATACTCAATTAAACTCATGTTTATCCATAGCACAAAATAAAGCATTCATGGCCTTTGAGTTGTTGGTTTTTGCAGTTTTGTCATTGGTGGTCCAATCAGCAATAGGAGTAGTTGGATTTTCGTATCCTGACTCTACGATGTCCCAAATCTCATAATTCATACTTTGGAGATGAATCTCCATTCATATTTTCCAATATGAGTAATTTGAACCATCAAATAGAGGAGGACGAGTTTGAGAGTGCCCTTCAGGATGCTGATTGTAGTTGTGTGGAACTGCGTTCATGTTTGAGGAACTTTCTACCATCTTAACCTTGCTCTGATACCAAATGTAATTTTAGCCTGTAAGGATCAATACACTAGGGGGGGAAATAGTGTGTATAAAAAATGTCGCAAATAAAATGTTAGTAATATTTGCAAAGATGGCACAGAAATAAAAAGACAAGTACTGAAATTAAATCAATCGCAAACACAGAGATTTATCCTAGTTCGGATCCTTGTGATCCTACTCCAGTCCTCTACCCCGTAGAGATTTTCAATCCACTATAATCACTTGCCCCGTAAGCACGAACTTACAAAAATGGCGACACTCCCCGTGTCCCAAACTTTGTACAATCTCTAACAGAGATTCAAACCTGTAAAATAATGAAATAGAAAAACACCTATAGCCTTGTTATAAATTTTAGAGAATGAATTCAAGGATGGTGTTTTAGAAGAAGAACTTCAAGATGTAAAAGATATGTAATGAAGAGCAACACTTGAAGTTCTCTGGTTCACAAAAGAAGAGAGAGATCAATCGATTTCTTCTTGCAATTATGAACACAAACAACTTTCCAAAATGATGTTGAAAAAACCAAGTTCTTCCGTTCTTAAATGAAGAAGGAAATCTAATGATTTCTTCTTACAAATAAGAAAAGAACAACTAATGGCCTAACGCTTTAGAAAAGAGAAGACTTGATTCCAACAAATAAGAGAGTAAAGAAGAGGAAAGTGTGTGAAAGAAAAGAGAGGGTCTACCCCTTTATTTATAGTGTTTAGGAACGGTTGGGGACTGTAGTTAACGTTGGAAAACGGGCAAGAACCGTCCCTGAAAATTTGAGATTAAAACGGCTAGTTTTGAAATTGGTCGACCAAAATGACCACATTGGTCGACCAAAATTTAGAGAGGGAATTTCGACCGTTGGAAGACATTTCTAGAATCTACACGGTTAGGAGAGTTTGCACATGCAATCCCATAACCAAATTCGAAGGTTTAAAATTGGTCGACCAAAATGGGGTTATTGGCTGCCAATTTTCAAAGTTGCGAATTTTCGAAATTGGGAAGTGCAGATATCTGAGTAATGGAACTTAGATGACTAAGATATATTATCACAAGGCTTTGTGACTCTTAATAAAGTAAATTTGACAATGATTACATAAAGCCGTAGATAGGACTACATCTGCAACTGAATCTGAGAAGCTTCTTTGCAGGAGATCCTTATCAAGTGATTATATATCCAAGTCGTGGATTAGGTGCCTTTGTCTTTCCAGCTTCATGATTGATATATCTGATTGAGTATGCATGAAGATATCTGATTTGTGTGGAACTCAGCATTGATATGTATCTGCATACATAGAGTTAGTAGCACTGAATGTGTTTGTCATATCAAAACCATATGGGAATAGAAATATGGCATTATGAAATTCCAACAAGACGGAGCGGATCCGGGGGGGGGGGGGGGGGGGGGGGGGGGGGGCTATCTCAAATTTCAAGCAGCTTTGGCAAGAGTCTCTTTACGAGGCCTGGGAAAGGTTTAAGGACCTTCAACACCAATGCCCACATCACGGGATTCTGTCATGGGATTTGGTTCAAAGATTTTATAATAGGCTACAGCCCAGCACCAAAATGATAATTGATGCTACAGCACAAGGTGCCTTGCTGGATAAATCTCCTGAAGAAGCCATAGACTTGCTTGAGCATATGGCGGAAAATAATCAGCAATAGAGCGAAGAACGAACCATTGTGACCAGGACCCCCGAGGTCAAAGCTGCCAGCCATCTTGATTCTCACATCGAGACCTTGTGCAAACAGGTGGCCAGAATTGAACAACGTTTGGACTCAATCCCAACGACCACCGGCACCTCTTCGTACCATCCTTCAGAGGAATATGGAGAGAACAGTTATGTTCCCAATGAGGTGCATTATGATGGTGCTGAATCATCGGAGTTCGTGCAATATGTCCAAGGAGAGCGACGCAACCAATGGCAACACCCGGCTGCTATAAATCATCCGGGGTTTTCTTATGGAAACCCAAGTGGAGGGCTACAACCTTCACAATTTCAGAGACCGCCATCCCCTTCTCAGCAACAACAAAGGCAATCACAAAATCAGCAGCAGAATGGGTTTAGGCCAGCTGGGCCATATTAACCACCAGGTTACTAGTTCAATCGCGCACCTCAGCAGGGCTATGCACCATCTCCACCTCGGTCCAGTTTGGAGAGAACTTTAGATACATTCATGAGTGGGCAAGCCAGGTTTAACCAGGACACGTCCGCTCAGTTCAAGAATATTAATACTTCGCTCGATGAACTGAGGGGCCAGATGTCCCAGCTGCTGAAGAACTACGGGAGGTTGCCTTTGCAACCGGAGCCGAATCCGAGGGCTCAAGCCAACGTTGTGGTCTCCGTTACCACACGAGGAGGACGGGCAACTGACCCCGTTATGAGTCCGATTGTGAAAAAGGAGAAAGTTATAACTGAAGAGGTCGTTATTGGCAATGATAAAGAAGAGGCTGCAGAAGAGCCTACAAAGAATGAGGAGAAGGCAGATTCACCATCCACCACATCCACAACAACGCCGTCTCCTAATTATATCGCAAGGAGCAAATGAAGCCGACCTCCTCTGTCGTATCCACATAGGTTGGCTTTGGCTAAGATGGAGAAGAAATACTCCAAATTCATGGAGCTTCTGAAGGGCATCCAGCTCAATATCCCATTCATGGATGCCATCACAGAGATTTCCATTTATGCCAAATTTTTAAAGGACCTGATCACGGGGAAGAGGAAGCACGAAGAGATAAAGCTCGTGGAGGACTCTACCTCCGTTATAAAGAATCGTCTCCCCCGGAAGCTACCAGATCCACGAAGCTTCACTGTTCCATGCTCCATCGGAGGCATGACGATCAGCCGTGCACTAATTTACTTGGGAGCGAGCATCAGCTTGATGCCACTATCCATATGTGAAAGACTTCATACCAGAAGCGAATTGGAGCCGACGAACATGTCCATTCAGTTAGCGGATCATTCGATCACATATCCGGTGGGCTTTGCCAGGGACATAATTCTGAAGATAACTCCTGGGTTGTGTGTTCCAGTTGATTTTGTTATTATGAATATGCCTGAGGGAGGGAGCTCCCAGCTTATACTTGGCCGCCCCTTCATGGCGACGACCGGCGTCTTGATTGATGTCCGTGAAGAGACTCTCTCATTGAACATGGGCAACATTGAAGCTGAATTCAGGCTGCAGAAACCAATGAGGGATGTAACGGCCCGCATTTTTAGGCGTGTTTAAGTTCGTGCGTGCCCGTATTTGATTTCAGTCGTCCGAATAATTTTTCGTCAGTATGTTCTTTTCTCCTACGCATCGACGTAAGCGCATCTCTGTTTTTAATTTTTCACAGATCATGATTAATTAACTATTAAACCTAACTGTTAATTAATCTAATCTAATCTAATCCGTAATTAAATCCTATGTCGACAGCCAACCAACTCCTACCTGATAATTCCTCCTCTTCATTATCAGTAGACACATCTCATCAACCGTCAACACCCACAGCCAGCTCCTCCATCATCAAGCTGTTCCCCCAACTGCACTGTTGTATTTCAAAAGCAGGGGCATCGTCTCTTCACCTGTAAGGAAAAACTCTCAACCAGCAAACAACTCCCTGAGGAAATCTATCCATCATCCCTCCACTATACAACTCCACCATCATCACCCCCTTCAGCCACCATCTCCTCCACCATACAAACAGGAAACAAACCATCCTCCACCATCTCCATACAACCCAAAAATCAAAACAGAAACCCAAACCAATCAAAATCAACCCAAATCTGAAAACCCAAAACTTCAGATTCATTTCAGAATTTTAGAATCAAGAAGAAATCAACACAAACCATTTCAGATTCAAACAAAGAGGGGAAGCAAACAAATCTGAAAATATTTTCAGATTCAAATCATCACCCAACCCTTAAACTTCTTCCCCTTCCTCTTCTCCTCCTTCCCTTTGGCCGAACCTCCCCTTACTCTCGCCATCAGCCGCGCACGCCGGCCAGCAAAGAACGCTGACGTCGCCTGAAGGAGCCCGACGCCCACGCCCACTCGCGCGCCTGCAGGCCGCCGGACCGCCGGCCGCTGCACACCTGTCACTGGAGATCGCCGCCCTGCCGCCGAGAAGCTGCCGTCGTGAAGCCCCCTCCTCCCTGCGTCTTGTGCGTAAGCCCTCCCCATTTGTGTGGGCTTGCTTTGCTGCAAATGAAAAGAAAATGAAAAAACAAAAAAAGGGGGGAAAAAGATAAGAGATGACAGAGAGACAGGCTGAGAGAGAAGATAGAGTGACTGAGAGAGAGAGAGAGAGAAAGAGAGAGGGGGGGGGGGGGACAGACCTATAAATGAGTAGGATATGTGTTAACAAATGTGACGGAGAGAGACTTAACAGATATAATTTCAACCTGTTAACTTTTTACCCCTTAGTCAAAGTTAGTAAGTGGACTTTTAATACCTTGTTTAACCATGTGGTTAGCCTAGTTAATTAATTCTTTGTTAATATTAATTAGCTGTTAACAATAGTTAGTGTTAATTAATTGTCAAACTGATTTTAACATGTTAACATTTACCCCATAGTCAACTTGGTAGGTTAGTACCTCCACTAAGATATCATCATTGCCTTGCATTTTTAGCAGGACCAAATTTAGTTATTTTATATATGATGGGTTGCTAAACACATGATGTGTTAGTTTATTTTTTTATAGGAACAATACTAGAAAGTAACAGTACCACTTTATATGGAAGCAGTGACAAGTTTTATAAACAACTCCTATGTTATTAATAACTTAACAATAAGAACATTGTATCATGAGTTAAATTAGTATCAGTTTTACTTAATGTGGAATTCTTAACTTAATACCGTAAAATCTAATGTCACAGTTATAACACGCCCTTGTACGTCCGCTCGGATACCTGAATCACGTCGCTTCAGGCAAGTGCACATTTTTACTGCGGTTTTTGATTGTTCCGATAGGCAAGTGTACATTGTTCATGTTTGATAACCGTTGCTTTTAATTGTTTTAAACTGAGATATTCTGATATGCAAGTTGTGCCTTTTTCCACGTTTTAACTACCGCTTCCTCTAAAACTGCTTATGTTTACTTCTGGTGCATTGCAAGATTTAGACACGTGTGCGTGCGTATGGACATGTTGATAGAAATTGATTAATGCCTTGTAAATTGCAGAAGACAAACCATAGACTTGCGGCCTGTTTGGCAAATTATTGAACATGTGGCCTGTTTGGCAAATCATAGCGGCCTGTTTGGCAAATCATAGAACTTGCGGCCTGTTTGGCAAATCATAGAACAAAATGGCCTGTTTGGCTACTCTGGCTTGTGCCAGCACTATAACTCCTGATGGCTCGGTTGGCCGTATCTGGCTCGTGGTCCAGACAAAGTACACTTGGGTGGGGTTGGGTTCCGGGCACTAGCCGGTAGTAAACGGGTTGCCTTCCAGGGCACTTGAAGGTGTAGTCACTTACTATTCGTCTAACGATGGGGGCCTTAGTCACGAACTTGCACACATTATCGAATTGATT
Organism: Scilla litardierei; assembly: GCA_030789695.1. Taxonomy (NCBI): domain Eukaryota; kingdom Viridiplantae; phylum Streptophyta; class Magnoliopsida; order Asparagales; family Asparagaceae; genus Scilla; species Scilla litardierei. The sequence continues at coordinate 111,866,665 of CM061132.1, forward strand.
GAAATGGATATATGGATGTGTTTAACATTTAAACTGCTGTTATTTCCCTTTTAGTATAAATGCCATGTTGTCATCTTTAATAGAATTGCCATGCCAATTACTTCGCACACAACACTTGCCATGCTACTACTTTACACACTACACATACCATGTTGTTACTTTACACACTACACTTGCCATGTCAGTTACTTTCCACACTACACTTGCCATGTCATTTACTTTGCACACCACAGCCTTATTACTTTATGTACTACACTTACCATGACCATACTTTGCACACTACGCTGACATGCTTTAATTATTGAAATCTTATTGTGTCATGTTAAAGATTTTGAAAACCTTGCCGAGGGTCTTTCCTACTAACGTTTTAAATCTTGCCGAGCGACCCTCACTGACGTATATTTCCTTGTCTTGTGAAATATACGTTAGGTATTAGACAGATTTGCAGAGGAGCAAGCCTAGAGACTGAAAAGGTCGACCAGAGTGCCCAGACGCTGTGATCTGCTGCTGGAGAACAACGAGCCTTTGCATCACCGCTAAAGTTTAATATTTGTGTTAATTATATTCAGGTGTAAATCTGGTTGTGTTTCTGTTTCTAATGGCCATCCTAGGCCTTATTTGTGTACTTGTAAATCTGGACATTGATGTAATAATGATGAAACTCTATATTGTTCTGAGTTTGAATGCAAGGATCTGCCTACGGTTTAATCACAGACGCTTATTGGGCTGGAGCTTCCCCGCTCAAGTCCAAGCGGACCCGCTCGCGTCCTCTATCCTAAGTATAATGTGAAGCAGGGCGTGACAAGGGAGCATGCCAGAGAGGAAGGAGCTAGCTATTTGGAGCTCTTAGAAGATGAGGCCATCGGAGATTATACTTCTGAGGGGGTCATGAAGGACCCGATAAGAACAGGTGTTGACGACGACGGCGACCCAATTTACCACAAAGCGGTCGTCGCCTATATCCGTGTGTTGGATGAGGAGCTCTTGGATGATCCTTGACATCATGAGAAGACGGAGGCCATCAGTTACGCCGCCGAGAAAAAGCATGGAGGAGAAGGGTGCCAAATACCGCCACACGGTATTATTGGCAAGAACGATGAGCGAATTTCACACGTGCCAAATGACCATTGAAGATCTTGAGGGAGTCGAGTTCATGACTCAAAACGAGCGCTTATTGGGAGGCAACCCAATCTTTTATATCTTGGATTCTCTTTTTCGATTTCTTATTTTTACTTTATTTATTTGAGAAAACCAAACAAAAACGTTGTTTATTTCTCGTAAAAACACAAAATCATAAAAATTTGATGGGCTCTTCCTTTTTACAAGTTGAACATGAGGGAGCATGTAAATCGACATTTTAAATGGAAGAGAGCTGGAGGAGAGCAGCAGATGTGAAGAGAAGACCGAAGGAGAAGAGCTAAACGGGGATACATGTTGCTCGACCGAGTAGCCACTCTGCTCGGTCGAGCAGCGCAAGCACAATAGAAAAGCTCAAAAACGTCGCTCTGTCTATACGGCCCGAGCAGCCTTTGCTCGGCCCGAGCAGACACCGAATCGACTGAGCAGCCACTCTGCTCGATCGAGTAGCACAGGCTCGAGAAAGAAGCTCAAAACGACGTTATGTCTACGCAGCCCGAGTAGCCTCTGCTCGGTCCGAGTAGTGATCTACTCCATCGAGCAGACCATGCTCAATCGAGCATAAAAGGGAGTGTTCTAAACTAGTTTTTTAATGTCCGACTCGACCAAGCAGCTTCACTGCTCAAACGAGTCGATTTATCCTAATTCTTCGGGCCCCACTTCCAAACGAGTTGGGTTATTAAAACCCAACTCGTTTCATTTTTACCCTAAGCACACTTACCTTAAACTACTGCCCGAAAAAACACCCCCAACCCTACTCGATCTACCCCCGTCGCCGTTCACCCCCCGTCGCCGTTCACCCCTCCGTCACCCGCGCCGCCGTCTGCGCCGCCCGTACGGTCGGCCCCTCTCCCTCTCCGGTCATTCTCTCCGTCTCTCTCTCTCTCTCTCTCTCTCTCTCTCTCTCTCTCTCTCTCTCTCTCTCTCGATCTTCCCCCCTCTCCCTCTGCCTATTCCCCTTCCCCCTTTCCGATCACTGACAGACGCCGCCAGTGGCTATGATGCCTACGACGACCCCCCCCACAAAAAACCCCCTTCCAATTAAAACCCCCCTGACATCCACCCTCCTTCTCCCTCCCCCTCTCATCATGCCTCACCCCCTCATCTCCCAATCGCCGCAGCCCTAGGGCTACACTGCTGCTCGATCGAGCACCCATAGTGCTTGACTGGGCAGTTCATCACCTCCCTCATTGCGCTCAACATTTCTGACCGAGCATATTAGATGCTCTGTCAGGACATCCCACGAGCGGAACTGCTCGACCGAGCAGTACAGCTGCTCGGCCCAAGCAGCCCCAAACTCAGCCATCACTCAGCATTTTCACTGCTCGACCAAGCAAGGCTTGTGCTCGGTCGAGCAGGTTCACAGATCCCTTATTATAATTTTCATAAACTTACGTCTTATTTGTTTCTATTTCAGGTACGATTCGCCTACATCAGCGTACACATTCGGGATTAGCTTGGGGGAGACTTTCACTGCGCTCACTCAGTCGGTACACTCTTTCCTCTTTTTACTTTTGTACCGACACATCATGAGCGAGTCGAGGCAGACCCGTCCTCCATCATTGACCTACTTCAGACACATGGCCCACCACCCCTGATCCTAGCTCTAGCTCCTCCACCACGGCCACCCCCTGTGACTACCGTTGCACCACTAAGTGCTCCACATTCTCAGGCTTCTGCAGAGCCTGCTTCTCCCACACCTGAGTCGGTCACCACAGTCCAGTCCACCACTGCTCTTGTCCTATATTCACCACCCACATCATTTGGTCCACAGCAGCGGGACCCATCACCACCTCCAGTGGGTGGTGCCCCTGCATGATTCTGTCCATACCCACTTTTGCCTCCCTCATATTATATTGTGCACATCTGTCTTTTTGGGGCTCTGGTCATACATAGCATGGGGGAGGACCCACCATGCAACAATTTTTGCATACGCATCATCTTTTTTATCTTTTCATCATATCATGTCTTATTTCTTCTTGTACGGTTTTATTTTTCATTCATTTTCTATCATCCCACCCACCCACCCTCTCTAGCATCATCTCCCGCATACTGGCGTTTTCTCAGCAGTGAGGACACTGCTGAGTTTAGCTTGGGGGATGAGCGCTATCGCTTTATTTTTATTTTCCTTTTTATTTTTCTTCCTTTTTCGGCTTTTTAGTTTACTTTTCCACCCATTTTTCACCTTTTAATATTTTTTCTTGGTCTGCATCACGTTTTTCATGTTTGTCATGCATGCATGTCTATTTTTCATTCTTTTATTTTCTCCACACTCTTCTCTTTTTGCTGAGATTGTTCTGCATGATGATACTTCTTGTTGCCCTCAGTAGATTTTCACGGTGCTTATTATTTGATGACATGCTATCTAGGGTAGTTTCAATTTTACTTTCTATATGCGTGCATATTCTGTTGTTGATCTATCTGATTTAATGCCTGTTATGAATTGAAAATCAAATGCATGAAATAGTATCTAGTATGCGCTATGTTGGGTAATGCACCTCGGTTCACGCATCATTAGAACACTTGGAGCATCTGCTTGCTATCTCCTTCACTTCTATTTGCATGCTTGATGTTATTGTGCTTATTACTGCGTGTTTTTCAGTATTAGTGTAGATGAATGAAAATATCCATGCTAGTTATGAGTTTAGTTAGAGTATTATCTTATTGAACCGTTGTGCATCTCTGATGAGTAAACGCATCTATCTCTGATGAGTAAACCGAGTGATTCATTATTTTCCTTCTCCACATATCTTTATGACTATCTACATATCAGTTGGTTTCACCCCCGCCGCTACCCTTACCGCATCTTACTTCCCAAAAATCCAAAAAAAATACCTTCTAAACAAAATGTAAAAAAAAATGTGAAAGAAAAGAAAAAGAAAGAAAAGAAATAAATAAAATTGTTTCATATTTCTTTATTAGAAGTTATCACAATTACTTGGGAAAAGACAAAAACTTACATATCATATTCCTAGATGCGACACCTCGAGCTAAGCTTGCGGGGTGAACCAATTGATCATATGAGTGAGTATGACATTAGAGTGGAGATGATGCACAATGGGGAGATTTGATAGTGCTTGAACTTTACGAAATATTTTAGTTTTTTTGGAGATTTTTCATGATTCGAAGTGGGTACCTGAATAGCATGATTCCTTTCATTCTCTATTGCATGCTGGTGTGACTTCTATATGCTCCAATTGTATCTATTGATTGAAAAGTGCATTGCTAATTCTTTTATACTAGACTATATAAATTGCATGAGATTGATATGAGTTGATGGCATTATTTTAGAAGATCCCTATTTTTGTCTCTATTGCATGCTAGACATATGATTAGTAAAACTTGAAATTCCATTAGCAAGCGTTTTTACCATTCGAACCATCGTGACATACTGTTGAGGCTTGAGATCTAATTGAACATCTTAGCACCCTCAATCCATCTCTATTCTCCTTTTATTTTTATTTTTATTTCCTTTCGTTTATCTCCCAGTGCACCTAGTATTTGTCTTCCTCGAGGACGAGTAAGAGTAAGCTTGGGAGATTTTGATGTGTCTATATTTTACATCTTTTCATAGCATCTTCCCATTTCATTTCATGCCATTTTCACAACCAAATCCCGTATTTTCCTACGATATTGCAATTCTAACGTTATATTCGAGTTTCGTAGTGTTTTATGGATTTTCAGGGATTTTGGAGCGATTCAGGACCCATTTTAGATATGGACACATTCGGCATACTCTGGAGCCTGTTGGCGTATCTCTACAGGAGTTCGTCAAGTTTTGGAAGCCTATGGGAGGAGTAGAGGAGATTGCCACGAGAGGAGGAGAAGCTGCAAAGAAGCAGCTCAGGATTTCCCAGGTGACTCGACCGAGCAGAGCAGCTGCTCGGTCGAGCAGGGGCAAGACGTACAGATACGCAGGCTGCTCAGACCGAGCACCCATGGTGCTCGATCGAGCAGCTCCTATCATCGAAGCACGATCAACCTCCTACTCGGGTCGAGCAGATCTTATGGCAACCGAGTCAGTCTGCTGCTCGACCGAGCAAGGCTGACTCGGACCGAGCAGACATAGTGGCATATTTTGGAGAAGCGAGACTCCCTGACGTACTCAACCGATCAGGAGGGCTGCTCGATCGAGCAGCCCGACCGAGCAAGCCCATGCTCGATCGAGCCACTGACTCGGTCGACGACACTGAAGGCTATTTTTTGGAATTTCTCGCGTGGCCTTCTGATGCGCGCTTGGGAGTGAAGAGTGGATCTGGGTCGTTCATTTGCGAGGAGTTGATTCTATTGTAGTTTTTGAAGTACTTTTGGGGAGAAAAGGAGATTAGAAATTTGGTTAGATCTAAACCTAGTTTTTTTGGAGATTATTGAATTATTTCTTGGAGATCTACTATTCTTGCGTTCTGGAATCTTGGGATTTCTTTTGGATTATTATTTGCAACTGTTCTTCACTGCCTTTGTTGTGTAAGTTATTTGTTCTCTTATTTGATTGGGTTTCCATAATGCTTTCCTTGATAAAAATCGCATTTTTATTCGTTAAAATCACTATGTGTGAGTAGTTTCCTCTAGGGTTGATGGGTTAGCCCTAAGACTTTAGGGGGAAGATGTAGATCTGGATCTTTAGATTGGACTAGGAATGCAGGGGAGTATTTTGGTCGATCCTACCAAATCCCTAGGATAACCCGCACTGAGATCATGCCCACGATCTGTGAAATTGATGAGCTTAAGGGGTATCCTTGGGATTTGAATAGGGAAATCGGTGGATCCAATCAAGGCTCGTGACCATGCCCAGCTCGTGCCTTGAGGGGATTCACCGACGAACTATACCGCTACGTTGATGGCTACCGCCATTGCGTTAATGAGAGCTACCGAAATACCTCGATGTTCTAACCCACGAGAGTGGTACGAATTGAGAGATTAATCCCCTAATCCTAATGCAACGTAAGGATCCTATTCCAACATCGATCCCCGATGGTCTTAGCGGTGATCCCTAATACCCTAGTTCCTTTTAGTATTGAATCAACAATAATACCACAACCAACCCTTTCAACCCGACAGCTATCTCACTTCGAGATATAAAAATAATCTGAGAACTCAAATACACTGTCACCTTCCTTGTGGGATCCGACATCTTTTATACTATAATTTGACACCGTCTGCTTGTGGATAGAGCCTCGAATTGACACCTAGGGGCCATACTGCGCCTAGCGATCGTGACACCGCTAGGTGGAATTCAGGTGTTGGTTCCCGGTGCGTCATCCATCAAGCAAACCTTGACGGCTACCTCAACCAATCACTCAGAGATCATCGCAGTCCATGAAGCAAGCAGAGAATGTGTCTGGCTACAGTCAGTTGTAAATCACACCCCGGTGACGACCGGATTGAAGTCTGGGGATCTTGAACATACTACAATGTTCGAAGACAACGCTGCTTGCATAGCTCAACTACGAGGTGGCTACATCAAAGCGATAGAATGAAGCATATTTTCCCCAAATTCTTCTGGACGCACAAACTACATAGAGATGGCGTGATCGATGCCAGACAAGTATAATCATGTGACAACCTGGCTGACTTGTTCACTAAAGCTCTTCTACTGCTACCTTTAGGAAATTTGTAAAGAAAATTGGGATGAGGCGCCTACGAGATCTGAAAGCCTAAGTGCTTGCACAGATTAGGGGGAGTTAGGGAGTGTCTGCACTCTTTTTCCTTATCTATGGTGTTTCCCACGGGGTTTTGATGTGTCCATATTTTTCACTATTTTCATATCATCATTTCATTGCATTCCATGCCATTTTCGCATCTAAATCCCGTATTTTCCTGCGATATCGCATTTCTGACATTATATTCGAGTTTCGTAGTATTTTATGAGTTTTCAGGGATTTCGGAGCGATTTGGGACCCGACTTGGGTATGGACACATCCGACACGCCCGTGAGCTCATTGGCGAAGCTATGCAGGAGTTCGCCATATTTTTGGTGCCATGGGAGGAGAAGAGAGAGAGCAGGAGAAAGGAGAGAAACTTCAGGAGCTTTCAGAAAATGTTTCCCAGATGACTCGACCAAGCAGAGTATCTGCTCGGTCGAGCAGATACAAATGAAGAGAATGGGCTGATACGGGGATCGCTCAGACCAAGCAGTGCATCTGCTTGGTCGAGCAGATATTCATTTCGAAAGCTGAAGCAATCTAGTGCACGGCCTGAGAGACTACCCAGCGACCGAGTCAGCCTCTGCTCGGACGGAGTAAAGCTGACTCGGCCCGTGCAGGCAGAGCAAGGACTTTGGACCTTTTCGATTCCCTGTCAAGCTCGGTCGAGCAGCACTTCTGCTCGGACCGAGCGACTGACCGAGTAACAAGATGCTCGACCGAGTCGCCTACTCGGTTGAGGATGCTGAGGCTATTTTTGGAAACATTTGTGGAGCATCTGTTGCATGATCTGAGCAGCGAAGGTTGGGGGAAGCTGCGACTTCGATGGGAGGCGATTCATTTTAGAGTTTTTTTGAATAGGTTTTGGAGAGCGGAGCTTAGGCGATTCCTTGTTAGTCTTTTAGATTAATTTTTGTTGAAGATATTGGATCGAAACTTTTGGATTGTTATTTTGGTCCTCTATCGTTCTTGCGCTTGGGTATCTGGATTTTTCTTTGGATCTATAAATTGCAATTCTTATCTATCTCTCGCTGTAAGTCTTCTATCTTTATTTTACCAATTGCTATGATGTTCTCTTCAATAAAAATGATGCTTTTATTCGCTACTATTGCCATGAGTGAGTAGATCTTTCTAGGGTTGATGGGTTAGCCTTAATGTCCTAGGGGGAAGACGTAGATCTGGATCTCTCGTTGAATTAGGGATTTAGGAAAGTATTTCGGTCGATCATACGGAATCCCTAGATAACCTGTACTGAGATCATGCCCATGGTCTGTGAAATTGATGTGCTTAAGGGGTATCTTTGGGATTCCAATAGGGAAATCGGTGGATCCAACCAAGGCTCGTGACCATGCCCGGCTCGTGCCTTGAGGAAATCTATCGATGAGCTATACCGCTACGTTGACGGATACCGCCATTGCGTTAACGAGAGAGACATAAATACCTCACAATTCTAACCTACGAGAGTGGTACGAATTGGGAGATTAATCCCCTAACCCTAATGAAACGTAAGGATTCTATTCCAACGTCGATCCCCGACAATCTTAGCGGTGATCCCTAATGCCCTAGTCCTTTTTATTAGTAAAACAACAAAAACACCCCAATCAACTCCTTCAACCCGATAGCTATCTCACTTAGAGATATAGAAGTGAACTGAGAACCCATATACACTATCACCGTCCCTGTGGGATTCGATATCATTTATACTACAACTTGACACCGTCCGCTTGCGGATTGAGCTCGGAATTGAAACCTAGGGGCCATACACGCCTGGCGATTGTGACACCGTCGGGTGGAATCTAGGTGTAAGTTTCGGTGCGTCAAGTTTTTGGCACCGTTGCCGGAGACGGTAATAGTGTTTATCTCAGTTTATTTTTATTTTTAGAAGTTTGCTGGCACTCTAATCATTTCTCATCTTTCCACCATTTCTATTCTTTTATATATTTCAGTGCTACTGATGGTATTTGTTTGAGTTTTGTTGGTGCATGAACACTCGTTTTGGAGCACATATTAGAGAGCTATTATTCGATCCCGAGATCGAGAAAACAGCACAGGCTTTGAGGGCCTCCAGTAGGAATCCTTCTCCCTCTGCCCAGATGGCAGACAACAATACTCCTCCTCCTCCTTGCACCGGGTCCATCAAGGACTATATGAAGCCGACCTTTGGAAACAACTCATCCATTCTTAGGCCGAAACTGGCGACGGCGAGCTTCGAGCTGAAAATGGGGCTAATTAATTCGATGTAGCAGGATCCCTTTCACGGGCATTCCTACGAAAACCCCAACCACCACATCGATACCTTCCTTGCAAAGTGTGACACTTTCAAGGCAAAGGATGTGAGTGATGATGCAGTAAAGCTGCGGTTTTTCCTGTTCACTCTGAGGGATAATGCCTCATACTGGCTCCGGGCCCATCCTCCCAATCATTTCACCACATGGGAGAAGCTGGCACTTGCCTTCGTGTATAAGTTTTATCCACCCTCGAAGACGGTGCGAATCAGGGGAGCCATCAAGAACTTCAAGAAGCTCCCACATGAATCACTCTATGAGACATGGGAGAGGTTCAAGGACCTCCAACACTAATGTCCTCACCACGGGATTCAGCCATGGGATTTGGTGCAAAGCTTTTACAATAGATTGCAGCCTAGCACCAAGAAGATTATAGATGCTGCGACGCACGTCACCTTACTAGATAAATCTTCCGAAGAGGCTATAGACTTGTTGGAGCATATGGCGGCCAACAATCAATAATGGAATGAAGAAAGGACTATTGTGACCCAGACCCTCGAGGTCAAAGCTGCCAGCAATCTGGACTCTCACATCGAGACACTATGAAACAAGTGGCCATGATTGAACAGCGTGTTGGATCCTGTCAAAACAGCGTTGTTAGGATCAAAATAAAGTAGAGACTTACGTTTGCGTATGCGGTACGGTAGTCTCTGAACTTTGCCCTCAGATTCGCCACAACGGTCGATACTTCGTCACGAAGGATCGAAGCAGAGTTTCACCGCCTAAATCTCTAACTAGAAGAGGATTTTAATGGAAGGGAGAAGAAGAACATAAGGATGCCTTATGCAAACTTATGGCATGAAAAGTGTGACTAAATGCCTTACCCTTGGGTCCTATTTATAGGCTTTAGGGGTAGTTATTGTAGGAAATAACTAAATATAAGCTTATTAGCCTATATTAGCACATTCATTTATCTTCTTCTTTATCCTCTTATCAAATGCCATTTTGCACTTATAAAGTGGCCTTTTCCACTTATCGAGTGGCTTTTTCCACTTATCGAGCGGTCCTTTTCATACGAGAAAAGGTTCCCTTCGCGCACGCCTTTGTGCACGCGACATCTAAGGTCCGTATACCCTCATACATCCCCTCATAGGTGTATTTATGTCGTCCATATCCAACATCTCCCACTCACACTTGAGGGGATTGTAAGGAAACTTTTTTTCCTCTAACTCTTCTGTTTATCATACCGAGAAATAGGCCGTGTGACCGTCATGCGCATAGAGTCCGCTGTTGTGCACTTGTTAGAGATACACAACACTCCTCGAGGTGCAAAGTTGAGTAGATCAACGCATGCTTTACCCTAGATTATTTCTTCACATTTCTTATACTTTATATTCAACAATTGAATCCCATCTGGATTGCAATTGGCTGGCCAGCTTTGAATCTTTAAAGTCCAAATGTGAATGCGAAATTAATCTTCCTCTTCTTGCGATCCTTTCGATCTTGACTTGACTTGCTTTTCTAACATGCCCCGCCGGACCGAATTAACCGTAGTCCATAAGTAACATGCTAAGATAGCAATCACCCGGTCAAATCTAAAGGAACAAATTAGAGTCCATAAGGGTAATGAATTAAGACCCATGTGGTCTTTGGGTCTCACATAATAGTAAACTTATTTACTATTCTAACCCAATGGTCAAAAAATGCATACGTAGTATGAATACGTATTACAACATCGCTCCTTTCCCATGGAGTGTATGTCTCAATGATGTTGTAAGGATGATGATCAGACACCACAATGTCTGACTTTGAGTCCCTTTTTCTACTCAAATAATCCTTTGGACTCACATCCCGCATTTAGACAGATAGGATTTCAAAATCCTCTTAGATCTTCTGTAAGCATCCATATGATGCAGATCTTTCATGCGACCATTTTGTTTAAGTCATGACTCTAAATCATCCGTCTGATGATTTTGACTTTAAACAGGTCTCATCTCTATTCTATCCGTCTGATAGAATAAGGCGGTTGCTCATGTGAACAGCCAACCTCAATCTGTCCAACATACTAGAAAGTATAGCTGAGATTTCAAAAAATGTACACAAACATTTCACAAGAAATTCATATGCAATGTTTGAAAAAGAACATATTCTTTTATTAAATTTGATCATTTACAGACATGGGAATTTACATTGGTACAACTCAGCTCTTACGTAATCCTTGGGATGATAAGTGTTTGTAAAACACATCTCTGGGGATCGCCTTCGTGATCGGATCCGCTATCATCTCATGCGTAGATATGTACCTTATGTCCACCTTCTTGGTCTTATCATAGTCTTTTGCAAATTTGTAGCGGATATCAATGTGTTTGGTCTTACAATGGAATTTAGGATCTTTGACATAGGCTATAGATGCTTGACTGTCGCTGTGTATAGGTACAGCACTTGAGTCACTTGCATTAATTAGCCTGTCTAAGAACTTCCTAAGCCAAACAGCCTCTTAGACTGCCATGCTAAATGCTACAAACTCGGCTTCCATAGTTGAAAGTGCGATGTAGGATTGTTTCTTGCTACTCCAGGATATCGCACCAGATCCGAGTAGAAAAACATATCCTGAGGTTGATCGTCGCTCATCGAGATCACCCGCCCAATCAGCATCAGTGTAGCCTTCGAAACTCAAGGCATCTCCTTGATAGCATAAAGCAAAGTCTGCAGTTCCTTTGAGATACCACATTATCCTCTTAACCGCTTTCCAGTGTACTTGCCCTGGGTTGGATTGGTAACGACTTACCATTCCAATGGCAAAACAGATGTCGGGTCTTGTATACATCATAGCGTACATAAGACTACCAACTGCACTGGAATATGGAACTTTTTCCATAATCTCTTTCTCCTTTTGGTTCTTAAGACATGATTTCAGACATAAATTATCGCTTTTGCTTATAGGAGTATCAATGGACTTGCAGTCCTGTATATTAAATCGTTCTAGAACCTTCTTTATATAAGTCTCTTGTGAAAGAGAAAGAAGTTTCTTCGAACGATTCCGTGAAATCTTAACTCCAAGGATATATGCGGCTTCTCCCATGTCTTTCATCTCAAAAACTGATGAAAGCCAAGCCTTGATATCCATCACAAAGCCCTTGTCATTTCCGGCTATTAAAATGTCATCTACATATAGAGACATGATAACATACTTGCTTTTAATCCTCTTGATATATACGCAGTTATCTTCATCAAGCATGGTAAAACCATTTGATAAGACAACTTATTGAAATCGTATATACCATTGCCTCGAGGATTGTTTAAGACCATATATGGATTTAAGAAGTTTACAAACCTTATGTTTGTTTCCTTCTTTTACAAACCATGTTGGTTGTTCCTTATAGATCTCCTCGTCCAATTCTCCATTGAGAAAGGCAGTCTTTACATCCATTTGATGTAATTCGAGGTCTAAGCAAGCAATCATTGCCAGAATCAGGCGAATCGAGGTAAAACGAACAACAGGTGAGAAGGTCTCTTCGTAGTCTATCCCTTCCTGTTGCGTAAAACCTTTCGCGACAAGGCGAGCTTTAGATCTGTCAATAGAGCCATCAGCCTTATGCTTGATCTTGAGAACCCATTTATTCCCAATAGCTCTACGTCCTCTGGGTAAGTCAACTAAGTCCCAGACTTGGTTAACTTTCATGGATTCTAACTCCTCTTGCATCGCTTCCATCCATTTGTCTTTAGCAGGGCAAGATACGGCCTGTTTGAAAGTAGCAGGCTTGTCATCTTCTTGTAGTAAAGTCATAAAGGTTTGCGGAAATTCATCCTCAAATCTTAGAGGAGCCAACCTTGTACGACTACTACGTCGTATTTGAGATTCTTCAAGTCCTTGTTGACTCGAATTTAGATCAATTCTAATATCACTGCCACTTGGAATGTCGTTAGAATTTCTCCCACTTAGATCATTATTCCCGTATGGAATAGGATAATCGTCATTCGTATAATCCATTGGTGAAGGTTGAAACGTATTTTCGTTTTCACCAAGAATTCTCCCACTCGAATGAGGTAATCCTTCTTGATCATAAATCTCAAATAGAGATAAGTCCTGACTTATCTCGCCCTGTCTTGGAAACTCGTTTTCCAAGAAAGTGACATCCCTCGACTCTAACTCAATTAGCCCACCATTGTTTTCCTGACTAACAAAAACATAACCTTTGGAGTTTTCTGCGTATCGTATAAAGATACATTTCCTTCCACTTGGCCCAAGTTTGCCATACTTGTGGGAGGAAATATGTGCGTAGGATGTACAATCCCAAGGTTTCAAAATGTTTAAGTCAGGAGACCTTTGGTTCCACAACTCATAAGGAGTGGAGCTAACTGATTTCGAGGGTACGCGGTTTAAAATGAAAGCGGCCGTCAATAATGCATCACCCCAAAAGGTGATTGGCAAGTTAGCTTGCGCCATCATTGAACGGACCATTTCCATTAAAGTCCTATTTCTCCTTTCTGCAACACCGTTTTGTTGAGGAGTATAAGGCATAGTTACCTGATGTACTATGCCTTTTTCATCACAAAGTTCCTTAAAACTTGTTGATTGATATTCACCGCCCCTATCGGTTCGCAAGACCTTAATCTTGCGATCTAATTGATTCTCCACTAAACTCATATAGTTTTTAAAGCAAGCCAATGCTTCACTTTTGTGGGATATCAAATAGATATGTCTGAATCGGGTGAAATCATCAATAAAAGTGATGAAATAGGACTTCCAGCGTCTTGTCTTGACATTCATCGGACCACATATGTCCGAATGGATAAGCTGTAATGGAACCTCGGCCCTTGTGCTGGTTCCAAACGGCTTGCGACAAGATTTCCCCACTAGGCAATGTTCGCAGGTCGACATTTCAACCTTTGAAAAATTGGATAGAATGCCACGTTTGGCAAGTCTATCCATACGCATTGGTCCAATATGACCAAGCCTTGCGTGCCAACAAATCACATCAGACTCATAAGTCTTAGAAATTTGCAATAAGGAAATTTTCATTACATGAGGAATCATACATTGTACTCATTACAATAAATCCTTTAAATACAAACCTAGTACCAATAAGAGTATTATTACAACTTAAGTCCACATTACAATCATGAAAAAACCAGTTATAGCCAAGACCCATTAACACGACCACAGAAATTATATTCCTTCGAATATCAGGAGCGAAGAGGACATCATGAAGTTGGAGAGTGCGGCCGTTGTCCAAGACTAGCTTGCAAGTCCCAACGCCTTTCACTTCAACACGTGTGTTGTTTCCTACATAGATCCAATTCGTTCCTTGGGGTATCCGGTGATACTCCACGAAGGACCGTCTGTCCCTTGCAATGTGGTCGGTGGCACCTGAATCAATTATCCAAAATGGATTAGATTCCACAAGAAATATTGAACTAGAAACACATATGTAACTAGTATATTTACAAGTTACCTCGTCGCCTCCACTCGTACACGAACGAGCATAGTGACCGAGCTTGTTGCACTTGAAGCACTTGATCCTCTTCAAGTCTTTCTTCTTGTGCCATTTCTTATGCCCACCCTTATGTTTGGGTTTCTTGGTAGACTCAGGTTGCTTATTACGTTCATTAGTAGACTTCGAACGATCTTTCCGTTTCTTTCCCCCGTGTGAGGAACTAGCAACCATGTGCACTTCTGCACTAGGCTTGGCAGCCGCAAGCCGCTCTTCCTCTAATTCGAGGTGCTTGGAAACATCGCTGAAGGTCTTGATGCTCTTATTGTGAGTGAGATGCATCTTCATTTGGTCCCACCCATTTGGTAAGGAACGTATGACTGCTTGGATTTGTTGCTCATCAGTGAGCACATGACCTGCGTCCTTTAACTTTGAGATTTGATTTGCCATATGTCGCAGATGTTTCCCCATGGAATGATTTGGACGTTTCTTATATGAATCAAATCTTATAGTTAAGGCGCGAAGTTTGGACACCGATGTGCCACCAAACTTCTCCTCTAGCTTGGACCATATGTCCATGGCTAGGTCATGCTCTCGGAAGATGCGCATTATGTCATCGGCCATACTGCTCAATAACGTAATGCGGGCTATCTTATTCTTCCGAGACCAAGCATCAAAAGCTTCCTTGTCTCGTCTGTATTGGGCCGTAGTGCCCAACTCGGGTTCAATCATTACGTTCTTTAGAGTTTCGAGCACTTCTTGCTCCTCTAAAACGTATTGTATCTTGATGGACCAAAGTTTGTAATTATCGCCGTTGAGTTTTTCAACTCTGTTTAACTCAGCGACGATATTCTTTGAAGCAGAAGACATTTTACTTTTAAAATGCTGCAAAAGACACAAAAACGAAGGTTTGATCAAAAACATTGCATTGAAAATTCTTAAAATAAATACAATTCCCACTTGAAATGATAATAGAATATCCCATTTGGATAGTTCTAATTTCAACTCCCACTTGGAATGATATTTATAATTTGATAAGTTACTTTCGAAAAATATTGAAGATGTTACTCTAGAATCGGAAAGGTTACTATGTTTCCAATCACCATCTAGAGTAACTTTCAATATTTTCCCATCACTTTATCAAATAAAAAATACTCTTATAGTACTTTGCAGCGGAAAAGCGTTTTTGAAAACGTATTTTTCAAAACGTTAGAAAACGTATTTTTCAAAAAATGTATATTTCAACTTAGTACCCTTATGATACTAGTGAAATATTCGGCACTTCCTGCCATTTGCCGGGGTAGAGCCGTAGGCGTGCCAAGGCCGGATCCCCCTTATGGGGATTTCTCTGCAAGCCACCGTCGCCGGTTCCCGTATGGATCCAAGCGTTCCCTCCTTCAGGGGAATTTGCCGCAGAGAATTGCCGTCGGACCTGTAGGGGTTTTCCATGCAAGCCACTGCCATGCATGCCCCCCCTTTCGGTCACGTAAGCCCCATCCCCAAAAATTTGGACAACCAAGGCTCGGCAATGGCCCCATTCCCTCGGTCAAGGGCCTCTGCCCTGACCGGGGCCGGCCAACGCCGGCCAAGGGCATAAGACTGGCCGGCCAGGGCCTCTGCCTTGGCCGGCCAGGGACCTAGGGCCTTTGCCTTGGCCGGTCAGGGACCATGGCCCCTCGGCCAGGGCCTTTGCCCTGGCCGAGGGCCGGCCAGGCCGGCCAGGCCCTGGCTACTGGCCGAGGCCGGCCAGGGCCTCCTGGCCCTGGCCTGGCCTCGGCCAGGCCTTACCATGGCCACGGCCAGGGCTCCCTGGCCCTGGCCGGCCAGGCCGGCCATGGCCTGGCCGGGGCCGGGGCCGGCCGGCCATGGCCCTTTCGCCATGGCCGGTCTCCCCCCTTGCATGGGGTGGCCGCATGCACTCCTCCCCCTCGACAGGGTGGTCGTGGTGGTGTTTGTCGTTATTGGCCGTAGCCAACCCCCTCCGCATGGGGAGGGGGGATGCATTGCCTCCATTGCCCATATGGCTATAGATTTCATGCACCAAAATTCATCTTCCCTGATGGGAATAACCACCATCTTCTTCTCCGGTGAAGCACCCGTTCGTCGAGAAAGTAGTTATCCTCCAATGGTCGTGTGCCAAAAAAAATAACTTACTTCAAAAAGTTCGTAAACTACGCGCTCCACATGAAGAGAGTGCCCATTCCCTATGAATGGAGACTCAGCATCCATGAAGATAGCGAGTTTGACGATATGAACGGTTAGTTCTTCCCGTCATGGAGAGTTCCTGCCATATCCGTAATGGTAGGAGACCCTAACGTGAAAAGAACAACCTCTACGTTCTCTCCGTCACGAAGTGTTCCTACCATATCCATAATGGTAGGATACCCATTCGTGAAAAAGACAACGACTCGTTCATAGTTTCGACGGGGCGACGGTCTGACCGGAGCGAATCTGTATGGCTTTGATACCAATGTTGGATCCTGTCAAAACAGCGTTGTTAGGATCGAAATAAAGTAGAGACTTACGTTTGCGTATGCGGCACGGTAGTCTCTGAACTTTGCCCTCGGATTCGCCACAACGGTCGATACTTCGTCACGGAGGATCGTAGCAGAGTTTCACCGCCTAAATCTCTAACTAGAAGTGGATTTTAATGGAAGGGAGAAGAAGAACATAAGGATGCCTTATGCAAACTTATGGCATGGAAAGTGTGACTAAATGCCTTACCCTTGGGTCCTATTTATAGGCTTTAAGGGTAGTTATTGTAGGAAATAACTAAATATAAGCTTATTAGCCTATATTAGCACATTCATTTATCTTCTTCTTTATCCACTTATCAAGTGCCATTTTGCACTTATAAAGTGGCTTTTTCCACTTATCGAGTGGCTTTTTCCACTTATCGAGTGGTCCTTTTCACACGAGAAAAGGTTCCCTTTGCGCACGCCTTCGTGCACGTGACATCTGAGGTCCGTATATCCTCATACATCCCCTCATGGGTGTATTTATGTCATCCATATCCAACACAGCGGCTGGATTCCATCCCTGCTTCACCCAGCACATCTTATCCTCCTGCAGAGGAGTATGCAGATCAGAGCTATATCCCTAGCGAGGCACACTAAGATGGTGCTGAGACATCTGAGTCTGTGCAATACGTCCAAGGAGAGGGACGGAATCAATGGCAGCATCCAGCTGCTAGGAATCATCCGGGGTTTTCTTATGGAAACCCAAGTGGAGGGCTGCAACCTCCATAATTTCAGAGACCGCCACCCCCTCCTCAGCAGCAGCATGGACAGCAGCAGAACCAGCAGCAGGGCGGATTTAGGCCAGATGGGCCTTATCGACCGCCAGGATATCAATTCAACCGATCGCCTCAGCAAGGCTATGTGCCAAACCCGCCGCGATCAAATCTGGAGGGCACATTGGAGACCTTTATGAGTGGTCAGGCCCGTTTCAATCAGGACACCTCGACCCAGTTCAAGAGTATAAATTCTTCACTTGATGAACTGAGGGGTCAAATGTCCCAGCTCTTGAAGAATCAGTAGAAATTGCCCTCACAGCCGGAGACAAACCCAAGGGCCCAAGCTAATGTTGTGGTTTCCATTACCACACATGGCGGACGGGTGATTGACCCTGTCATGGTCCCGGTGCTGAACAAGGAGAAAGTTACTGTTGAAGAAGCTGTTGATGACGGCGATAAAGAAGCGGCTGCTGAAGAGCCTATCATTATTGAGGAGAAAGCGGATACCCCACCCATCATGCCTACTACAACACCGCCTCTCGTTGATGCAGCTAAGAGTAAAGCTAACCGACCTCTCCCTCTATACCCTCAGAGGCTAGCCCTAGCCAAGATGGAGAAGAAATACTCCAAGTTCATGGAGTTAATGAAGGGAATCATGCTGAACATCCCGTTCATGGACGCTATCACAGAGATCCCAATTTATGCCAAAATTTTGAAGGATCTAATCACGGGAAAGAGAAAGCCTGAAGAAATCAAGCTCATGGAGGACTCCACCTCCGTTATCAAAAATCATCTCCCCAGGAAGCTACCAGATCCGGGGAGCTTCACCATGCCGTGCTCCATTGGAGAGATGCATATCAGCAGGGCTCCGATTGATCTGGGGGCTAGCATCAGTTTGATGCCCCTTTCTATTTTCAAGAGGTTGCAGACTGGAAGTGAACTAGAACAGCCAAGTATGTCCATCCAGCTTACAGAACATTCTATCACCTACCCAGTGGGTATAGCAAGGGATGTCATTCTTCAGATACCCCCAGGGTTATGTGTTCTCGTCGACTTCGTTATCATGGACATGCCCGAGGGAGGGATCTCCCAACTTATACTCGGCCACCCCTTCATGGCGACGGCCGGTGTTCTGATCGATGTCTGAGAAGGGACCCTCTCCCTTAAATGTGGGGAATATCGAAGCTTAGTTCCGGCTGCAGAAGCCGATGAGAGAGCATGCTCACGAGGATAGGGCTAGCTATTTGGAGCTTCTGGAAGATGAAGTCGTTGAAGACTTCACTTCTGAGGGGGTCATGAAGGACACAACGAAGACAGGTATCGACGATGACGGCGACCCAACCTACCACAAAGTGGTCGCCGTATACATCCGAGTATTGGATGAGGAACTTCTACATCATTCTCTGAATCATGAAGAACCGAAGACCATATGCTACTCAGAGGAGAGACACGAAGTAGGCGGAAACCAAATGCCACCGGATTGCACCATTGCGAAGAACGACACACGACTGCCACACGCACCAAACGACATCGATAAATTAAAGGGAGTCGAGCTCACGACTAAAAACGGGCGCTTATTGGGAGGCATCCCAATTTCATAGATTTTGGATTTTCTTTTTCAGTTTCTTATTTTTATTTCATATTTTAGAGATAAAATTTTAAAACCACAAAATTTACGAATTCTTCTTTTGTGCAGGTTGGACACGAGGGGGCATGCGTATCGACATTATAAACGGAAGGAAGCTGGTGGAGAGCGCCAGATTTGAGGAGAAAATTAAAGAAAAAGGAGGAAAAAGGAGACACAGCTGACTCGACCAAGCATCTACACTGTTCGATTGAGCAGCTCAGCAGCTAAATGAAGGCCAAATTATCGCTTCATCCGCACAGCCCGAGCATCATACTACTCGGTCTGAGTAGACATCTACTCGACCGAGTAGTCAACTGCTCGATCGGGTTGCACAGGCTTTTGGAAGTATGGAGAAATCATCACTCTGCCTACACGGCCCGAGTGGCATTGGCACGGTCTGAGTGATGAACAGTCCGACCGAGCATCATACTACTCGATCGAGCAGGCGAGGGAGTGTCTTACAACTTAATTTATTAAAAATTCTCGTCATGATTGACTCGGTCGAGCAGCTTTGCTGCTCGGACCGAGTCGTTTTATCATATCTCGTGGGTCCCGCCCCAAACGAGTTAGGGTTTTAAACCCAGCCCGTTTTCAAAATTACCCTAAGCCAAAATTTTTAACCATAAAAACTTTTACCATCACCCGAGCTCTCCCTCGCACTCCCTACTTGGACCCCACCCGTCGTGGATGTCTTCATCATCCCGCGCCGCCGCCTGCGCTGCCCGTCGCGCCGCCCACCTCCGGTTAGACACCCAGCCCCCTTCTCTTTCTTTCTCTCTCTCTCTCTCTCTCTCTCTCTCTATCTCTCTGCACCTCCCTCCCTTTCCCCCCATTCTCCCTCATTCTAGTCGATGGCGCCACCGCCGTCGACGGCGCCGCCCATTCGTCCACCCCGAAATCCCCACCTCCCTACGCCTTTTTCCCCCTCCACCTACCCCGCCTCTCTCATCCGATCGCCCAAAACCCCCCCCACTCCGATCGCCGTGCCATAGGGCATGGCTGCCTCTGCTCGGGCAACTGACCCAGCACACTTGTGCTCAGTCAGCTCTTCCCACAGAGTATCACAGCTTGAACCGAGCAGTACACTGCTCAGTCGAGCACCCCAAATTCAGCATGTCCCCCATTTTTAATGCCTAATTCTGACGTTTTTATTGTTTCTATTGCAGGTATTCCTTTCCTACGTCAACAGCTGCTGCCTGGACTAGCTCGGGGGAATACTTTGGCACTCGCATCTCTCGCATTTTCGGTACAGTCTTCCATTTATCTATTTTTATATTGTTGATTCATATTACCATCGCCACGATGGTTCACACGAGAGGAGCAGCCACACCCCCCATTCGTGGGAAGAGTTCCGCTCTTGGCGCCTCCTCCTCTAGAGCCCAGCGTCGTGCCCGTCTCACATCACCACCACTACCACTCCCTTTACTTCAGCTCCTATCACTACCACTACTACCCCCACCACTACCACACCTATCACGACCGCCACTATCCCTACCACCACATCCCCTATCTCCACTGCTGCACCCACCGCCCCTCCATCATCACCCCCACACCTCGCCTCCACTAGGGATGCTCTGCCAGCACGTCTACGGACCTTTGGCATCACTTTTCTGGATGACACACACCGCGAGCGCTTCGTTAGGCTCTCGCAGCATCGTCTCGTACCCACTTTGTTCATAGACGTGCCTACCCTCTGATCCCTGGGACTCCTACAGGGGGTCCATCACCTGTATCGAGCGATTGGTTTCGATCTCTTCCTCGGTGTCCACGCCCCCACATACACCCACATTGCCCTGGAGGCTCTTAGCTCCCTTGCTCGCACCCCTGATGGTGATGGCATCACTTTTCGACTCATGGATCACGATTGCACTATCACACATGCCATGATTCAAGAGTACTTTCACTTCCCCGCCATCCCCAAGCCCAGAGCTGTCTTTTCTCCCCACTATGATGTTGACACCTTCGACGCTCCAGCTTTTTGGCAGCGTATTTCTGGCCTTGATCAGTACCGCCCTAGCCGGGCGAAGGCATCGTGCATCGTGCACCCCTGCCTTCGTTACGCGTAGAGGCACTTAGCCACCACTATCTTCTATCGCCCAGAGGTCGGGACCATGTCCCTTCCAAAGCTTACCCGCCTTATGGGTATGACCCGGCCTCTGTGATTTCACCCTGCTGGCTCCCTACGCCCGTTCATGCTTTCTGACGCAGCCCACTGGTTGTATCACCGCCTTCTACATACTGCCACCACTTACTTCTCCACGGACATCTGCTGTGGAGGATTCTTTACCATCTTTGCCCGTATGCTTGGCATTCACATTCCAGATGACCTACACACTCCCGTTGGCCCGACACGCTTGACTCTCGGTGTGCTCAAGCACATGCATATTATCAGACCTTACAGGGATCGTCACTGGTTATATTTTGTAGGCATCCACTACACTCCACACATAGTACTTCCGGCCCCACACCTCACCCATATTGCTCCAGTCCATCTTGACTGGATGATCCCTAGGGTCGACCCACTCCCTCCCCTACACGTACTCGAGCCCCCCGGAGCACCTGTTGAGGCACCCACCGATGACCCGGTGCCACGCTCTGGTGAGTTCGAGTTGCATGACATTGCTGCCCTAGTTGCCGGCCTCCCAGCACCACCCTCACACCCATCATCCTCTGGAGCCGTTTCTTCTACCTCTGCTTCCACCACATTCGAGTCTTCGGGGACTGTCTCCACCTCTTGCCCCGAGACTCAGACCTCTGTTCCCACCGTTCTAGTGCTGGAGGGCACCGATATACAGTCTGCTGCTGAGCTTACTGATCTTGACTTCCCAGAGAATGACCCTGATCCTACTTTCCCACCCCTGAGTGACCTCATAGCTTCACTTCCCATCCCCTTAGGTCACCACATTTCCCTTTCCGGCACCACTTCTTCAGCATCTATGGCCATCTTCACAGAGAGCATCTCGATGTCTGTCTACACTTCTGTGTCGACGACCGCTCTCTCTTCAGCCTCTGCTGAGATCCATTCGAACTCAACCTCTCCTACTTTCCACCATAGGCACTGTGCATCAGCTGCACAGGACCGATTCACGAGGATGGTAACTCACCGCAACATTCCTCGCCCTCCCCTTGACTCTCATACCACAGACGGTCGCCTGACAGCATTGGAGGAGTCGACTTCTCGCCTCTGGAGGGAATTTGAGGACTTCGTATGCTCTACGGAGACACACCGCATTAGAGTCGAGTCGGACTCGGCATCCATCATAGACATCCTCAGGACACGTGGACCACCTCCAGTGATCCTCGCACATGCTCCACCACCCAGGCCAGCCACTGTGACCTTCACCGCACCATTCAGTGCTTCACTTTCACATGCTTCTGCAGAGTCTGCTTCTTCCACTTCTGAGTTGGACATCACAGTAGATCCAATTTCCGCCGTTATGCTATTTTCAGCTGAGCCTCGCACTACTACCACTGCTCCACCCACTGACCCACCCCACGAGTTCCAGCCAGACACGCCCACTACTCCTGGTCCATAGCAGAGGAACCCATCGCCACCCCCAAGAGGGTGGTGCCTCTGCTTGATGTCGTCATTACCCGTTTTTTCCTCCCTCACTTATTTTTGTGCCCATCTGTCTGTTCGGGGCCCTGCACTTACATAGCTTGGGGGAGGAGCCATCCATGCATCACATTTTTATTAGGCATTGCATCACGTCATGTTTTTTATTTTCTTTCTGCACAGTTTTTATTTTATTTTCCCACACCCACCACACCCTATTTAGCATCATCTCCCGCCTACTAGCGTTTTCTTAGTAGTGAGGACACTGCTAGGTTTAGCTTGGGGGATGAGCGCTATCGCTTTATTTTTCATTTTTGTTTTTACATTTTCTCCCTTATTTCAGTTTTGATTTTACTTTTTCACCACTTTTCCTTGTATTTTTTTTTCTCATTCCGCATCATATTTTCTGCTTCTTACCATGCATGCATCTCTTTCTCTTCTTTTTTTCTATTTTCTCTGCCTTTTTCCTCCTTTTTATGCTAAGGATGCTCTGCATGATGATATCTCTCGTAGTCTTAGTAGTTATTCGTGATGCTTGATATCTGTTGACATGCTATTAGGATAATTTCAGCTTTACTATCTATATGCGTGTATCCCTTTTGCTGATCTATCTGATTTAATGCTTGAAATGAATTGAAAATCAAATTCATGAATTAGTATCTAGTATGCAGCTATGTTGGGTAATGCACCTAGGTTCACACATCACTAGAACACTTGGAGCATCTGTTTTTATCTTATTCACTTCTGTTTGCATGCCTGATATCATTGTGCCTATTGCTGCATGCCTTTTCAGTATTCGTCTAGAGGAATGAAAATATCCATGCTATTTATGAGTTTAGTTAGGGTATATTTTATCAAACCGTTGTGCACCTCTTATGAGTGAACCGATAGATATATTATTTTCCTTCTCCATATATCTATATATTTCTCTACATATTAGTTGGTTACACCCCCACAGCTATCCTTACCGCATCTCACTTCCCAAACCCAAAAAAGAAAAAGTATAGCTTCTAAATGAAAAAAAAAGAAAAGAAAAAAGTGTATATATTCATACGTGAAGAAGAAAAGAAAAAAAGAGAGAAAGATATTGAATTAAAAAAATTGTTTTGTATCTTTTCATTAGAAGCTATCACTTATACTGGGAAGAAGAAGAAAAATTCCATATCCTATTTTTAGATGCAACACCTCAAGCTAAGCTTGGGGGGTTAACCCAACTGATCACATGAGTGAGCATGACATTAGAGTGGAGACGGTGCATAACGGGGAGATTTAATAATACCTAAACTTTACGAATTGCTTTAGTTTTTCGAGATTTTTCATGAATCGAAATGAATAACTGAATGTCATGACTTTTTCTATTCTCTATTGCATGTTGTGTGATTTCTATATGCTCCTTGTGTATCAGTGATTGAAAAGGGCATTGCCAACTTTTCTATACTAGACTCTATGGATTGCATGAGATTGATATGAATTGATGGCGTTATTTCAGTAGATCCCTATCTTTTGCCTGTACTGCATGCTAGACGTATGATCTGTAAAACTAGAAATTGCAAGTAGCATGTATGTTTACTATTCAGAGAATTGAGATATACTACCTAGGCCTGAGATCTGACTGATCATCCTTAGCATCCTCCATCCACTTCCATTCTCCATCTCCTTATTTCTATGTCTTATTTCTTTTTGTTTTCCTCCCGGCATACCTAGTATTCGTCTTCCTCGAGGACGAGTAAGAGGTAAGCTTGGGGGATTTTG
The DNA here is from genome assembly GCA_030789695.1 of Scilla litardierei. Lineage (NCBI taxonomy): Eukaryota > Viridiplantae > Streptophyta > Magnoliopsida > Asparagales > Asparagaceae > Scilla > Scilla litardierei. The sequence continues at coordinate 111,891,274 of CM061132.1, forward strand.
ATGTGTCCATATTTTCCACTATTTTTATATCATCATTTCATTGCATTCCATGCCATTTTTGCATCTAAATCCCATATTTTCCTGCGATATCGCAATTCTGACATTATATTTGAGTTTCGTAGTATTTTATGAGTTTTCAGGGATTTCGGAGCGATTTGGGACCCGACTTGGGTATGGACACATCCGACACACCCGTGAGCTCATTGGCGAAGCTATGCAGGAGTTCGCCATATTTTTGGAGCCATGGGAGGAGAAGAGAGAGAGCAGGAGAAAGGAGAGAAGCTTCAGGAGCTTTCAGAAAATGTTTCCCAGATGACTCGACCGAGCAGAGTAGCTGCTCGGTCGAGCAGATGAAAATGAAGAGAATGGGCTGATACGGGAATCGCTCGGACCGAGTAGTGCATCTGCTTGGTCGAGCAGATATTCATTCCGAAAGCTGAAGTAATCCAGTGCACAGCCCGAGAGACTGCCCAGCGGCCGAGTCAGCCTCTGCTCAGACGGAGTAAAGCTGACTCGGCCCATGCAGGCAGAGCAAGGACTTTGGACCTTTTCGATTCCCTGTCAAGCTCAGTCGAGCAGCACTTCTGCTCGGACCGAGCGACTGACCGAGTAACAAGATGCTCGACCGAGTCGCCTACTCGGTCGAGGATGCTGAGGCTATTTTTGGAAACATTTGTGGAGCAGCTGTTGCGCGATCTGAGCAGCGAAGGTTGGGGGAATCTGCGACTTCGATGGGAGGCGATTCATTTTAGAGTTTTTTTGAATAGGTTTTGGAGAGCGGAGCTTAGGCGATTCCTTGTTAGTCTTTTAGATTAATTTTTGTTGAAGATATTGGATCGAAACTTTTGGATTGTTATTTTGGTCCTCTATCGTTCTTGCTCTTGGGTATCTGGAATTTTCTTTGGATTTATAAATTGCAATTCTTATCTATCTCTCGTTGTAAGTCTTCTATCTTTATTTTACCAATTGATATGATGTTCTCTTCTATAAAAATGATGCTTTTATTCGCTACTATTGCCATGAGTGAGTAGATCTTTCTAGGGTTGATTGGGTTAGCCCTAAGGTCCTAGGGGGAAGACGTAGATCTGGATCTCTACGTTGAATTAGGGATTTAGGGAAGTATTTCGGTCGATCATACCGAATCCCTAGATAACCCGTACTGAGATCATGCCCATGGTCTGTGAAATTGATGTGCTTAAGGGGTATCTTTGGGATTCCAATAGGGAAATCGGTGGATCCAACCAAGACTCGTGACAATGCACGGCTCGTGGCTTGAGGGGATCTATCGACGAGCTATACCGCTACATTGACGGATACCGCCATTGCGTTAACGAGAGCTACATAAATACCTCACAATTCTAACCCACGAGAGTGATACGAATTGGGATATTAATCCCCTAACCCTAATGAAACGTAAGGATTCTATTCCAACGTCGATCCCCGACAATCTTAGCGGTGATCCCTAATGCCATAGTCCTTTTTATTAGTAAAACAACAAGAACACCCCAATCAACTCCTTCAACCCGATAGGTATCTCACTTCGAGATATAGAAGTGAACTGAGAACCCATATACACTATCACCGTCCCTGTGGGATTCGATATCATTTATACTACAACTTGACACCGTCCGCTTGCAGATTGAGCCCGGAATTGAAACCTAGGGGCCATACAACGCCTGGGATCGTGACACCGCCGGGTGGAATCTAGGTGTAGGTTTCGGGTGCGTCAGATTTTCCATAGCTAAAGGTTTTAACGAGGCAAATCTCACCAACTCAGGATCCCTATGTATCCACCCCATGTGAGACTCCTACTACACTCAGAATCCTGAAGTATTCATGAGTAGAGTCCACACCTATGGCTGGATATGGGGAGTGTTGTGAAGGGATTACACCGAGTTGGTTAGTCGGCTGGGATCACGGCTTATCTTATAGATAAGACTGTATCTTATGTATCTTTGTTGGGGTGAAATCTGAAAACGCCTTGGGATCAATGCAGAAACCAACCCTAATAAACTGATCAGGAAATAGAGCTAGCAAAAATCAAATCCCAATGACCCAACAAAATTACCAAATGACCTTGCAATAGAAAGTAGCAAACGAATCACATTAACAAATAAATCAATCGCAGACACAAGAGATTTTACCCTGGTTCGGTTGTAAACAACCTACGTCCAGCAATCCAATCCGAGACGATTCCACTAGTAGAGAGATCCAAACAATTAGGGTTACAAAACGCTCCCGTAATAACTTGTCAACAGAACAAGCCCTCACGAATCCACTCAAGAGGAAGAAATCAATGGAAGAAGAAGAGAAGGAAAAACCAAACCTTTCTCTCAAGAACACAAACTCTAAAACTCTCTCCAATCTCCAATGGGGTAGCAAGAGGCTCTCTAAAACTCAATAGAGGCTTTTTGGAGGCTTGACCTAATTTAAAACAATAGTTAGGTTTAAATACAAACCTAAACCAAAGCCAGAAAAACAATCCAGCTGTCGGGTCTTGCGCATGGGCTCGCACCAACTCCGCTCGAGTCGGCTGTCAGCTCGGCCTGCTCGGTCGAGTTGACATGCCCAAGAAATATCGTTGAAGGAGTCGAATCGACTCGATCGAGAGCCTTAGCTGCTCGACCGAGTAGCCTTCCTACTCGATCGAGTAAGAGTCACCCGAGTCGAAGGGAAAACTTTTCCAAGCTCTCTTCCTGCTCGGTCAGTCAGAGTCTTCATGCTGCTCGGTCGAGTAACTTCCTGCTCGACCGAGTAGCCTCCTACTCGACCGAGTAGGAGTCACCCGAGTCAGAGGGAAAACTTTCCAAAGCTCTCTACCTACTCGGTCTGTCAGAGACTTCATGCTGCTCGATTGAGTAGCCGGCTGCTCGACCGAGTAGCCTCCTACTCGACCGAGTATCCTGGGAAAAACATCACGATGGATTTGAATCACAAAAAAACACTACCTTGCTTCTAATCTCAACACCAATGACTTCTGGACCTCCACGCTGTGCGCCATGGCTCTCTCTAGAATCATCATTGTCTCGGAAAACACGCCCTTCGGCATCGTCTAAGCCAACAAAGAAATCAGCTCCATGCAAACATGGAGGTTGCCGGCAGGAACTGGCTTGGTAAACATGTCTGCGGGGTTCAAATCAGTTGGGATATTCTGAGGCTCTATCTCCTTCTTCTCCAACACAAGGAAGGAATCACGTACCTCGATATGCTTCATCCTCGAACTGTATGCCTGGTGCTTCGGTAGATGAATGACACTCTGGCTGTTACAATGCATATGTGACGAACTCTGCGACACCCCCAAATCTCTCAGCAGACTCCTCAAATACTTGGCCTCCTTCACAGCTTCCACCGCTGCAATCAACTCGGCCACTGTGGTCGATAGCGCAACCACAGAATGTAAGGCCGACCTCCACGATACCGCGACAGTGCCTAAACTGAACACATACCCCATGGTAGATCGTCGCATGTCTCTATCACCTGGGTAGTCGCTATCACAGTAACCTTTCAGCACCTTTCCGTCTCCTCTCCCATAGAGGATCTCGACACTCGTTGTGCCTCGCATATATATCAAAATCCACTTGACGACCTACCAATGCTCTTTGCCAAGATCAGCCATATACCTGCTAACCACTCCCACGGCCTGTGCAATGTCTGGACGCGTGCAAACCATCTCTACCTCAAACTTCCCACTACACTCGCATATGGCACCTGAGACATATAAGTGTTCTCCTCATCGGTGCTTGGCGACTGCCTCACCGACAGCTGAAAATGATCTCCCAAAGGTGTTGTCATGGGCTTCGCACTATCCATTCCAAACCGGGCTAGTACCTTCTGAATATACCCATTCTGTGACAATCTAAGCTCATGCTTCTTTCAATCTCGAACAATCTCCATTCCAAGAATCTTCTTTGCGGCCCCAAATCCTTCATGTCGAATTCTTGCCCTAGCTTCTCCTTCAGCTTCTTCACCTCCGACATGCAATTAGAAGCAATTAGCATGTCGTCCACATAGAGCAACAAATAAATCTTCAAGCCATTCTTAAGTGTGTGAACATACACACATTGATCCTTGATGCTCCTCTTGAAGCCTACTCCCATCATGAAGCTATCGAATCGTTTGTACCACTGCCTGGGTGACTGCTTCAACTTGTGCAACGATTTCTTCAACCTGCACACCAAAGTCTATTTTCCTCCAACTCTGAACCCTTCAGGCTGCTGCATATAGATTTCCTCATCAAGGTATCCATGCAGAAAGGCAGTATTCACATCGAGTTGCTCCAACTCCATGTCCATGCTAGCAACTAGCGCCAATAAGACGCAAATGGACGTGTGTCGCACAACCGTTAGAAAATATCGTTGTACTCTTCACCCTTCCGTTGTGCAAATCCCTTGGCAACCAACCTTTCCTTATACCTGACATTTTTCCCATCTTGAGTAGAACCTTCTTTGACCTTGTATATCCAACGACAACCAATAGCACGCTTATCTCTAGATAACGGCACTAAGTCCCAAGTGTCGTTCTGGTAAAGAGACTCCATCTCTTCCTCCATAGCTCTTTGCTGACGTCCCCTAGATTTAGCAATATATGCAGTGGGATCGATGATACCGGATTTAAATATTTCTAACCGCAAGCACACGGTGTTGTACTGTGGCTTGGGGGTCGAACTCAGGGAGGCGTGTGTTGTGCTTGTTGTCAAGAATGAACCGGATCACCCGATAGGTGAGCTAGCCCGATCAATCGGTTGGTTGTCACGAAATAGAATTACGAAGGATGTAAGATATGACAGGAAACCCAGGACTTTGGTCTCCACCCTATCGTGTGCCCTCTCTATTACGACCGCCGGATAGTAACACGATTGGATTGTAGGGTTTAGTGGTGAGACATTGCCTCTAAGAGTGATACCTAGCGTACCATGGGCTCGAGATTCCGGTCGATGCCCAGGATGATACGCTAGGTCTACCCGGGTTCAGACGGTGGGCATTCATATGTCCATTAACATTGACCGACTCCGGGAGCACTAGGCTCGAAACGATTACTCCCAACATTTCATCATGCCGCCCACGCGCTAGGATTCAATGTCTACACTAAGGATGTGAGCTGTGGCTAGGGGATCAAACGCCAGTTTTATTTCCCCTTGGCCCGACGGTCAAAGGATGTCTTTCTCCTGCCAGTGACAATAAAACGCCCCGCGTAACCATCTAAATTCCTAAATCCTATCGAAACCCTAATCCTATGGTTGTTATAGGGAGAACCCACGAAGGGGCTTTCACCAATGTCCTAGATTGGGGAACTACTCACGATTCATAGCAAAAACATCATCACATCAAAATTTAGCCATTGGAATCAAAATCAAGCAATAGAAACACGGAGCTAACAATAGTATTAACGCAATATCAAAGTTATAGAATAATCAGAAAACTTACAAGATAGAATAAATTCGGAGCAGTCAAAAATCCCAAAAAGACAGAAAAATAATTGGGGTCCTCGTTCTGGAAAAAACCTAGGGCTGTTTATAGAATATACGGCCACCCGATCGGTTGAAGCATCAATCGATCGGGTGAGCCGACGGTCGACTTAGCCTTCAGTTGTTCAGATACTCCACTGATCACTCCATATTTTACACCTTTTTTCTGCATGTTTGCATGCCATTTAGATCGCTCAAATTGTGTTTTTCACGTTTATTTGACAATATTGCGATGCTTTTCACGATTTGTTGTTTTTGTCGTATTTCAGGAGATTTGGAGCGATTTGGAGTGATCCTGAGATGCACCCACTCCGGAGTGTCACAGACGACTCTCTTGAGGGGTATTTTGAGATTGGAGAGGAGTGGGAGAGGAAAGAATGTCGTAGGAGCGACGAGGAGGCAAAAACATGAAGAATGGGCATTTTAGCATGCCACTCGGCAGAGTGAAGGAGTCATTCGGCCGAGCATAGACAGCCCGCTCGGCCGGACAGATCGGACACGCAACAAGGCTAATAATCAGCGTGCACTCGGCCGAGCATCGCCAGACCACTCGGCCGAGCACCGAGTCATCCCTCGCCCGAGTGGATCTAAGACAACGGCAACAAAAGATGCTGAACTCTCTATTTTTCGTCTGTACAGTCCCAAGCTCCGACTCGGCCGAGTGACCAACGACGTCCGTCCGAGTGAAGAACGCCCATCGACCGAGTGAATAAAAGCCACTCGGTCGAGTGACCTCCGAAGAGACGACCCCCAAGACCCCCAACTCTCTAGAATCCGTCAGGGTCTCTCACTCGGCCGAGTGGCATTTGTCACTCGGCCGAGTGAGCAGCGCTGCCTGTATCGTAAACTGCTATTTTGAGGCTGCGCAGGGGCATTTTCGTCAGGATTTTTTGGGTGATTTTGGGGGGTATTTAACCCCAGTTTTTAACCTAGTTTAGGGAGCTTTTTCAGAACTTTTTGCAGCCTTTTTTGATTGACTTTTTAGGAATTAGATTTAGCTTTTAGGGAGGAGAAAAGAGGGATATTTTGTTGGATGCTATCTTGTTCTTCATTGGTTTGTCTCTCTTTCTCTCAAAAACTCCATTTTTATTTATTTATTGAATATTGCTATGAATTACATTTATTTTACTTGTGAATTTCTATTGAATTTGATTATGAATTGTGAGTAGTTCATCGTCTTAGGGCGTAGGGATGAACCCTACGAACCCAATTTCAAAATTGTGATGAATTGGTGAAATTATTGCTAGGGTTGATTATGGTTAGTTTGGGATTGATTTAATATGAATAGCTAAGGATTCATACCGATTGGGATTTGCAAGAGATTGGATCCCAACTCGATAGGAAGCCCTAGAAATTCGAATTGGGTTACAATTGGATTCCTTCGGAATTGGTTTGCAAGAGATTGGACCGAAAATGGGGTTTTCGATTGCAATTCTATACCAATACCTGTTTGTAAGAGATTGGACGGGTAGGAACTATCCCAACCTAGGTCGTAGCTCGAGTTTGCACGAGAGTGGGCTCGAGATACCATTGAACGATGATGTTGTTCTTCACGCTAGCTTGCCTAGGTTAGGGTTTGCAAGAGATTGGACCCTACCCTAGGTTTGCTATAGACCGGCAATAGCGCGAGAGCGTGAGCTTGGTTCTACATTTAGTTGCAACTAGTTCACATGAATTTCAAGTCTAGCAATTGTGAAACCTACGAATCACAATGATGAGATACGGCAAGTAGCGGAGATTCCCTATCCCCTAAGCGTCTTTATTAATTTGTTATTTATTTTATACATTTGAACGACTGCGACCGTATATTTGCGAACATTTCTCGACTTTTCCTATAGCCAGGTGATTGAAGAAGACACTGTTATTAGGCCTCCCTGTGTTCGATACCCGCTCGCCGCTACACCGTGCGCTTGCGGTAAGACTACAGTTTCATAGCTCCGGGACGTGTATCCGGGGCGCGATCAAGTTTTTGGCGCCGTTGCTGGGGAGGCAATAGTGTTTGATTCCTAGAACCTAGCTATTTCTTTCTTTTTGTTCTATCATTTTTTTTATTTTGTTTCACCCTTCCATTGTGCTACCTATTTCTTTGAAACTCTGTTTTCCCTTGCATGTACACGAGATCCTCGGCGAACCCCGAAGAGATACTATACGATCCGGAGATCGAGCGTACATTGAGGAGGATCCGAAAGGAGAGGAGACCCGTTACAGAAGGAAATTTTATGACACATCCTGAGACACCTGAAGAATTGGCGGCGCGAATGGCAAGGATTATTTCCATAAGAGATAGGCTTTGGCCTAAGACTTCTTCCACGACCTCGTCCATAGCCATGCCGGAGTTGGCGGCCGACAAAAATTTCGAGTTGAAGACCGGATTGGTGGTTCTTATGCAACAAGATCCTTTTCATGGGAACTCCCATGAAAACCCTCATTACCACATCCAGCTCTTCCTATCAAAGTGTGCCACCTTCCAAATGCCGGGCGTCTCCGTGGATGCTATCAGACTGTGCCTCTTCCCTTTTACACTCAAGGACAAGGCATTATATTGGTTGAGAACGCAAGCTGAAGGAATCTTCACCACTTGGGATGAGTTGGCGAGTGCCTTCGTCGACAAATTTTACCGGCCCTCCAAGACAGTGAAGATAAGAAATGCTCTCATTTTCTTCAAGCAAGGACCACAAGAGACTCTCTATGAAGCATGTGAGCGCTTCAAAGACTTGCAACATCAATGCCCTCATCATAGCATTGAGGATTGTAAGCTTGTCCACAGTTTCTACAATGGACTCCAACCGGGGACGAAGCAGATTATTGATGCCACGGCAAATGGAGCCATTTTGTCGAAGACTCCCGATGAAGCTACGACCTTGCTTGAGGAGATGGCCTCGAACAACCAACAATGGGGGGACGAGCGAGGACATTCTTCATCCTCCTTGAAGCCCACAAGTATCTATGAGGCCAAGGCCGTGGCGGAGCTTTCTAGCAAGTTTGACTCTCTCCATAAGGTAGTGGAGAGGTTGGAGAAATTCATTACCGAGCCTCAAGGAGCCCCTTCTACACCCACGCCGACAAATCATATGAGCGATTGGCAAGACCAATCCCAAGCCATGTATGTAGGAGGAGAGCAAGGAGAAGGAGCTTTGGAGATAATTCAATACGTCGTGGGGAATTCTGGGTATTGGGCCAATCCGGCCGCTAGAAACCATCCGGGTTTCTCATATGCTAATAATGATGATGCATTGAACCCCCCGCAACACCAACCTCCTCAAGCTCGAGCTCCACCACCATAACCAAATTATCCACCAAGGGGGCCACCGCAACAAAACTTCCCGCCGAGGAAACAAGTGGGACCTTATAGGCCACCCGGGTATAATCAAGGGTGGAGAAATACCAACCCACCGCAAGCTCAACTACGTCCGGATTTTGAAGCTAAGGTGGAGGAGTTTATGGCGGAACAAAGAAAGATTAATGCCACATTGAAGACGGGACAAGATTCTCTCGCTACCGTCGTCGCTCAAATTGGGGAGCAACTTGCGTTGCTAAATAAAAACAATCAACAATTGCCGGCTCAACCCGAGCCGAATCCACGGGGCAACACCGGCCATATCAATGCGGTCGTTGTGGTTACTACAAGAGGAGGGAAGGATACCACTCCCCCATGACTCAAGTCAAGGAGCCCATGGTGGAGATTCTACAAGAGAGCGAGCCGACAATTGAAGTTGAAAAAGAAAAGGAGTCGCAAGGAGAAGTGAAATCTAGAACGGAGGAGCTTATCGATGAGCGCCGATTTATGCCACCGGTGCCCTCCCCTCAACGGCTAGCTAGAGCCAAGATGGAGAAACGGCTAGCCAAGTTTCTCGAGTATTTGAGAGGGGTGAGCCTCAATATCCCCTTCCTCGACGCTATAGTGGAAATCCCATCTTACGCCAAGTTCTTAAAGGACTTAATTACGGGAAGGAAGAGGAAGGAGAAGATAATGCTCGCGGAGGAAGGGACTTGGTTCACAAAGAGGGAAAAGGAGCCCACCAAGTTTAAAGATCCAGGGAGTTTCTGGATTCCTTGCACTCTAGGCGGCGTCCCCCTACAAAAAGCATTGGTGGATTTGGGGGCTAGTGTTAGCCTCATGCCTCTCTCCATGTTCCGGAAGTTGAATACCTGCACGGATTTGAAGCCTACCGACATGCGGATTCAACTAACGGACGGGAGGATTACAAGACCGGTTGGGATCGTGGAGGACATCTCACTCCAAGTTCCGGGGGCATATGTTTGCCATGCGATTTCGTGATAATGGACGTCAAGGAGGAGGGAGATACATCACTCATACTTGGACGCCCATTCCTCGCCACCGCCGGTGTCATCGTCGATGTGCGGGAGGGGACCCTTACCTTGAACGTCGGCAACATCGAAGTGGAGCTCCATATACCGAAGGCAATGAAGCACATGCCGTATCATGTGGAGCTAGATTACATGGACCTCCTTGATGAGGTCATCGAAGAGGCGATCCCCTATTCCATCGGCGCACCCCACGAAGATAGCTTCGAAGAAGGCCTAGATTTGGCCGAGGAAGAGAAGATGGAGCACTCCCCCGATATCTCCATGGCGATTGATGATAGCGATGCTGATGTCACAAGAATACGGGAGCTCTGCAAGCTCTCGAAGTTGAGGACTCCGAAGAAAGCTCCACCGATACGACGATCGGTGTCACCGGTAAAGTCGAAGACCGGAGCAAGCTCTAGCTTGGGGGAGCCACCCCCTAACATTGCCCATGACGAAGGGGCACTGAGGAAGACCACACACCACAATGATCCAAATCCGAGCGGTCTTCCCGGAAAATTCGACGGGTGCATCTCATATGCACCCAACATCCCGCGCTAAGTTGAAAATTTAAAGGGGTCAAGCTCAAGACCTTAAACGAGAGCTTGTCGGGAGATAACCCGACGGTTATCGCATTTTTCTATTTTAGTTTTTATTTTTGTTTTAGACTTTATTAGTGCTTTTGAGTCGTTTGCCCGAATTTTTTTTGACAACGGGTCCTATTTTCCTTGACAGGAAGAGGAGAAAAGGATATCTATTGTATGTAGGATGACCGAGGCGAAGAAGAGCGCTCCAGGAATGCGCTCGAGGCTTAGGAGGAGGAAGAAACCACTTGGAGGAAGAAAAACTGAGAGTAGAGCCAAAACGGAGCACCAAAGCAGAAAACAGAGCCCCACTTGGCTGAGTACCATAGCCACTCGGCCGAGCAAAGAAAGCCGTTCGCCCGAGTGACGCACCAACGAGGGAAGTCTGATGTACCCAACTCTCTATCTTTTTTGTGATTTCAGTATAAACTGCCACTCGGCCGAGTATATTTCTTCACTCGGCCGAGTGAAACTGATACCCTCCTAGGGTGAAAATTGCCGAGTAGCTTGTGCCACTCGGCCGAATGGACTTTTTCCACTCGACCGAGGGTGGCAAAGCCACTCGACCGAGTCGTAAGCGGAGGGAGAAAATTTTAAAAACTTTTTCGTTACGATCACTCGGCCGAGTGACTTAGTCACTCGGCCGAGTCGTACCTTCACTTATATAAGCGAACGGGCTCGACGCGACTTTCGAAACGCCCAAACCTTCGCCCGAGCCCGAGCCGCTTCATCTCCCGCCCGCTGCGATCACCAATCCCCTCGCTGATTCACCTCACCGCCACCACCGCTCGCTGTGCCACCACCGGCGACCGCTCCGGCCACCACCCCCCCCGCCGCCGACAACCTCCCTCGCCGTCGGCCAAGCTTCGGTAACCCCTATTTCGTGTTAAATCCTATTTTCTCCCTATTTTTGACGATCCGAGTACCCATTGAGCCCCTAACTCAAATCGATTTCTCTATTTATCTGTTATACCCCATCTCCCCCATGTATTTTAAATTTTATACGCGGATATCATTGTTTGATGCGCAGGCTATCTTGGGGGAGCTTAGGGGAGCCTTCGGATGCGCTATTGGCTTCATGGGGGCGTCGTCTTTGCACCCACCCGTTGTTTTGCTCTCGCGGCATGTTCAGGTACCTTCGTTCCATTATTTTTGGCACGCCGCATTTTATATTAGTTGGGTGAGCACTCGGGGCGCACATGCCGCCCCGTACACGGCCACGCACTCGGGGAGCTTCTGCCAAGCGGAAGCAGACGGATGAGCCCGGCCCCTCCCACACTAGGGAGGACTCCCCTCCACCTTCACCACCTCACCCCACACAGCCATTACCAGCCGACCCCGTTCACGCACAGCCACCACCCGCTCCCGTTGTCGGGCCGCTGGGGATTACATTCAGAGACGACGCACAGCGCGTCCGATTTGAGCGTATCGCCCAGCACCCGATAGTACCCTCCAGGTTCGCCCATTTAGCTGACCTAGACCGCCTGGGGGTACTTGAGGGGATGCTCACGGTGTACGACAACGTGGGTTGGCGAGACTTTCTTTCTTTGTCGGCGGACACCTACGTCCGTCTGACACTCGAGGTACTCAGCTCGATCGCCCGGACCGCTGAGGGATGCTCCTTTAGACTTATGGATCGAGAGTGTCAGATCACTCTCGATATGCTTCGAGCATTCTTTCAGTGGCCCGCAGTCCCTACGCCCGACCGAGCCTACGCCCACACACACATCCCTCCCCATCTTTCGATTCACACGCCTTTTGGGCCAGGATCAAAGGTTTACCACAGGCCTTTGACCCTAGTAGGGCCAAGGCCTCGGCCATAGTCCACCCCTGCCTCCGCATAGCACAGCGCCTTATGGCGACCACCTTTCTAGCGAGGTACGAGCCTGGGACGATGTCTACGCCTGAGCTCTATATGCTTTACACGATGACTCACCCCAGAGTTCTGGATAGGGATGGTGTTACGATGGTCCCCGCCGTTGAGATTGATGTCGCTAGCTGGTTTTTAGACCGCATCATCGTATCGGTGGGTGCTCGCTCCCCGATATGTTGCGGCGGCCTGATCACCCTGCTAGCCCTGATGACCGACGAGGACCTTTCGGCTGACCTTAGGCGAGCCCCAGGCCCCACTGCACTCTCGATAGACGTCATGGACCGGATGAAGATGCTTCGTTCGCACGGCCAGTGGCACTGGGTATGGTTGCATGGTCCTTTCGGTGCTGACTACATGATCCTCCCAAGCCCCGCTCGGACACACATAGGACTAGCACACGAGGACTGGCTTCCGGCGATGGATCTCCTGATCCCCGCCGCCTACGTGCTTGAGGCCGAGGAGGCTATGCAGGCACACCCTGCACCTGTAGACCCTGTGTTCCCTCAGCCTGAGCCTGCACTTTCTGTGGCTCCCGACACTTCTGTCCCCACTTCTGCCAGTGTCGGGACTGCACTTGCTGAGCCATCCTCCACTTCCACCACGCCTACTACCACCACCACTGATGTGCCCCTGTCGGTTGAGCCACTCACCTCTCTGCTACCTGAGCGTCCACCTTCTATAGTTGAGAGCAGCGAGCATTCCTTCACTTCCGTTGTGGAGACCCTATCCACTTTGATCTCCGCTGGGGTTCACCTTTTGGACCCCACACTTCCTCCCCAGTGGTCGACTCTTCTGTCTCCACCGTAGCTGTTCTATCTGAGAGTGTCGTGACGTCTGTTCCCACGTTTGTGTCACTGACCTCTCTTGCCGCCTCGTCACCGATTCTGTCTTCCACTTCCACTGCTGCTGCTTCCACCTCACACCAGCCTGCGTCCCAGCCTCGCACTGAGGCTGGGTATCCACTAGTGAGCCCAGCACCCTTTCCACCCATGCCTGCTGTCCCGATCACCTACACTGCCCGTATCCGACAGCCCCGACCTGCTCAGCCTAGACCTGTCCATCCCTCCGCTCCACCACCCCCTGACGCCTTAGTTCAGAGCGTTCTTGCTCTTGCGGGGGCGATGAGTGGACTCCGGGGTGATTTTAGGGCTCTGTCTTCCACAGTCACCGCCATGCAGCACCGCCTCGAGCTACTTCCCGTCATTCACTTTTACCTGACCCAGATCCTCGAGCGACTGCCACGACCACCACCCACCCAGCAGACTGTTCCACGACCACCACCCCTACCCCCACCCACCCAGCAGACTGTTCCACGCCCACCACCCCCACCACCACCCACCCAGTAGACTGTTACCCAGCCACCACCACCCCCACCTCCACCTCAGGACGGAGATGGCACAGCACCACCAGCTTAGGCACACCCATGATGCCATCAATATTTTTTGTCGTTATGCTGCCCATTCTCTGCTTGGTCCTGATGATTTTTGCCCACCCCCTCCTCCCATCACTATTTTTGTCCACATTTTGATCATATCATTCTATATCCTTTTTCGGGAGTGAGGGAGAGTATTTTTGGTGACACACACATATCTGCATCACTCTTATCCTTGCATGCATCACATTCGCATCATATTTTTCATTTTTTTTATTTTTATTTCTTTTTATCATGCATTCATACCCACCCCCCTTCCATTACATGTCTCTCGGTGTGCCACACTTCGCACATTGAGGACACTGTGCACTTTAGCTTGGGGGAGTGAGTTCTCACACTTTTTGCTTTTATCACCTTTTATTTTTAGTTTTTTCACGTTTTTTTCCACTTTTGCACCCATTATTCATCTCGTTTTTTCTTTTTTACCATGCATCACGTTTTTTTTATTTTCCTTGTGTGCTGCATTGTAAATATCCTTGTTTTTCGTTTATCTTTATTTCTTTCATCTTTTGCTAGAGATGACTTTTCTGTGATGATGATGACGTGGTGTTAGCTTTTCTCTATATGCATGCTATATTTGTCGTGTCATAGCTTTTTATTTCTGATATCATATGCTATGTTCTGCCTTGCATTTAGGAATAGTAACCCACTCTCTTTTTGCCGTATGAAAGTGGATGAAATTCTATTATTAGCTGATGTCTGATGATTCATATGTATGCTATCGTAGAAAACACACCAAGATTCACGCATTGATTGCTTATATCTGGATTACTGCTTTCTTTTCTCATATCACTTCTTATTGCATGATTTGTACGCTTCACTTCGGGTTGATTGAAATGTTTGCTAGCTTTGATAAATCTGGATTAGTTTACTTTTTGAGATTAAACTGAGTAGATTATATTACCCTGCTGAAGTTGTCATGCACGTCCTATAGAGTGAACTGAGAGATACATATATTTCTTTCTCCACATATCTTGAACATTATTTCTCTATTTTAAATTCATTGGTGAATCTCCCCTTAGCAATTCTATTATTGGCATTCTCCCGTTATTAAAATCACATGCTCCAAATTCCCCAAAACCCAAAGAAAAAAAATACTTGTATATCCTTCTCTTTGATTTGGGATCATTGTGTATATATGTTATGAAAACAAAAGGAGAAAAAGAAAAAGATTTGAGAAGTGAAGAAAAGAGAAAAGAAGTTCGAAAACGATCCCATCTCATATACTTTGTCTCTTTCTTCAGTCTTTTGTTTTTATTTTTGTTTTCTTTGACTTTTGGAGCTTCATAAGAAACGGGGATGTAAATATTGTTTTGTATATGCCAACACGCTTATAGATAAGCTTGGGGGAGAGAATCCAATGATGTGTGAGAGAGTGACTACTTGACGGTGCATGACAACCTAGGCTAAGTAATATTTTATACTCGGTTAGATTGCTAAAGTTTCACGAAATCAGAAATCTACGCTTGGCATTCATTTTATGAAAACCACTCCTTTTCTATTCTTTCTACTCTATCGTGTGATATCTCTTATACTCCTTATAGAAAGCATTCAACTGAAAAGTGTGTGATCTACGGTATTGTATACCGCTTTAGATGCTTCAAACGATGTTAATCTTAGAATTATTCCATTTTTCATGCTATATTGATATTCTTGGGTTTTCTATTTCAAGTGCACCATTATACTATGATGTCAAAATAAAAGCCTTTGACATGTGGTTTATATTCGATGCGTGCTATATGAGTAAGCAAAACCCGCGTCCTGAGAAAACTGATCTAGCAACTTCCCTCTTCGTTTTCTATTTTTGTTTTTCGATTTCCGTTTTCCGCCTTTCCGCCGTTTTCTTTATGTTTATCCACCGGGTTCGCTTTTTTACTTATCTTCCTCGAGGACGAGTAAGAGGTAAGCTTGGGGGATTTTGATCACTCCATATTTTACACCTTTTTTCTGCTTGTTTGCATGCCATTTAGATCGCTCAAATCGTGTTTTTCACGTTTATTCGACAATATTGCGATGCTTTTCACGATTTGTTGTTTTTGTCGTATTTCAGGAGATTTGGAGCGATTTGGAGTGATTCTGAGATGCACCCACTCCGGAGTGTCACCGACGACTCTCTTGAGGGGTATTTTGCGATTGGAGAGGAGTGGAAGAGGAAAGAACATCGTAGGAGCGACGAGGAGGCAAAAACATGAAGAATGAGCATTTTCAGCATGCCACTCGGTCGAGTGAAGGAGTCATTCGGCCGAGCATAGACAGCCCGCTCGGCCGGACAGATCGGACACGCAACAAGGCTAATATCAGCGTGCACTCGGCCGAGCATCGCTAGACCACTCGGCCGAGCACCGAGTCATCCCTCGCCCGAGTGGATCCAAGACGACGGCAACAAAAGATGCTGAACTCTCTGTTTTTCGTCTGTACAGTCCCAAGCTCCAACTCGGCCGAGTGACCAACGCCGTCCGCCCGAGTGAAGAACGCCCATCGGCCGAGTGAATAAAAGTCACTCGGCCGAGTGACCTCCGAAGAGACGACCCCCACGACCCCCAACTCTCTGGAATCCGTCAGGGTCTCTCACTCGGCCGAGTGACATTTGTCACTCGGCCGAGTGAGCCGCGCTGCCTGTAGCGTAAACTGCTATTTTGAGGCTGCACAGGGGCATTTTCGTCAGGATTTTTTGGGCGATTTTGGGGGGGATTTAACCCCAGTTTTTAACCTAGTTTAGGGAGCTTTTTCAGAACTTTTTGCAGCCTTTTTTGATTGACTTTTTAGGAATTAGATTTAGCTTTTAGGGAGGAGAAAAGAGGGATATTTTGTTGGATGCTATCTTGTTCTTCATTGGTTTGTCTCTCTTTCTCTCAAAAACTCCATTTTTATTGATTTATTGAATATTGCTATGAATTCCATTCATTTTACTTGTGAATTTCTGTTGAATTTGATTATGAATTGTGAGTAGTTCATCGTCTTAGGGCGTAGGGATGAACCCTACGAACCCAATTTCAAAATTGTGATGAATTGGTGAAACTATTGCTAGGGTTGATTAGGGTTAGTTTGGGATTGATTTAATACGAATAGCTAGGGATTCATACCGATTGGGATTTGCAAGAGATTGGATCCCAACTCGATAGGAAGCCCTAGAAATTCGAATTGGGTTACAATTGGATTCCTCCGGAATCGGTTTGCAAGAGATTGGACCGAAACTGGGGTTTTCGATTGCAATTCTATACCAATACCCGTTTGCAAGAGATTGGACGGGTAGGAACTATCCCAACCTAGGTCGTAGCTCGAGTTTGCACGAGAGTGGGCTCGAGATACGATTGAACGATGATGTTGTTCTTCACGCTAGCTTGCCTAGGTTAGGGTTTGCAAGAGATTGGACCCTACCCTAGGTTTGCTATAGACCGGCAATAGCGCGAGAGCGTGATCTTGGTTCTACATTTAGTTGCAACTAGTTCACACGAATTTCAAGTCTAGCAATTGTGAAACCTACGAATCACAATGATGAGATACGGCAAGTAGCGGGGATTCCCTATCCCCTAAGCGTCTTTATTAATTTGTTATTTCTTTTATACATTTGAACGACTGCGACCGCATATTTGCGAACATTTCTCGACTTTTCTTATAGCCATGTGATTGAAGAAGACACTGTTATTAGGCCTCCCTGTGTTCGATACCCGCTCGCCGCTACACCGTACGCTTGCGGTAAGACTACAATGTCGTCGCTCCGGGACGTGTATCCGGGGCGCGATCATCCACCCGATCGGTTAAAGAGATCGGGTGAGTCTTCTGGTCGTGAGTTGGGAATCTTGGCTACAGATGAACCGATCGGGTGAGATGTCACCCGATCGGTTGGAATTCAGCTCCAAAAAACAGAGAGCACTGTCGTTTTCACCCGATCACTGAACCGATCGGGTGGCCTCTTCTCTTCTGTTGTTTCTGTCCGGGTCAGATACGCGTGCACCAACCGATCGGGTGGCTCTGTCCACCCGATCGGTTGAGGGCTGAAACATGGTATTCTTCGGTGTTTGGCCCTCAGGATCACGCGTGACACCTCCCGTTGCTCCGGGGACTCATGATATCTGCTTTATATGTCCCCAGCACTGTCATTCTCCTGCATTGGCACAAAAACACAAAAAAGTGAAAGAAAACTAAAAATCACAAGAGAATGGATACAAAACAACGGAAAATGACAGAAAATCACGAAGAAGACGTGCGTGAATATACAAAATATAAACGCACGTCACTTGCCATTGTGTCGCATCTTCAGAGATTACGGCTCCACCATATGTCGTTGGCTCCTTGTGCTCTAGGTTGAGTGCATAAGACGCCATATCATCGAAAAAATAACCTGCATAATCCCATGCTCCCAATCTTTCCGGCACTTTCTTCACCCTCTTCGATCTCCACGGTCCATCATCACCTGCATAGGTATCAACGCGTACCTGAGATGTACCAGGTGTGTGCACATGGTCCTCAGCATGGACCTCATCATCTGCCTCAACTGGAGCATCGACCATCAACTCTTTGCGTGGTCGCTGAGTGGGCTGGACCAGAAGTTTAACCCTCTCCGGTGAAATCTCCTCTGCAGACGTGTCATCTTTTTTAATTGAGAATACTCCGTCCTGAGAATTGCATCCTCATCAAAAGTGACATGTCGGCTCACTATCACCTTCTGACCCTCTGGATCCCATAAACGATATCCCTTGACACCGTGGCTATATCCAAGAAAGATACACTTCTTTGCTCTTGGATCCAACGTGTCACCCCTCTGTGCACGTATGTCGGGAAACCCACAATCCGCAAGTACAAGTAATCGCCAGCTTCACCACTCCACATCTCCTCGGGGATCTTGTAGCCAATTGCTACTGAAGGAATTCCGTTCACAATGTGCACTGCAGTCGAGAGTATCTCTCCCTAGAATTCCTTCCCCAAACCAGCTGAGTGCCTCAAACACCGCACTCTCTCCAACAATGTCTGATTCATCCGCTCCACCACACCATTCGACTGCGGATCATCGGGTGTGCTAAAGTGTCTGCGGATCCCATGGAGTTTGTAGAAATTTCTAAACTCCCTTGAGGTAAACTCACCTCCATTGTCAGATCTAAGCACCTTCACGTGCCTTCTGGTTTGCTTCTCCACCATGGTCTTTCACTCTCGAAACATATCAAAAGTCTGATCCTTTGACTTCATTAGGTACATCCAGACTTTGCGAGAGTAGTCATCAATAAACAAGATAAAATACTTAGCTCCCCCTCTTGACGGCTCTGGGCATGGTCCCCACACATATGTGTATATATAGTCAAGTGGTCCTTTGCTAATATGCTTCCCCGTGTTAAACTGCAGCTTTGTCTTCTTACCGTACACAAAGGATTCGCAGAATTCTACACTCTCATTAGAGGCTTCAATTAGTTTTCTTCTTCGTAGTACATCAAGCATTTTGTCACACGGATGACCTAAACGATAATGCCATAACTTGATCGAATCTCCAGAAATTGCGCTCGTAGTGCTTACATATGCTTCACCTTCAACTGTGGTACCTTGAAGGGCACATAAGTTTCTCACTTTTCTTCCATTCATCACAACCATGGTTCCTTTCAAAACTCGAAGTTAGTCTTTTTCGAAGACCGACTTACATCCAACATTGTCCAACACGCCTATGGAAATTAGGCTCTTCCATAAATCCGGGACATGCCTCACATCGGCAAGTGCACGCACTATGCTGTCATGCATCTTTATCCGAACAGTTCCAATACCTGCAGTTCTACACACTGCATTGTTCTCCATGAGGATTGAGCCTACATCTTGCTTGGGACGGTATGTCGCAAACCAACTCCTATAAGGAGTCATATGATACGAGCATCCACTGTCCATGAGCCATGCCAAGTTGGCATCACCTGCAAATCCCTGTAGCAAAAATCTCGGTATCTCTACCTTCATCATGGATCTGCTCACCATCAATCCCTAAAGATGTTGAACCGGAATCATTCTCGGTTTCCTTTCCTTTCTTCCTATTCTTGATAGGACAATGGTTCGAATAATGACCCTTCTTAGGGCAATTGTAGCATGTGATGTTCGCAAACCTATCCTGCGAGTGTCTCGACTTGGAGCGGTCATTATTCTTCCTGAAGCCTCCTCTCCTTTCCTGTCAACCACTCACATGCAATGCCTCCTCGCGGTTACTCACATGATCTCTTCCTTGAACCTTACCACATAGTTGCTATATGTGAAGCGCCACCTTCACCTCTTCCACGGTGAGAGTAGTCCGGTTATAAATCATCGACCGAACAAACTGATTATACTTTTCAGGCAAAGAACACAACAAGATAACCCCATGCTACTCATCTGCAATCTTCACATCCATACTCCGTAACTCTAGCACAATCCTGTTTAATTCATCCATGTGATCCTTCACAGTTGAACCAGACTTCATCTTGAGAGTATACAACTGCTGAAGCAAATATAGGCGACTCGTGAAGGATTTCTTCATGTATAGTCCCTCAAGCTTCTTTCACATATCAGATGTCGTAGCCTCATCCAGGACATCCCTAAGAACATTATCTGATAACGACAACTGAATCCCGTTGTACGCCTTCCTCTCTATATCTGCCCTAGCGGATGCAGTCACCTCTTTATCGATATTTGAGACATCGAATACGATTTGGTAACACCCCGTCTGCATAAGAACATTCTTCACCTTCGTCTGCCAAATCCGAAAATCATTCCGGCCAGTGAATCTCAATGTTCAAAGTTGCCAAAGACACCATCTTTCCTTCGCCACTAACTTCCTTTGCAATAAAAACCACAAGCTTTTGATACCACTTGTTGGGGGTAAAATCCGAAAACGCCTCGGGATCAATGCGGAAACCAACCCTAATAAACTGATCAGGAATATAGAGCTAGCAAAAATCTAATCCCAATGACCCAACAAAATTCCCAAATGACCTTGCAATAGAAAGTAGCAAACGAATCACAGCAACAAATAAATAAATCGCAGACACAAGAGATTTTACCATGGTTCGATTGTAAACAACCCATGTCCAGCAATCCAATGCGAGATGATTCCACTAGTAGAGTGACCGGCGCCCCCCCCCCCCCCCGGGCGCTGCGTTCGCGCGCCGGATGTGTGCAATGATGTGAACGGGGGCGTGGGAATTTAAATATTTGTAACCGCAAGCGCACGGTGTTGTAGTGTGGCTTGGGGGGTCGAACTCAGGGAGGCGTGGATGTGCTTGTGTCAAAGAGGATCAAAATCACCCCATGGACGAGCTAGCCCAGATCGAATGATGGGTTGTCACGGTAAAGGAATGCAAGGTATAGACAATATGAAGGAAAAACCCGGGACTTTGGTTTCGACCCCAATGAGCGACTCTCGTCGATACGGCCTACGGGTAGGATGGTGATCGGAATTAGGGTCTAATGGTGAGACGTTGCCTCTGAAAGTGGTACCGGCATCCCATGGGCCCGATATTCCGGTCGGTGCCCAGGATGATACGCCGGACTTCCCGGGTTCGATCAGTGGGCACTCCCGTGTCCATTAACACTGATCGACTCCGGGAGCACTAAGATCGCAACGATAACTCCCAACGTCTCATCCTGCCGCTCCCGCGTGCTAGGATTCGGCGTCTACGCTAAGGGCGTGAGCTATGGCTAGGGAGTCAACCGCCAAGTTTATTCCCCCTTGGCCCAATGGTCAAAGGCGTCCTTTTTCCCGCCGATGACAATAAAACACCCAGCGTAACCGTTAGATTCCTAATCCCTATCGATTTCCTAACCCTATGGACGCATCGGGAAGAGCCCACGAAGGGGTTTCCGCCAAAATCCCAGATTTGGGAACTACTCACACATATTTAGTAAAAAGCGATCTAAACAAAAATGAACCGTAAAAATCATGATCAGACAATAGAAATGCAATGGTAGTAAAGCAATTAAGATAATACTAAAGTTTTACAAAGATCCGAAAACTTACAAAAACTGGAAAATTACAGCCGTCACAAAATGAAGAAAACAGCAAAAAATAACCAACTCCCGAATCTGGGAAACCTAGGGTTCTATTTATAGAAAACGACATCACCCGATCGATTGACAAGTCAATCGATCGGGTGAACCACTTCACAAAATTACAGCGCAATGCGGGGTTTCACCCGGTCAGGATGAACCGGTCGGTTGGATCTTGGATGCGGTCGGTTGGATCTTGGTGTCGACCGGGTGAGGAGACTGGTTGGATCTTCGGGTCTTGGCTGTTGAAATTCGGCTACAGGTGAACCAATCGGGTGAAGGTCATCCGATCGGTTGGCAATCAGCTTCGAATTCCAGAGACTTTGAGCTTTTGACCCGGTCACTGAACCGACCGGGTGACTTCTCGTGAGTTCCAAGCTGCGTCCGGGTGGTGCACGCGTGCATCACCCGATCGGTTGGAGATGACCAACCGACTGGGTGAGGGGCTGAAAGATGCAATCTTCGTCGTTTGACCCCCTGGATCACGTGTAACTCCTCTCGTTGCTCCGGGAACACATGATATCATCGTTTTATGCCCTAAATGCCAGTCCTGCAAAACACGGAAAACACGGAAAAGTGAAAGAAAACAAGAAAACACGAGAAAACGAATATAAGACGGCGGTAAAATACGGAAAAACATGGAAGAAAACGTGCGCAAATATATGAAATATAAACGCACGTCAAAATCCCCCAGGCTGAACTCTTCCTCGTCCTCGAGGAAGACGAGTGAGAGTAGGAGCTCGGAGGGAGAAAATAGAGAGAAAGAGAGAAAAAGAAAATTCTATATCCTAGATCGCCCGTCAGGGCCAACAAAATCAAAAACGACACACCAAGCAAGCAAACGCCAAATCACATCACTAAACCAAGGAGTACGAGTCCAGACAAGTGCCGTGGGCCCACGCGATGAAGCACGAGTGAGTGTGGTCGTGCGCTAGCAGTCCGTGTCACTATCTACGATGTGCGATAAAGCTCGATATAGACAAACCAGGAAATGACCCAAATATCGATTCGATTTGAATAAAGCGGTGAATATATAGTTCAAGCATGCATGAGAATAGAGAGAATCAAAACATATCATGTGTCAGGGACTCCACAACTAGGGTTAAGGAAATCACACCACTATAGCCTAGATATTAGCTAAAAAGTTCCTAAGCCAAGTGTTTTCGAAACCGAAGGGGGTTGAGATGATGTGGAGAAGAACACTCAGTACAAATTCTCGTCTTCCCTTTATTCTCGGCAAGTAGGAAAATATTCACACTGGAATTTTTTTTGGGCTTTGGGTATTTGTGTATTTTTTTGGATTTTTGGTTATACATATTTTTTTTCTTTTTTTCTCTTCATTTCTCTTCTTTTTGGGTTTTTCTTTTCTTTTCTCCTTTTTTTGGATTTTTGGGGTTTTTTGGCTATACACATGTGTACTCTCCCAAGTGGGAGAACGGTACACGGCGAGGGGATTTGCACCAAGTAAAACAAAAAAGAAGTCGGAATCTAAACACTTGGGCAAAGGAAACTATTATCGCTAAATAGAGCATGGGCTAAATGGGTTATCCTAGTCCTCAATTGTGGAATCCCGACACATGCGAAGTGAAGCATACGATATATATATAATCATACATACAGAAACAGACAAGAGAAGCAAATACCGCATTATTCATATCGACTCGTGATAATCTAGGGGTCATTCCTGGACATGTATATAAAGTAAAATCACAAAGCAGAAGCACACCAAACAGCTAGGCACGACACATGACTCACAAAAAGCTAAGTGGACCCACGATGCGTGAAATGCAGGGGGACTTGATATCCTAGGGTTAGTGAGTGTGATTATCGATGCTACGCTAGGTGTGTGTGATTTTGTGGCAATTCATCATAGGGTTCATCTCTAGGAGAAAGAGAAAAAAAGAAGAGAAGAAAAATTAAAAACACGATGAAAATGACACAAAAACGAAAAAGAAAGACTCAAATGACGCACAAAGTGCGACTCCCCCAAGCTGAAGCTTGCATTGCCCTCAATGCAATAAGAGTGAGTACGGGAGGGCAATGAAAATGGGAGGGAAATACGCACCGACACAAAAAGAAATGAAAAACATGGAAAACACAGATACGAAACTGAAAATAAAGAAAAATCACGATCAAACCACACGACACGAAAATAGAAAAAGAAAGAAAGAAAATGATACGACACGACAAAAAGTAAAACAAGCACACACACACACACACACACACAAAGAAAACAAAACGCGACAACACAGCAAAATAGACTTCCCCCAAGCTAGTCTTGACAATGCTAGCAAGATGATGTGGTCGTGAAAGTGCAGAAATATGCAAGGGGGATGTCAAAAAAACAAAGAAAGTGAAATCAAAAATCAGGAGAAGGCGAATCCTCGCCCTCCTCGGAAGAGGGTGTGGCTGGGTGGTCGGGGGATGCGGGGGGTGTGCGGAGAAGTGGGGACAGAGGTGGTGGAATAGGTGCAGTGGTGGTGTGAACGATGGGTGGAGTGTCGGTGGAGGTGGGTGGTGGTGGAAGTACGGCGATCAAGGCGGTGGTGAAAGGAATAGAAATGGGGGGAGAAGATGTGATGGTGACGGTAGTGGGTGGAGGTGGGAGAGATTTGGAGCGCACCGGCAATTTCCTGCGACACACATATGAAGTGACGGCGGAGGAGGTAGAAGGTGGTGTGGGTGTGAAAGAAGTGGTCATGAGTGTAGAGGTGGATATGGGAATGGGAATGGATACGGGAGGGGGAGATGATCGCCTAGGTGGGGGTGGGGGAGGTGGAGATGGGTGGGACGGTGGAGGAGAAGAATGTGACGGGGGAGGTGATGGAGGTGGGGATGTATGGGAGGGTGGTGGAGAAGATCGTCGAGGTGGTGTGGGTGGTGGTGGTACGTGGAGTTCAGTGAGAAGGCGAAGAATGGCGGCCACGTTCCTCTCTTGTGCGAGGAAGCGTGAGTGAGTGAGAAAGGAGGACGGTGATGGGTCCGAGGGGGCAGATGACATGGCAAGATCACAGAGGGCTGCTACCTCCCACTCGAGAGCAAGACGGGCAGAGACCTGGCGGCGACCGAAGGAAGTGGACTGACATGAGGCAGAAGTGATGCCGACAGGTGATGTGGGAGTAGTGCCGGCGGCAGTGGTAATGCCGGCACTGGACACAAGGCCAGAGATGGCCGCAAAAAGGTGCTCAGAAGTAATGGGGCCAGGAGCAGAAACAGGGTGACTCGGGCCAGCCCCAATATCTCCCTGGGACGCAGGAATATCCTGCTCGCCTAAGTGGGCGACAGGGGAAGGTAGTATGCGTGCGTCCGGGGGAAAGAAAGGAAGGTGCAACCCCGCTAGAAACTCGGGATCGGGCTGAAAAGTTCAATCCGCCACTAAAGCTATGGTCATCCGAGCGGGGTTGGGGAGAATGGTGTAGGGGCGAGGGGGGGTGGCCGTAATTGAATTCGAAACGACCATCGGGGCGGGGCCTAATCATATGAATGTGCCGCAGGACATCAAGATCCAGAAGTGAGGGTCCTGCGGCAGTAGGAAGATCTTGGGGGATGGGAATGTTAAACTGGGGGGAAGAAACAATAATAGTGATAAGGCCCCCACAACAGATCTTGCCCTTCCCGGCCCCTGCTAATCTCGAGAAGCTTGTAAACAAGCCAATCGTCGGCATGGACAGGGATAGTCGGGGCCCTAAAGCTAACGCCATCATCATCATGAACAAAGGGGAAAGTCATGGCCCAGAGAATAAAAAGATCGGGGATAGTTACGGTGCCTGACTCCTCCCGCGGGAAAAATGCAGAGGATAAGATCCTATGGGCCAGACAAAAATGGGATGGATGATGGAGGAGGCCTTGGCCTTACCACGGGGATAGCGACGGAGTATGGAGAGGCGGAATAAAAATTTATCGACGTCAAATTCCAGGGGATATCCGTAGTTTCGGATAGCGTCATTCCCAAGAATAGGGAAAACAAATATATCGCAGATGGTATCCAGGTTGGTGCGGATGGTTTGGTTACACACCCGGAAAGTGACAGTCGACCCCGACTCACAAACAAGGGAGGAAAGGAATTCTAGGGTGAGTGACGGGTATGATACCGCAGAGGCATTCAGGAAGGCCAACCAACCAAGGTTAGCAAAAAGAGTCTCGACCTCGGTGAAGACACCGAGGTCGACGAGTGATTGGGTGTGGGAAAACTTGGTTGATGGATGCCCCCGAGTGTTTAGTTTGTGGTGAAGTCTTTCTGCTCTTGGTTCCTAAATAGGTACCCATGCGGGCCCAACATGGGGTCCACAGGGGGGATGATAGGCGGGGGAGGGGCTATTGCAGCTCACGTGTGTGGGGAGGAGGGCGTGTTTGTTTACGTCTCTTTCGAGACGGTTCCTCCTCCCGCAAGATACTCTTCCCCTTATCTCTGTCCCGGGCCATGTGTGAGTGTGAGTGATGCAAATGAGTGCAAAGTACTATCAAAGTGCACACACACGAATAACCAAGCAGATTAAATATCTAGTGTAAAAATTGAAATTTGAGAAGTGGATCGAAGTTACCCCGTAGAAATTCGAGCTCCTCGCTTGTAGATGACCCAATGACGTGCAATGGGAAAAGTATGGAGCCGCGGCACTCTTCTTCAGCAAAAAATTCGAAAGTGGGGATGGATATTGTGGATTAGGGCTAGAAAGATGCGAGATAGGAGAGGGAGAGAGAGAAATAGACGGAGAGATGCAAGGGGGAGGTGGAGAGAGAGGCTAATGGAGGATTTGAGGTTATGGGAGAGGGGTTTTTGGCAGTCGGGAGCTTGGAGGAGACAAAACGACGGCGAAACGGTGAGATCAGGCGAGGGTTTGTGAACGGGTGGGTCGGGGGTATTTATAGGTTTTAAGTCGAACCGGTCGGGTGAGTTGTCACCCGATCGGTTGACTTTAGGTCGCAATTTGATGCTGAAGAAATGCTACAGGCGACTCGATCGGTTGAGAACTCAACCGATCGGTTCGTCGCTCCACACATTTTCCCGAGAATTCAGAGTTTCTCACCCGGTCACTCAACCGGTCTCGCTTCTTGTCACCCGGTCGGTTGACAAATCCCTGAAATTTTCCCGAGAGTTACCCCAGGTCACCCGGTCTGCTCACCCGGTCTTATCTTTCTCCATCCGGTCGGTTCGCTGAGTTACAGATATGGCTGTTAGCTGATACATCCCAAATGATCGGGTGAGTTATCACCCGATCGGTTGGGGCCTTGTTTTCTGCAAAAACCTAAAAATCACCTAAGTTTCACGACGGAAGTTCTTGCGGCTGGATTTATATATAAAATAGATAAAATAAAGTTAAGAAAAAGTCCTAAAAAGCAGAAGTAAAAGTTTAGGGCATGGGTTGCCGCCCATTAAGCGCTTTTGTTTAACGTCGTTTAGCTCGACGCCTGTTGATGATGTTCATGGTGGGCGATACGGGTGATGCCCAAAGTCTGGTATCTCTTCAACTCCAGAGCTAGTGGCTATTGGTGTAGTCGGCGGCTGTAAAAAGATTTGCTCAACTACCCTCCCTTTGTCTACAGGATCCAGGGGCTTCTCCCTCAAATTGGTGTCTACCGCCATCTTTTTCAGGATCCGGACCTCATCGCCGGTGAGGTCCATGGGTTCTTTCCCTTTTCTGCTCGTAGGAGGAGACTTAGGGAATCCGGGAGGGATCACATGTCACGCGACCGCCTCATTAGCAACTTCATTCTTTGGGGAGCCAACTTGCTCTCTAAGGTCCCCCAAGCTATCGGGGGGATTCCTCGAGAGCACTTCCCAGGCACTTGCTTCAACAGCTCTATCTTCTTCGTTCTCAAGCATACTGATACTAGGATCGTCTGGGGGGTTTGGATGCTTCATCGACAAGCCTAAGTCAAATTCGACTCTTTCTTGGCCCACATTGAGGGAAAGCTTCCCATTCTTCACGTCTATCAACACTCCGGCGGTTGCCATAAAGAGCCGTCCAAGGATAATTGGGGTATGCTTGTCTTCCGACATGTCCATCAACACAAAATCAACTGGTACATGTACTCCTTTCACATCGACGGGGAGGTCGTCCACTACTCCCACCGGATACTTGACCGAACGGTCAGCAAGTTATAATGTCATGCCGGTGGGCTCTAAGTCTCCCATCCCTATTCTCTTGTACATCGATAGGGGCATTAAGCTGACGCTCACGCCTAGATCGACGGGCGCCCTCTGGATTTACACTTCCCCAATAGAGCAAGGGATGGAGAAACTTCCGGGGTCCTTGAGCTTGGGCGGATTTGCGCGCTGAATGAGTGCGCTGCACTCTGTCGTTAACACGACCTTCTCTTTTCTAGATCCCCGTGTCACCAAGTCTTTCAGAAATTTGGCATATGAGGGAATTGTCTCGATGGCCTCGAGGAAGGGGATTTGTAAGCTCATATCTTTCACCATGGCAAAGAATTTGCCATACTTCTCATCGATTTTGGCTTTGGCAAGCCGTTGTGGGAAAGGCACAACGGGCTTGAACACTCTTGGATTCCCTTCCTCATCCTTCTTCTTCTCCTCTCTATGAACTCCCTCCGGAGTAGTTGGCTTTGGTGACGAAGCACCGTCGTCATTTAATTTCTCAGTTGGTCGTTCCATGACCAACGGTGCTTCCGGTCCTTTGGGGGGCTCTCTCGTAGGTATTTGTGTTCCGCTCCTCAAGACGATGGCGGACACGGTCTCATGCTCATGTGTGAGTACCAAGGTCCGATTTACCCCCTAGGGTTCACCTCAGGCTGTGGCGGTAATAAATTCTGCGGTCTCTGAAGGTTCGTCACTTGCAACCCCAGCTGGGTCACCTGATCAGTGAGGACTCTTTGTCCAACCTCCAGCTTCAGATTTATTTTCTCCTGATTGACGATGTATTGAGTCAGGAGGGACTCAACCGGAGAAATGGTCCTCTGCTGGCCGTATTACTGCTGGGTGGCTGCTGATTCCTAGGAGCATACTGTTGATACTGTTGTGGAGGTTGTTGTTGCTGAAATTGCTGCTGCTGAAATTGCTGCTGGGGTCTAGCCGGATGATATATCTGCTGTTGTTGCTGAGCCGGCTGTTGATAAGGCGCTCGGTAGCTAAGGTTGGGATGATTCCTGTTGTTGGGAGAGTAGGCCGGATTTGAGTTGGTTTGTGGTGGAAAAGGCGCATTCCCTGTAGGATTGTAAAATAATGCGCTCGCCTGATCCAACGGTGGTGAGATGTCACCACCGTCGAACTCCTCAAAAACTTCGGATTCTACCACCGCAATCGGTTGCGAACCGGCGCCACCGGCGCCTACCATCAATGCAGAGATCTGGGTTGACAGCAAGTCAAACTTGCTTGACAATTTGTCGACGTCTTCGACTCTATGGATGCCCCCAGATCTTGGTGTGGCTCTCTCGTCACACCATCGCTCGTTGTTAGATGCCATATTTTCCAGAATCTGTCTGGCATCTTCTTCGCTTCTTGACATGAAGGACCCTCCAGTCGCGGTGTCCATGGAAGATTTTAAATCGTCCCTCAATCCATTATAAAACAGATTTATGATCTGCCACTTGGGGAGCTCATGGTGGGGACATCTTCTCTGCATCTCCTTGTATCTCGTCCAAGCTTCATGCAAGGACTCGTGGCTGGCCTGGGAGAAGGAGGAGATCTCACTCCTTAGCTTCATGGTCTTCCCCGGGGGAAAGAACTTTGTCAGGAAAGCATTTGAGAGCTTCTCCTAGGTGTTGAATGTATTTGGGTCTTTCCCCCTAAGCCACATCTTGGCCTTATCTCGCAAGGAGAAGGGGAACAGCTTCAGTCGGATCGCCTCAGTTGTGACACCGTTTATTCGGAAGGTGTCACATTTCTCCAAGAAGGAGTCTAGATGCTCAATCGGGCTCTCCATGGGTGCACCCGAAAATTGATCCTGCTGGATCCACGTCACCAAAGATGGCTTAAGCTCGAAGCTTTGGGCCGTAATAGCTGGAGGACGATGGCAGAGGTGGACTCGATGGAAGGCATCGAGTACTCCAACAGGGACTTGTGAGGCGGGGTGTTCTCCCCCATGGCTTTAGGATCCTCTCTTCTTTGCTTCTTGGCGGCCAAACGCCTTAGGGTGGCGTTTATCTCTGTATCAACGGGGATCAAGTCGTCGAGACTTCTTGAACTCCTGCGCATGAAAAACAACAAACACCCGTGAAGCGAAAAGTGGGAAAAAACAGATAAGATAAGAAATAAAAATAAAAATAAAAATAAAAATAAAAATAAGAAAATAAAAAAGGGAAAAAGAAGAATGCAAAAATTATCGCGAGGTAGGGATAAGAGCTAGACACTAGGGTTCATGAAATCCTAAAATAACACGCACGTTGCCTCCCCGGCAACGGCGCCATAAACTTGACCGGCGCCCCCCGGGCGCTGCATTCGCGCGCCGAATGTGTGCAATGATGCGAACGGGGGCGTGGGAATTTAAATATTTGTAACCGAAGTGCACGGTGTTGTAGTGTGGCTTAGGGGGTCAAACTCAGGGAGGCGTGGATGTGCTTGTGTCAATGAGGATCAAAATCACCCCATGGGCGAGCTAGCCCAGATCGAATGATGGGTTGTCACGGTAAAGGAATGCAAGGTATAGACAATATGAAGGAAAAACCCGGGACTTTGGTTTCGACCCCAACGAGCGACTCGCATTGATACGTCCTACGGGTAGGATGGCGATCGGAATTAGGGTATAATGGTGAGACGTTGCCTCTGAAAGTGGTACCGGCATCCAATGGGCCCGATATTCCGGTCGGTGCCCAGGATGATACGCCGGACTTCCCGGGTTCGATCAGTGGACACTCCCGTGTCCATTAACACTGATCGACTTCGGGAGCACTAAGATCGCAACGATAACTCCTAACGTCTCATCCTGCCGCTCCCGCGCGCTAGGATTCGGCGTCTACGCTAAGGGCGTGAGCTATGGCTAGGGAGTCAACCGCCAAGTTTATTCCCCCTTGGCCCAACGGTCAAAGGCGGTCTTTTTCCCGCCGATGACAATAAAACACCCAGTGTAACCGTTATATTCCTAATCCCTATCGATTTCTTAACCCTATGGACGCATCGGGAAGAGCCCACGAAGGGGTTTCCGCCAAAATCCCAGATTTGAGAACTACTCACACATGTTTAGTAAAAAACGATCTAAACGAAAATGAACCGTAAAAATCATGATCAGACAATAGAAATGCAATGGTTGTAAAGCAATTAAGATAATATTAAAGTTTTACAAAGATCCGAAAACTTACAAAAACTGGAAAATTACAGCCGTCACAAAATGAAGAAAATAGCAAAAAATAACCAACTCCTGAATCTGGGAAACCTAGGGTTCTATTTATAGAAAACGACATCACCCGATCGGTTGACAAGTCAACCGATCGGGTGAACCGCTTCACAAAATTACAGCGCAATGCGGGGTTTTACCCGGTCAGGATGAACTGGTCGGTTGGATCTTGGATGCGGTCGGTTGGATCTTGGTGCCAACCGTGTGAGGAGACCGGTTGGATCTTCGTGTCTTGGCTGTTGAAATTTGGCTACAGGTGAACCGATCGGGTGAAGGTCACCCGATCGGTTGGCAATCAGCTTCGAATTCCAGAGACTTTGAGCTTTTGACCCGGTCACTGAACCGACCGGGTGACTTCTCGTGAGTTCCAAGCTGCGTCTGGGTGGTGCACGCGTGCATCACCCGATCGGTTGGAGATGACCAACCGACCGGGTGAGGGGCTGAAAGATGCAATCTTCGTCGTTGGACCCCCTGGATCACGTGTGATTCCTCCCGTTGCTCCCGGAACACATGATATCATCGTTTTATGCCCCAAAGGCCAGTAAACTCCTGCAAAACACGGAAAACACGGAAAAGTGAAAGAAAACAAGAAAACACGAGAAAACGAATATAAGACGGCGGTAAAATACGGAAAAACACGGAAGAAAACGTGCGCAAATATATGAAATATTAACGCACGTCATATAGAAATCCAAACAATTAGGGTTACAAAACTCTCCCTCACGCGTGAGTAATAACTTGTCAACGGAACAAGCCCTCATGAATCCACTCAAGAGGAAGAAATCAATGGAAGAAGAAGAGAAGGAAAAACCAAACCTTTCTCTCAAGAACACAAACCCTAAAAATCTCTCCAATCTCCAATGGGGTAGCAAAAGGCTCTCTAAAACTCAATAGAGTCCTTTTGGAGGCTTGACCTAATCTAAAACAATAGTTAGGTTTAAATACAAACCCAAAACAAAGCCAGAAAACCAATCTAGCCGTCGGTTCTTGCGCATGGGCCCGTGCCAACTCGGCTCGAGTTGGCTGTCAGCTTGGCCTGCTCGATCGAGCTGACATGCCCAAGAAACATCACTGAAGGAGTCGAATCGACTTGGTCGAGTAGCCTTAATTGTTCGACCGAGTAGCCTTCCTACTCGATCGAGTAAGAGTCACCCGAGTCGGACGGAAAACTTCCCCAAGCTCTCTGCCTGCTCGATCTGTCAGAGTCTTCATGCTGCTCGGTCGAGTAACTTCCTGCTCGACCGAGTAGTCTCCTACTCGACCGAGTAGGAGTCACCCAAGTTAGAGGGAAAACTTCCTAAAGCTCTCTGCCTGCTAAGTCTGTCAGAGACTTCATGCTGCTCGGTCGAGGAGCTGGCTGCTCGACCGAGTAGCCTGGGAAAAACAGCACGATGGATTTGAATCACGAAAAACAACAATCTTATCTGTAGACGCTCCTTTACAGACTATAAATAAAGTACTTGTGCTTTCTCCTCAGATGTTGATTCATAACAAATTGCAAATTATAAGAAACCATATTTTTTCTCTTTATATTTCACACGGCATCAGAGGAGCCTGAAATTTGTTGATTACAACGAAGAACAATGAACAGCCCTCGCAGATTGTTGTCTCCGTCGCCTCCAGAGACACCATCTCAAATTTCTATGGTTTTGATTTTTTTCCCACTATCAAATTGGTTGATTCGGTGTTTGAGGTGATTTTTTTGATCGGATGGATTCATATAAAATTGGTTGATTCTCTGCAAATTCGGTGATTGCATTGGAGATTACAAATTTGGTGATTGCAAATTCGATGCAAATGGTTGATTACTTCAAATTCAGTGATTGCTTTGTTGACTGCATAATTTTCGGTGATGCGCATCACAAATTCCAAACGTTGGGGATTGATTTTTGATCAAGGCAAGAGCTTTGAGCGATGACTGGTCTGGAGATTGGATTGTTGAAAGTTTGCAGGATCCCACTTATTTTGATTGGTGAAGTTTGCATGATCCTAATTGTTTTAATTAGTTTGCATGAAGTTTGCAGGATCCCAATTGTTTTGATTGGTAAGTTTGCAGGAACTTTGATTTTAAAATTTGTAGTAGATTCTGCTTGACGGCTCCTTCGGTTTCTTCCTTGCGAAAATACTTCGGTTGCCGGTAGAGGGTTTCTTCTTGGTTGCAGTCTTGTTCTTAGGTAGGGCCTCTTCTCTGCAGAGGGCATCTCTTGGCCTTTGAAAGCCATCACAAGAAGTGCATTCATGTATCAAACAACATAGTTATTGACAAGCTCAAAGCTTTTCATTGGAGGAATTCCCTATAGGACAGATGACACAAGTCTGTGGTATGTGTTTATGAAAGTTTCCTCGATTGCGGTGATGAAGAAGTATTTAAGATATTCAGATGATTTATCTTGTATAGAGCTAACTCGCTTGTGTTCGGATCCTGCATATCTGACTTTTCACAAGTCAAATACGGGGGGTTTCCGAGCTAATGGACTTCTAAAGTAAATGGATTCTCAGTTCAGAGTATTGGCGGCTCATAGATCAGCAACTCTACAATCCGAGCATCGAATAGCTTGGCTTGACACTTCGTCAGCTCGGCCTTCATTAGGAAGATTAACAACACGGAGGGGCCCACCATTAGACATGACATCCTATCCGAACTAGAGTTGATTGGATTACGCTTCCGTTTGAGTCAGAGTTCTAATCAAATAAGAATCCCTCTTCTATTAGAACACATGTTGTACCCTAGGCTATATAAGGGGTGTTTAGGCGAGGTTTTTAGTGGAACACATTGAGAAAACTTTGAGCCGCCATTGTTGAGAACCAACTTTGAGAGATTGTGTTGAGAAGTTTTGGAGAGATCTTGAGTGCTTTTTATTCATTGTGAAAAGAGAAGATTTGCATTTGTTTTCTCCTTTCGTAATAAAGCTTTTTGGTGTTCCCTTGGCTGGCTGACGGCCAAAAGTTACAATCCTCATAGCACTCTATTTGGTTGTTGCTTATTCTCATATTTGATTGTATGATGGTCCTAGTATTCTTCATGCGCATAACAAACTGGTATCAAAGTGTATGGTTTCGAAGATCAATGTGGGAGGTGAAGATGAGTAATGGTGGCGATGACAGTTCTCTAATGGCATCGACTTTCAAAGAGCATGCTCCAGCATTTCGAACTATCGTGTCCACAATGAAGTTCAAAATTTAGAAGTTTGATGAAAAGATCAACTTTAGTATATGGAGATGCGAGGGCTTGGATATCTTGAACCAACTTGGTCAAGATATCGCATTGGACGAGAAGCCGATGAGCATATCGGATTTGGAATGGAGAACTTTGAATTGAAATGCATATGGGACGATCCGACTGTATTTAGCAAAGGAGAAGAACCTTTCATAGATGAGACAAACGCAAGGAAGTTTTGGAATGAGCTCGACAACAAGTACGTGAAGAAGAATATCCAAAACCAACTGCATTTGAAGAAGAAACTTTCAGTTTGAAGCTTGAGGAGGGTGTTTCTATTGAGAAACATCTCGATAATTATAACAAGCTTCTAACCGCTCTGAGAAACTTCGATGTTAAGATCGATGATGAAGATAAAGAATTGATTCTTATTAATTCTCTACCCAATGATTTTGAATACTCCGTGTCAGTTCTTACTTACGTTAAGGAATCGATCAGTGTCCAATGCTCTTACGAGCAATAAGTTTGGGAAGAACGCTGATGACACGAGAAGCCAAGCTAACGACGCTCTTACTGTGGTAAAAGTTCGGAGAAATGAAAAGGGTGGAGCTCGGAAGGGGTATTTCCGATCCAAGTCTAAGGACAAGAGTAGAGACCCCCTTTGTAAGGATTTGACTAAGAACCAATGTGCTTTGTACAAAGAAAGTGGACATTAGGTCAAAGGTTGTCTGAAGCCGAAGAAGAAGCACGACACTACAGTCAATGTCGTCAAAGGTGTTGAGGTAGAAGAGTGGGTACTTGTTGGTTCTTCGGAGGGTGTGATGTCAGATGGTTGGGTTCTTAACTCAGGATGCTCCTTCCATATGATGCCACATAGAGAGTACTTTACAACCTTCTATAAAGGGTGGTAAGAGAACAATCCTATTGGACAATGACAGAGCTTGCAACACAGTAGTCTTTGGACAGTTCGAATGAAGATGTGTGATATCATTATAAGAGATATCGACAATGTATGTTATGTTCTTGACTTAAAGTGTAACATTATATTACAGGGTTCACTCAAAACCAAGGGCTATCGAGTGACGATGGAGAATGAGCTCTTAGGGTGACCCAAGGAGCTATGATCAGGAGAAGGAAAATTGTAAAGGCAACCTCTACTATTTGGATGTAACAGTTGTGACTGGCACAGAAGCTCTGACTCGTGAGGCCGATAGAGACGACTCGCTTCTTTGGCATATGCATCTAGGTCATGGTGGAGAGAATGCTTTACAGAAGCTTATCGACTGTGATCGTCTAAGAGGAGCCAAGACCAGGAAGATAGAGTTAATCGAGCATTGTGTCTTTGGTAAATATACATGTGCTTCCTTTCGGTCGGCCATTCATAATATGAAATGAGCGCTTGACCACGTTCACACCGACGTATGGGGGCCAACTAGGTTGGCCTCATTGAGAGATAAACGCTACTTTGTATCTTTCGCTGATGATTACTCACGTATGGTTTGAGTGTTTCCTCTGAAGTCAAAAGACCATGTTCTAAGCACGTCCATAGAATGTAAGGAGTTGGTTGAGACTCAAACAGGTCGAAAAGTTAGGCGGCTCCAAAGTGACAACGGTGAAGAGTATAGGTCGGATATCTTCCAAGAGTTTTGTAAATTGAAGGTGATTTAGAGACAATTCACCGTTAGTGGTACACCACAACAGAATGGAGTAGCTAAAAGGATGAACCGAACTTTGCTGGATAAAGTCTGATGTATGTTATCTAACATCGACTTATCGAAGGATTTCTGGATAGAAGCCCTGGTGTACGCGACCTACGTGGTTAATCGGCTACCTTCTTGCACTAGGTGGATGATCTCCTTTGGAGGTTTGGTTGGGAAAGACTGTTCCTGACTATGAGTCTCTGCGTATATGGGGCTATTCAAGCTACTATATGAAGGAAGATAATCTCGACGCTAGAGCCAAAAAAGCCATCTAATTGGGCTTTTGCGATGGTGTCAAAGGATACAAGTAATGGTGTTCGAGACAAAAGAAAGTGATTGTGAGTAGAGACATGATGTTTGATGAGTCATCTATTGACTCTAGCCGACCTACATTAGAGATTGAAGATGATGTACTTCAGACAGATGCTAGTGATGTTGGTGGTTCAAGCTTGGATGGTGGAGATATCTCATTTGTACAGATTGCACTGCAGATGGATTCCATAGCCGTTACAAGACCAAGGCATGAGATATGAAGACCTGCACGATACACCGAGATGGTCTCATTTGCTTTCCCCACTATAAGTATTGACATACCCACTTCTTTTAGCGACATAGAATACTCTAAATACCAAGATAGGTGTAGAAAAGTGATGGACGAAGGGATTGAATCACTGATGAAGAATGAAACAGTTGATCTGGTAGAGCTTCCTAAAGGTAAGACGACGATAAGGTGTAAGTGGGTATGCACCAAGAAGGATGGAGCCGAAGTTAGAGACGTTTGCTACAAAGCTCGTCATGTAGCGAAGGGTTATGCACAAAGGGAAGGCAACGACTACAACAAAGTCTTCTCTCCGGCAGTGAAGAATTGCTCAATTCATATTCTGTTGACATTAGTTACACAGCTCGACCCTGAGCTGGTGCAACTAGTTGTCAACACGACATTCTTGAATGGAAAGCTCGAGCAAGAGATCTATATGACTCAGCCCGATAGCTAAGAGAGCAGAGATGGGCTTGCAAGTAGGCTGAAAAAGTTACTCTATGGGATAAAGCAATTACCTAGACAATGGTATAAGCATTTCGAACGCTTTATGATGAATGATTAAAGGCATGTTGATAGCCCCTATGATCATTGCGCTTTATTTCAGAGGTTGGATGATGGTTCCATCATTTATCTCTACCTTTATGTTGATGATATGCTCATCACTTCATCAACTAAAGCAAAGATACATAGACTAAAGTCAGAGCTAAGTTGTGCATTTGAGATGAATGACCTAGGCAAAGCACATATGATTCTTTGGATAGAGATCAAAAGAGATAGAAGTAGTGGTTAGGTTCATCTTTTACAAAGTCACTATTTGAAGTTTGTTGTATAGAGATTTGATTGTGAAAGGATGAAGTCCGTAGGTACTCTGCTTACACCTCACTTCAAGCTCCGTGTTGAGCATTGCCTGAAGAATGAATATGACAAGAAGATCATGGCGAGCATACTATATGCCAATGCTGTAGGAGTCTCAATGTATGCTATAGTACGTACACGACCTGACCTATCACATGCAGTCAGCATGGTGAGTAGATACAAGCACAATCTGAGAAAAGTACACCGGTGAGCTGTTCAATGGATACTTAGATACACCAATGACACCAATGACATCGGGTTGACATATAGTTGATATGTTAAAGGTCCACAAGTTGTAGGATGTGTTGATTTCGATTTTACAGGTGACTTGGATGGAAGGAGATCCATGATAGGCTATGTCTTCACCCTGTCAGAAGCTCCGATTTGTTGACAGAGTATACTTCAGTCTATGGTGGCATTGTCTACTATGGAGGCAGAATACATGGTATTGACTAAAGCTTGAAAGAGACGATATGGATGTTGGGCTTGATATACGTTCTTGGAGTCTACCAGAAGAAGTATGATCTCCATTGTGATGGACAAAGTGCGGTGCACTTAGCTAAGAATTAGGTATTTTATGCACACACCAAGCATATCGATGTGAGGTACCACTTTGTCCGAGACTATGTGGGAGAAGAAGATGATGAAATCAACTTTTTGAAGATCAAATTAGATGACAACCCTACAAACTTGTTGACTAAGGTTGTATCTGGAGCTAAGTTTAAGGACTGATTGGACTTGTTCAATGTTTTTTCGAGATGATGTCAATGGTGGCCCCAGTTGCGGGCATTAAGGCTCGATGGACCAGTGAGCCCGGTGGGGTCATTGGGATCTTCGGAGCAAAAATTAAAGGGAACTGATGAGTGTTTATTTCATTTAATTTTCATTTAGTTTGCATTCATAGTTCGCACCACTTCACCACGCTTTACACACCACTTCTTCCTTTTTTTCTTTATTTTTACACTTTGGGGTTTCTTGATGTGTTTCAGGTGAAATTATGGAATTCTGGAGCCAGATGAGCAAGAATTAGAGTTTCAGAGGCGAACGAGAAGCGACGAGGTCAGTATCATCGATGGGGCGAGAGCTGAAGTAGGTCTCACACGGTCGTGTGGGATATCCCCAAACGATCATGTGGGGGGTATCACCATCTTTGGAAGCAAAAGAGGAATCGAATTAAACCCGAACACTACCTTTTCAAACGGTCGTGTGGTCCGTTCAAAAGAACCTGAATGCAATTGACGCAGTCGCATGGCCTCGCCAAACGACCGCGTCAATGGTGGCAAGTTACTGCCTCTAGGAGCCTTATTTTACATGGTCGTGTGGAAGCACAATGCGACTGCGTGGAATCCTCATTTTGAAGACCACATTGAGCACAGTTTCGAGCCAAGATCGATGTGATCACGTGGATCTTCCACGTGGTCGTGTCGGGTTGGATTCCCAGCATGCCCGCTAGGATTTTTGGGTTGTTTAAAAGCATCTGGAGCACTGTCTTTGAGAGGGAGGTGACCATTAGCTACGGTTTTCTTCCTCTTTTCATTTATTTTTATAGTCTTAGGAGTAGGAGTAGGTTAGATTAGGTTTTGATCAAGTTTTCCTCCGTTGATGCATATGAAATCTTGGATATATTGTATTGAAACGATTGGAGGTAAGTATCGCTTTCTTTATTTTGTGTTTTATATTTATTCTATGTGTTTCTTATTGGATGACTCTATATGATTTGTGAGTAGTATTTTGATCTAGGGTAATGGTGGATCTCTATTGTGGGATGAGCATGGGTTAATCTTATCGTTTGGCTATAGAACCATTGAAATAGGGTTATGTTTAGGATGATTAACATCAACATACATTAATTGCCTTGGATTGATCACTAGCAAGAGTTAGGGTTATTCTAGGGGTTTTAATCCCTTTTTGCGATCCATACTCATTATGTAGCAAACAGAAGTTGGGGAGTAAAAAGAGCCCTCCTAGCATGATCGAGTTTTGGACCATGATTATGGCTGAACAGTGGTTGGGGCATATTTTCAGCTTAATGCATTCATCGTGTGGCGATGCGCTACGAGATTAGGCTTCGTCATACGAGGAATAGTCATGTCATGGCATCACGGAAGTGGGAGGCATGAGATAACATGAGGAGCGACCCTATCACAGTATCACCGAAGTAGGGGGTAGGCGATATCCTCTAGGTTAGACAACGTCACCCTAAGATGATTTGATAGCCATATGAGGAGCTTATTCACATGTCCTGCCTATATTAGAGTGAAACCTAACCCTAGAGTCCTTTATTTCTATTTATTTCTCTATATTCTATATATCTCCCATGTAGCTAGCCATAGCCTAGGGTTGAGCTGGTACTCAATTACCCAACCTTCTTACGGATGACATTTAGCGATACGACGACAGCCGTACGCTTGCGGTATAAATATCAAGAGCTTAATTGACACGAAAGCATTTCTAGCGCCGTTGTTGGGGAGGTTGCGCCAGATTGATATTAGCTTAATTTTAGGTTCGTTAGTCTACGCATATAAAAAAAGAAAGTTTATAAATAAATGGAGTTTTCCCTCCACCTCATTTATATTTGTGTTATTCTCTTGTGCTACTGTGTAATAACCCTAATACTAATATACATGTATGTGTATGTATTTTGGGTCATATGGATACATAAAATTCTTTGAGTATGTTTATAAATTTTTTCAAATTTTTTGGGATGTTAAGTATATTTTTAATTAAGTTTTAAGCATCATTTGGGTTTACATAAGAGAATTATTTGGAAGAAATACCTTCTATTTAGGTTGTATAGTGTATTCATAATGTATTTTTATTTTTCCAAAAATACAAATTCCAAACATCCCTAACCATGACACATAGCTAGCCTTGGTGTCATTGTGCATGCAACTCCTAATTACAAGTGTGTAAGCCTTTTGACTAATGTGTGGAGGAGATTAATTTGGAATAAAGACAAAAGGGAAAAGAAAAAGGAAAAATAAAAAGGAAATTCCCTCATTCTCTCATCTCTCACTCTCTCACTCTCACACCCTCATTCTGGCCGAATTTGTCCCCTCCCCTTTACCTCCATTTGCACAACCCCTTCCACCACCAAGGAACCTCCATCAGAAATTATACCTCAAAGCCACCATTTCATACAAAATAAAGCCCTCATCTTCACCAAAAAGAAGCTTCAACTTCACCCCAAGTCTTTTGGAGTTTGAGCTTGTAGAGAGGAGTTTGGAAGAGTAGAATGAGGAGTCCAAGGAGAGAGAGAGCTCAAGTCTTCGAGTATTAAGAAGGGCCAAGCGTTTCTTTTGAAGGACTTAATAAGGTTGGAATTCTAATATGTATCGTAGGGTTTTAATTTTAGGATTGCTCTTGTAGGAATTTCTAAACATCTTTAGTAGAAGCTCTTTTCTTTAGATTTATGATACTAGGTTAAAAGTTGCTCTATAGTTATGTTTAGGATACCAAGATGATATGTTACATTCATGCTATGTTTTATACCATGCTTCTAATAAATTCTTATGCTATGTTTCATACCATGCTATGTCTTGCTATGTTGTGTTAATTTCTCTAGCATATTAATCCTTCCAACTTTTCTGATTTTATCCAGTCTGGACACCTTTCACGGAAATAGTGATCAGTCTCCCAATACTAAATGAAATTTAGTGTTCTTGGTGTTGTTGGAAAGATAACTTCAAGTTCTACAACTTTGTAGTTTTCCACTTTTGCTGAATTAAACTGCAATTAGGAGTAATTAAGTCATGAATTCAGTGCAGTTTCTGTTTTCAATTCCAACACATGTACACTTTGGCGTAAATTCTGTAGAAAATAGAATACTGATCT
Source organism: Scilla litardierei (assembly GCA_030789695.1). Classification (NCBI taxonomy): domain Eukaryota; kingdom Viridiplantae; phylum Streptophyta; class Magnoliopsida; order Asparagales; family Asparagaceae; genus Scilla; species Scilla litardierei. Next base: position 111,932,298 of record CM061132.1, read on the forward strand.
AAACTTCATTAAAATTGATATGTGAACTCAGGACACCTATATGTACAACTGTCATTTACATTGAATTGTCACATTCTGTACAAAAATATGGAGGAATTTACTATTAAACCTAACTATTATGAAATTTCCAGCCAAGCTGAAATATCCATGACTCAAATTGTAGGATGATGATGTATCTTTATACTTATGAGACTCACTATGTCGCCATGCTTAGGATGTTAAATTTATATGTTAAATTTTGTTAAATTCCATGTTAGATGAACATGCCAAGATCCTTGTTAAAATTGATATGCATATATGTTGCTAATGTCCATGTGAGAACGAATATGCTTTAAATGACCATATTGTTATGCTATGAATTCATATCATGTTAGTATGCATGTTAGCATATTAATTCTTGTTAAACTTCCATGTACATGTATGTTAGTATGTTACTACTTGTTCTTGTTAACTAAATGAAGTGTTGTAATATTCTTCCTTGTGAGATTCGTAATGCGATGTTCGTAGTTAATAACATGACATCGAAGAAAAGAAAAAAATAATAGAAAGATGTGAATGCGGTAATGAGACCGCGGAAATGAATGTAAAAAAAATGAACCATTCCATAAATTGAGAGTGATCACCCGAGTGTAATAACCTGGAATATCTTGGTCAACCTTGAGGTAGGTGAGTGTTCCAGATTTGGGTTTGGGGGAACCGCAGGTAAATTTTAGGAGCTAAGGAGCGGATATGATAGATTTCTCACTCGCTTGTCACTCCCGAAGGGGGAGTTGACTCGAGTTAGACAGGCCGGTGGTGTACTCGTGGTGCACCATGCGATAATTGATGGTTTTCTCCGTTTGTCCCATGAAAAACCGAGATTTATCTCACTCCCGTAAGGGGGAGTTATGAGAGGCCCCTCCAATGCCCGTGTTGCTGGTGGAGGTACCACTTTTCACCCACCCTGGGTGAAGTCCGGCTCCTTAGCATCCTACGGTTTACTCGGGTTTCCAAATCAGAACTAAATGTATAATTTTAATTAACATAAATCAGTAATTGTACTTTCAGTTAATTTATTTCCAGTACTTATGTATTGTTCTTTTAATTACTGCATTAGTTCTGTGGTTGTTGTGTTACCTATAGATACATGTTTAGTTAGAATGATCAGTTCTAAAACTAGATCATACTAGAATGTTAGGAGTTCCTATTGGGTCACACATTGACGTGTCCCCTTGTGGTTACGGGTGTGGGACCTGAGTAGCCTGTGCAGGTTCCTAAGACGGAGACCTGTACCAGTACTTTAGAGGTAGAGCCTGCGGGCGATATTTTCCAATTGGACTTCCCCGGGGTAGACACTTTGTAGACACTTTGTAGTACCGTGTGTACCAGTACCAATATAAAGAAAACCTCGGACCTTAGCGTCGTACCATGTGTAGACACTTTGTGTTCTTTTGGGCCGAGGTTTTCTTTATTTTGTACCCCCACTTTTGTGCCCCCGCTTTTGTACCCCCCCTCTTATACAACTGATGTATATATTTGTATTTTTTTAATATAATGTAATGTACAATGTTGTTATGTTTTCTTTTCAATATTGCGATTTTATATTCTGTTGGAGCACTATACTTTTCTCTGCATATTATTCCAGTGTTGTTGCAGTGGCCTGCGTAATTAGTTTAGTTAGCCACAAACAAATGCCTAGTAGTATTTAGATAAAAGAGATCGAAGCCTAGTATCTGAATACTACGGCGGCCTCGTCAGCTACGTCTCTCCGTATTGGGAGAGCGGGGCATGACAGGTTTTAGTGGTGGCCCATGCAGGTCAGCTCACACTGCGATACACGTAAGAATAATACAAGTAAAGTTCCAACACTATAATCCGCAATTTTGTACTGAACTTTGTTTTCCCTGTTCATTCTTACAGAATGGATAACGGGAATGGATCGTCCGTGAACATGCATCATCTGAGGCCTTCCTAATGAGAAAGATTCTGATAGGGACCCTGGAGCATATGAGCCAGCTGGAGGATAGAGTGGCCAGTGGTGCGGCACCGAAGCCAGTAGGTATCAGACAGTTCATGGCCTTGCACCCGAAGTCCTTATCAGGCAAGGAGAGTCATCTGGAGGTGGACGAGTGGATTAGACATTCCGAGGATGACCTGGCGGCTGTAAGATACCTGAGAGACGGATGGGTGGATGCATGAAGAGGCAGCTAACACATTAGGCATGAGATTGGTGAGATGCACAGGAGCTACATTTGACCAAGCCAATCTCGTGGGAGAAGTTTAGGGAATTGTTTGAGGACCAGTTTCTTCCGGAGACGAAGAAGGATAAGCTACGTCTGAGATTCGAGCACCTGACTCAGGGACGACAGAGCATGGATGCTTATGATGCAGAATTCTCACTATTGAGCAAGTTCGCTCCGGAGTTAGTGAAGTCAGAGACTACTAGAGCCAGACGATTCAGGATGGGGCTGGATCCTGAGTTCAAAGCAGCAATGTCGACCATGGTGCTGACTACACATGGAGCCATGTTGGAGGTGGCCAGTATTCATGAGACGCACCTGAAGAGCATGGGTAGGGCACCAGCAACAGCAGATAGATGCCCTGTGAGTCAGTAGAGGGGTTTCCCGAGGCTGACTCAGATCACTCAGTTCAAGAGGCCTGGAGCTTCGCTAGCACCTCTGAGGCCAGTATCTTGTCGTGTTTGTGGCAAGCTAGGTCATGTGCAAAAGGATTGTAGGTTTTGCGGTGTACAGTGCTACACTTGTGGTCAGGCAGGACACCTGAGTAGGCAGTGCCTTCAGTAGGGACAGACTTCCGGCCCAGTGGCACCAGTGGCAGCCCGGCCGATACAGCAGAGGACCCTTCTGTCGGCTCCACAGAGGCTCCCACTACCAGCACCACTATCACCGAGTACAATGACCTCGAGAGGACCTCCCAGACCTCCCCAGCAGCAGCAGGCCCCCAAGAGAGCGACGTTGAGGCGTCAGGCTTTCACCATGACTGATGTTGAGGCAGAGGATACTGGTCGAGTTATCACTGGTACCTATTTAATTTCAGTGATGAATGTTTTCCTATTTCTATTATAGTATGATATACTTGTTACTGTGATTAGGATGATTAGAATCTTATGTTAGTTTATGGTATTTCTCTTAGGTGTTATTAGAGTTGCTTCCTTCCATGCCTTGTCACTTTTTGATTTAGTAGCATCCCATTGCTTCCTGTCTAAACAATTTGTGACTAGAAATTCCATAGTAGTAGATTCCTTTGCTTCTAGTTAGAATATCCATACAGGGAGTGGAGTGATCCGTAGTTCTTCAGGATACAGACAGTGTCCTGTTGAGATTTGTGGACGTAGATTGTATGCATATTTCCTAGTGATGGAGATGCCCCATTTTAAAGGAGTGTTTGGGATGGATTGGTTAGGGATTTTCAATGCCACTATAGATTGTAGACTCAGAAATATAGTATTTCAGACTCCTGATCATCCAGAGTTTGAATTCCTTAGTGGTAGTAGTTCTCTTGAACTGTTGAAGTTTAAGGCTAACCCAGTGGAAGTGATGATGGAGATGGAAGCTGAACCAGTATTGCCGAGGGTATTCTGGGATTTTCCTGATGTCTTTCCAGACGATATATACGGACTTCCTTCCGATAGATCTTTGGAGTTCACCATTGATCTAATTCCAGGCACTCGACTGATTGCGAAGGCTCCATACCGTATGGCCACTCCAGAGTTAGCAGAGTTTCGAAGTCAGTTGAAGGATTTATCGAAACGTGGCTTGATTCAACCGAGTGTTTCACTATGGGGTGCGCCAGTGCTTTTGGTGAATAAGAATGATGGATCTCGGAGGATGTGCATCGATTACCAGGAGTTGAACAAGGTTACTGTGAAGAACACGTATCCTCTTCCTTGGATTGATGATATCTTCGATCAGCTGGGTGGATCGCGAGTATATTCGAAGTTGGATTTGAGAAGTGGGTATCACCAGGTGAAGGTCAGAGGATCAAATGTTCCGAAGACTGCATTTCGAACTCGTTATGGTCATTATGAGTTCTTAGTGATGCCTTTCGACGTTACTAATGCACCAGCCACATTCACGAGGTTGATGAACCAGGTCTTCTATGATATCATGCACAATCAAAATTTAACTACTCATGTTGAAAAATAAAAAAGATTATAAACATAGAAAATATAATTTTATTTTTCTTAGTGATGCCTTTCGGCGTTACTAATGCACCAGCCACATTCACGAGGTTGATGAACCAGGTCTTCTATGATATCATGCACAATCAAAATTTAGCTACTCATGTTGAAAAATAAAAAAGATTATAAACATAGAAAAAATAATTTTATTTATATAAAATGAGACTTGAAAGATAAACAAAAGAGTAAGAAGATATCACCAATTACACCCTTCAAACTTTGCACATGAATGCCTTCTTCTTCCTCTAAAAATCTTAATAAACTAACCCACAATACTCTCTCTAAAATCAAAAATATAGGAGAAGATTACACAAAAAATCTGATGCCAATAGCTAAAGAAAAAACTCCTATTTATAGGCTTCACATTCTTCTTGGGTTTAATGGTGCATGACTCTTCATCTTCCCCTTCATCAATGTAATAAAACTACAAAAAGCCTTCAAATTTTGTCTCTTGAGCTACTGGTCATGAAAATAAGATGAAGATTCAAATTCAGCTTTGAATTCTGATCAAAATCGAGTCCAAATTCATTAAAATCCATCAAGAAATGCATCAAATACACTTTAAAGAACATTGCGGGTCTGACTTTTGAGCTTCGGGTCGGATCTGCGCCCGCACCCGCTTCAAAACCCGCGCCTGCCTGTAGTGAAGGAGGAAGCCGGGGCCGGGTCGAAACCCGACCCGCTAGAGCCCAGCGTCCGCTCCCAGCAGACGTTGCTTGCGTCTGAATCGGGGGCACACAAGGGAACGCGTGCCCCTCTAATTGAGGGGGCGGGCCGGCCAACGGGCCGGCCCGCTGGGCTCTCTGATTTTTTACTTTTTTTAAAAAATATCAGCAGGGCAAATCCCAGCTTGTATTTGAAACGGGCCGGCCAAGCGGGCCGGCCCGTTGGCCCCTTTTTTTAATTTTTTAATTTTTATTTCTTTTTTTCCTCTTTTCTTTGAACTGATTTGCTTCCAAAAATTGTAGAAAATTCCTTCGAGTTCCAAAAAATCTGAATAAACAGCCGTTGGAATCGTGGGCTCGAGCACTACTGCTAAAAAATATTAAGGAGCACAAATTAGTTCACAAAAATTACTAATTGTGCAAACTATGAGATTATGCTCTAATATTATACGGTTTTCTAAATATAACTATACTAGAGCTATTTTAGCACTTATGTATGCACAAATTGGGGTCCAATGAGGAGGAAATAGGGTAATATTATGCTGAAATTGTAGAGAGATGATGCCCTCGATGCTATTTATCTCTGTATGAATAGCACAAATGTCTTGTTCGAAATAACAGTAAGCTGTTTGGTAATAATTTATCTAAGTTATTTTATAATGTAGTAAACATTAGATATTAACTTAGGTAAAGTCCTGAGACTTTATGCAAGGTCAAACATGTATCGAGATGAGTATCTCGATCATGGAGAAATGTTTGACCGTCTGTAGCATAAGTATAAAAGGGTTCGTGGTCGTAGATGTTTCGAGACAATGATATCGAAACATCGGATAGATCATTGTGTCTTAGTCTTCACCGTTTAGCGGTGGCGATGATCTCATGATCGTTTGACTTGGCGAAGTCGAAGACGAGACACATGTGCTCATTAGAGAATGAGTTCACTGAACGATCCACAAGAGTTATCATATGGTTATATTGATCAATCTGTCAATGATAACTCTTATTGATGATAAGGAAGTTGGTCTTTTGACTTGAGGTCATCTTACGAACTTGTGCGTGAACGGTGCCACTTAGATCACTAACCTAGCTTTCAGGATAGGCCTGTCGAAAGGTCTTTGATTGGGTGTCACTTGAAGTGTACGAGGAGAGTAATGACCAAGAGAGGATTCGTCTCTTCTGGTCAATGGAAGTTAGTGTCGTAGAGTTAGTTCGGTCTTTAGTAAAATCTCTGATCAGAGTATGTTGGAAGAAGTCTAACATTAATTGACTAAAGATCGATAGAAACTAACCGGAGTCAAGTTATTGGGGTTGACAGTTTGACCGTACCATAGACTTGATCTACATGCAATTGTTTAGACGAAGAGACTATAACTACAGAACTCATCACGGACACAGTCAGGGTGCTCCCGACAATACTGATGTCGATGAGTCAACCACATAATTATGATTCTGAAGCAGGGACGGCAACCACTACTCGTGGTCACTGCCGTATAGGGCTTCGAGCCCAACCTGTTGTAAGGGTCAGGCTGTAGGGTCTCACACAGAGTGCGACCTTCATCAGTAATATGTAGAAATTAGTTAGGGAGAATAATTTGCATTCGATGCAAAGGAAGAGAAAATTGCATTTTGATGCAAATGACAATTTAAGCTAAGATAGTGGACTAATTTGCATATGATGTAAAAGAGATTAAATGTGTCTTAAATAGTTTAAGACCATATTTAATAAAATAAACGCAAGGAAAAGTTCACGGGTAAGATGGGAATGTTCCGATCTAAACCCAGGTTCGAACGGCGTCAAAATCGGACGCCAGACGCCCAAGTTATGCCCATAACAGCCCAAAAGGGTCTGACCCATACCCAAACTCGACATGGGTCAGACCAGGCTGACCCAGGCCAGACCAGGTCTGGCCTGGGTGCCTGGCCAGGCCCAGCTGAGCCTGGGCACCCGGCCCGCCTGGGCCTGGGCGCCCGGCCTGCCTGGGCCTGGGCCCGGGCACCCAGGCGCCTGGGCGCAGGCCCAGTCGCCCTAGGCGCCTGGCCCAGGCATCCAGGTCCAGTGAGCTGGCAATGTGGGCCCCACAGGTTGGGTGTAGAATCCTAGGGGTTGAGCAGTTTTGTGATGGCTGATTTTGGACGTGTGAAACTAAAGTCGTAGGTTGAACTTTGGGCGATCAATTGGAGGGTCAACCGAACTCGGATTGACGAACCGTTTTTTCCTATGCGTTTTTTGAACACCTTTCGAATTGATAGGTTGTATCAATCATGAAGCTCAATGGTGAGGGAGTTAAAATTCACGAAAGTTTAACCTTTGTGAAAGGCAAACTAAATTGAATTTATTAATTCCATAGTCTCACATCGGTTGTTGAGAAAAGGGGAGAGTCAGCCGCCTATATAAATAGGGGCCTCCCCCTTCCTCCAAACTTGTCCCAAGCTCCAGATCTGAGCGGCTCCCGTAAATGTTGGAGCACGCTCGGATCGAAGCTTAAATTAATTCTTCTTCTCCCTATATTTTTGCCTTACTCCTGAAGGGCTCTAGCAAAGCCAAGAAGGAGTTCGGATTCGGATCCGAAATCTTGGCGAAGGTTTTCACTCGCGTGAAACTTTCTTCGACGCGTGGTTGGCTCGGCGACACGAGGATTGCTCGCCTCGGGATGCGGACCGGTTCGAGGAGCGGTTCGAGGAGTGGCTCGGCGTGGGACGGGGAGCGGCTTGGAAGAAGACAGTGCGGTACATCTTGCCCGCCCCAGGGTTTAGATTCCGGGTATGTTTTTAGAAGCTTTCGTTTTAATTATTCGCAGTAGTATAGATCCCTCTTGGGGTGGTCAAATCCACCCCGAGTTGGCAGAGATCCTGGCTAAGGGTCTGGTTCCTTTGGGCTGCATGTTAATTAGCATAACTTGTTTATTAGATTAATTAGATTAACATAACTTGTTTATTTTTTCGCTGCGCATTTTATGTTTATGTTCCGTCCGACTTAGGACGGGAATAGAGTTTTTGTGCCCTAAGTGTCCTAGAAAACCCTTCAGTAGTATCAGAGCCAGGTTTGCATAACGATATAGCACTGCGATTTTATTAAACATTGAAATACTTTTAAAATACTTTTAAAATGTTTTAAAGTTATGAGATAATTTTTAAAATGTTTTAGATGCCTTATAAAATGTTTTAAAGTTATGAGATAATTTTAAAATGTTTTAGATGTCTTTTAAAATGTTTCTTTAAATTTATGCGATAAGTTTAAAAAGATTTTAGATGTTTAAATATTTTATATGATAAAATTTTAAACATGAAATTTTAAAATGATGTTTTAAATTTATGTGATAATTTTAAAGCTGATTTTAAAACTTTAAAACTTTATGCGATAAGTTTAAAATGATTTTAGATGTTTAAATATTTTATATGATAAAATTTTAAGGACGAATTTTTTTAAAATGATGATTTAAATTTATGTGATATTTTTAAAACTGATTTTAAAATCCTAAATGTTTTATGCGATAAATATTTTAAGTAGCATGCAAATTTTGTGATCTTTTAAAACAAGTGTTTATGAGATAAAAATAAAATGTTTTAAAAATCATATACTTAAATTCAAATGTTAAATTTAAGTATGCATGCTAAAATTGTTTATGTGATAAACATTATTCTATTTAATTGTTAAATAGTTATACACTCTTTTTATGCGTTAAAATTAGTGTAACTTTATGTTAATGGCTATGCAAATGTTGTCACTTATTTGATAACACAAGACGTACCTCTTAGCTTAGCCATTAAGAAACCATAAAAATGTATGAGATAAATTCTAATGACATGCTATGTTTTAATAAAACATTAACAACACTTTAATTCCTAATTCCTGATTAGGGTAGTCCCTTTAATGAAAATTTTATTTTAATTGTTATGATTAATTCTCATTAAAGGACTTCGCTTATACCGTTGTTAATAAATTTATTAAAATCCTAATAATGATTAGGATAGCACATGAACCTTATAGTTGATAAGGATTTCATAAAAGTTATTAAACATATCCTAAAATTTTGAATTTAAGGATTCAACTAGTTGATAGGATTAATTAGTTGTTAAATAAAAGCCTTTTAGTCTATGGCACGCATATGAAAATGAAAAGCTTCATTCAATGGACCATGATCCAGTCAATGTGCTTGGTTAAATTTGTTGGATCACCCTAGCTAGTCTAAGGGATAAGTGATCCTGGCTTAGTCAATTCCCTGGCTATGTTCCGCTGGACCGCAATGACGCGAATCATGATTGTATGACACCCTGGACTATATCTAAGTCAAATAGGTGAATAATCTTCTTCAAGATTAGCCGTAGCCCTCCTTGTTTTAGGGACTGGCAACTATAGGACCAGTGTTCCAGTTGTTGAGCTACACTCAAGCTGTGACATGGCAACTGTAATGACCCGCCCCCGGGGGCCCGTTACTTATTTGATATTTGCGCAGGTCCTGCAGGTTACCAGTGAAATCAAAATAGCCACGATGCAGAGATGTACAAAAATACCCAAATAGTGTCTAATTATTACAATCCATATTGTACAAGATGTCCCAATAGATATACATGAAAGAATAAAGTACACAATACTGAAATATAACTCTAGAAGCTGCGGTCGAATTCTGGCGCTATTAGCTCAGGAGCATCTACCTCCATATGTACGTCGTCTGTGGTGCCACGGAGATGGAACCGCAGGTAAGTCACAATAATTCTAAATATAGAAAAGAAGCAGTGCACAAGTATGACAAAAGTAACGACGTACAAGTAGACCAGAGTGAAAAGTAAAGTACTGAGTAACAACTGTACACAGCTGAATAGTAAAAGTAACAGAACTGAAAGAACAACTATACTGTAGTAGTGCGAGTGTAAAGCAGGCTAGGCAAGTGAAATATGCTACTGTTGTTGACAGGTAAAGTATTGGTGACTATACAAGTGTAGTAAGTAACGTGCATGGAACGTGTAAAGTAAAGGTGACGGTGCAGAAGTGCGTAAAGTAAAAGTGACTGTGCAAAAGTAACTACACTACGTGACTCAAGTCGGAAAGTACAATATGTGACCATCAAGTTCATCTCTTGCCTGGGCGCGACCCAGATGAATGCCGAAACACAGGCACGGTACATGTATTTTACCGAAACACATGCAGCAGGATGGTATGCCGAAACACAGGCAGCGGGACGGGAAGATTGAACTCTAGTCACTCCCATACTCTCTCAAACTATGAGCTACCCCAAAACCCCAGTGAAGTGTCAAGTGTTCTATGTACATGTTCCTTTCATGAGTTCCACAAGATGTTTCACAAGATATTCCACCAGATATTCCCCATGTTACTCAAGATGTTATCAATTCCTTGTTCACGATGATAGTTACCAGGACCACTGGTTTTAAAACCAGAAAGCAAAGCAGAGCAGATGCTAAGAAATTTGAGGATAAAGACAAGTCCAACAAACATGGAATACAAAAACTGTTGGTGTAGGGATGGTAGTTTCGTTAGCACACAATTTACCCAAATTGATGATTGTGTGTTACAACCACAAAAGTTGAAAGTTGGCAAAGTAATCGGTAGTTGATTACTTCCCTATTAGATTAGGTCTCTAGTTCGGTTCAAGTCAAGTAGCCGTTCGGAGGCTATAGTGATGTTCTAAGTTCATACGGGTACAATTATCTAATTTTCTAAAATTAGAATTAGTTGTGACTTACAGATTTCGAGATCAACGTAGCAAGCCGGAACTGGTTCTAGGGCTTCTACGAACATTGGTGCACAAGAATTGGTACCTGCAATCACAAGAACACTTGGTTAAAGAACGCGACATTTCTATTTAAATAATTCGATCGTTTTGGTTTTCTAAACTGGTTGAAACGTTGTCGAAAAGCGTTCTAAATTTTTTCTATAGGCTTAATATGATAAAAATAATTTTATCGTAGGAGGAAATAATTTTCTGAAGCTTACATTAATTTTTATAATTTTTAAGAGCTCAAAAATAATTTAAAAACTATTTTTCAATTTGTGACGTAATTATTCAAACATTTCTTCTGGGTGCAATCGGTATCGGAAAGTTGCACATGAACTGTCAAAATGGCCGTCTCGGAGAGTACTTTAACATATATTTTTCTCACATATAATTGTATGTGAAAATAATAAGTTTTGGATTTTTAAAAGAAAATAACCTATTTAACTTTTAGGCTTAAAAATTAATTCTGGAAAAACTAGACGTCAGATCAAAATGAAACTAGTGCCATTGGGTCCAGAACGTCATTTCTGATTTTCTAGGGTTAGTTTGGTATTTTTCTGATTCTTATATAATTAATTATAAATTTAAAAATATTAAACCCATATATAATATTTTATAAAATACTGAAATTCTCTTAATTACGTATACGTATACGTATTTTTGTGTTTAAAAACACGTATTAACGCATACCCTCTCTTCGTTATGCATGGGCTGAGGGGTAGCGTCGATCGGCGGCGGGGACTTCGTCGGAGCACGACGGAACTCGGAAGAAGGCGGCGTCAGCGAGGGCGGAGGAGTGCGTCGGATCTACTGGCGGGGTGCTTCTCTGTGGCGGGGGTTGTCAAAGCGGAGAGCGAGGAGGAGCAGGCCTTGGTGGCGGGTGCCTGCAGGCGGAGTTCGGAGGGGGGCTCGACGTCGGGGGTTGCTCTGGAGGCGGGGGGTCGCCGTGAGGCTGTCGGGGCTCGCTGGTGACGTCGGGGCGACGCTCGGATGCGGTAGACGACGGCACTAGCGATGAAGCTATCTCCGTGGGGGAGCTTCGACGTCGAGCGACGTTGGCGGAAGCTACGGGGGCTCCGGCATTGGCGAGGAAGAGCGCGGGGCTCGGGGTTCTCTCGTGTGGTGTCACGGCGGTTGAGAGGTGGGCGGCGACACTCCAGGGCGGCAGGCGACAGTCGGAGCTCGTCAGACTGAGGGGGAGCAACGGCGAACGAGGTGGAGCGGGGGCTGCCTTGTCGGAGCAGCAGTGTGGCGTGCCAAGCTCGACGGCGGGTGAGCGAGCTGAGGCGACGACGGCAATGGTCTCGTGGCGGTGTACCTCCGGGCAAGAGAGCAAGAGGTGATGGGTGTGGGCTTCGGGGAGTTTGTACGGGAGAGATGAGCAAAGGGTGAGAGGTTTTAAACACGAAGGGGAAGAGAGTGAACGGTGTTCGCCTTGGGTTGGGTTTCACATGGTTTCGTTCGGGCTGAGGGTGGATCCGAACGGAAAATAAAAAAAAAGAGAGTGATTGCGGGGATGAGCCTGAGGAAGAGGGAGAGAATTGAGAGAGCTGAGAGGGGGAGATAGAGTAAGCCTGGGTTTCGTTTGATGAAACGATGGGTTAATGGTAGAATATATAAAGTTGATATGACAATAGTGATATTTAGTGTTATTAATGGAATGGTTGTGTACGCTTTGTGCCAGCAAACACTAGATTCAAAGAATTCAGTCAAGTGTGTTAATGAGGGTTGTTAAAGGTTAGGTGATTGTCTTTGACTAATTTTAGAAATAGGTAGCCTCGATTTCCTCGTGGGGCTACTAACGTGAGGGGTTACGTAATTAGGTGGGTAATTAGAATAGTTAGAGAGATAATTAATAATAAGTAAAACCCCTATTAGCAAAAGTAATTAGTGAAATACCAAACTGAAATTGCGATTTTTCCCCTGGGATTAAACTATTCCGAAAAATTACGAAAACATACCCACATGATCGTATCATCGCGAGAATCGCGAATACGAAGTCCGTTTCAGGGTTTGAGCTACAGAGATACTAGTTTTAGGCCAAAACGTTTAGGAAGCGGGTCTGCGGGTTCTCTATCGATTTGACTTCAGAAAATTACGAAATTAATGTGGGAAGCCCTAAATGATCATAGAATGATACTGTAAAAGTTTGAAAAAGTTTTGATGATGTTTGTATAGAAAATAAATTCGTTAAGCCAAAACGGTAATAACTGAAAATGAATTTTTACCAGAATATTTAGAGGTATTTGGTGAAACCCGAACTTGCTAAAATACTCCATAACTAGTTTGTTACTTCAAAATATTTTTATAAGAAAATTTTGAAGTCGTAAAACTCCTGACAAACCATTATAAAATAGTTTAAAAAAATTTGAAAATAGGTTAAATACGTAAATAGTTGTCTTGATAAAAACAGGCCGTTACATTCTACCCTCCTTAAAATAATTCCGTCCTCGGAATTTAAAAATCTTTTTGAAACAAATAATTGAAGAAGCTCAAGCAAATAAATGATAGAAAAGATTGTTATCTAGTAAATCAGGTTGTAAATAACATGAATTATAATGTGATATTATAGCATCAAGAAAACAAGAGATGTTACATATCATAGCTTCCGTAACTATTCCTGAGACCAGTATCATCACAATAGTTACTCTGACTTCTCAGGTAGCCTAAAATTAACATGAGATGATAATATCACATGAAAATGAGGGCTATTACGATGACAACATCTGTTCGAACTTGGAACCTGAGGTGATAAGCCAGTAGCAAGCTATAAAAACGGAAGACCATAACGTTTATTCATGCTACTGGTAACTAATTGGGTCTAGCATGTATCGACTAATCCACGGGTACCAACAATATCAATCTCCATAATGTCTAACCACATGCTAATGTCCAAATCAACGCCCAAAGGTAAGTACAAGGCCAACACCCAAAGTCAGTACTCTCTGCCAGTATTCCTTCCCACAATAAGGCAAGATCCAAGCTCTCATCCAGAGCCAAGCACAAGGCCTACATCCAACTTCAACTCCCAAGACCAATATCATACCGATAGTCATCGCCATCACTCCTTCTGTAGGCCAATACTTGACGTTCGCAACACTCAACATCACCCAACAAATGAACAACCAAAAACACGCTTTCCAGTAGACCAAAAGGAGTAAACGCAAGAGGAAGCCTAGACGGGAGCTCAACCTGGGTGAGATCCAGGGCAGAGAGCTCAAGAGAAGCCCAAGGATCACGGCTTCCCAAGATCTCAACCATACGGCTACAGCGAGGGTGGTGGCAAGGGTTGTGGCCAAGGCCAAAAATCCCAAAACATATCGTCGGAGGGCCATCGGTGGTTGTCAATCCGTGGTGGCGAGGGCTGCGACTGGCTATCGATCCATGGCTGGGGCCTCCGGGATGGGGTGGTGGAGCTTTGGTGAGGTCGGAGGAGCTTGAGGCGAGATGGATCGAGTTCGCTTGGGGAAGAGGCCGGGAGGAGGAGTGGGAGTCGATGCGGCGTAGGGGAAACCACGGGGTGGCTTGGTGAGGAAGGAGATGGGGGACTTTAGAGAAAAAAGGGGGGCACCGAAATTCGTCGGTAGGGTAGACTAGGTTAGGCGAGACCAGGGCTCGGAGAGGAAGCGGACAAAAAGAAATAAAGAGGGGGGATGGTAGGTGGAAAAGGAGGTTTAACTCATGGAGAATCGGGCACAAGATAGAAAGTAGGGGCTAGAAGAGAAACATGAGCTCAAAAAGACGCAAACAGCCTACACTTGCACGTCGGGTTTGGCTTGTCTCAAAATCTCTAGCACCATCCTCCAATACTTCTGAGCGTCCTTCGAATCACTTCGTTGTCGAACTCGAACTTCTGGTGATCGAAAAGTCGAATGCTACCCTCCTTAAAATAGACGTAGCTAGAGTTCAAGCAAACTAGAAATATAAAGATTCTAAGAAGGTCAATCGAAAGTTCATCATGCTAAAGGAAGGTTGATATTGAAGAAAATCGATGGCGTTACATAATCATGATTCACGTCCTTGCGGTCCAGCGGAACACGGCCAGGGAAGTGACTAAGCCAGGATCACTTACCCCAAGTCTAGCAAGGGTGATCCAACAAGCTTAGCCAAGCACATTGATCGGATCATGGTCTATTGAAGAAAGCTTATCATTTATATGCGTGCCATCATCAACTGAAGGAAGGATGATGAAGTGGGTAGATGGTTCAACCTATGAAGAATCACTCTAACTGCTAGCAAAGGAGGTTACTAGGGAAGGTATATCCAAAAAAAGGAACACGAATTCATAAGCAAGGGTTAAGAGTTCAAAGGAAGATGATGAGGATCAAGAAAGACCTAATGAAGAAGGTAATAAGGACGCTTCACCCGTATATCCAATACAGGTGAACACTCGAGACATCTCGTACTCGAGGTTAATTTGAGTATTTTATATTGTACATCTTGATCTTGCTATATTGTTCACGAGGTAGTTAGCGCGGACCTGCGTGGGCCACCAAACTTGTAACGACCCGCCCCCGGGGGCCCGTTACTTATTTGATATTTGCACAGGTCCTGCAGGTTACTAGTGAAATCAAAATAGCCACGATGCAGAGATGTACAAAAATACCCAAATAGTGTCCAATTATTACAATCCATACTGTACAAGATGTCCCAATAGATATACATGAAAGAATAAAGTACACAATACTGAAATATAACTCTGGAAGCTGCGGTCGAATTCTGGCGCTATTAGCTCAGGAGCATCTACCTCCATATGTACGTCGTCTGCGGTGCCATGGAGATGGAACCGTAGGTAAGTCACAACAATTCTAAATATAGAAAAGAAGCAGTGCACAAGTATGACAAAAGTAACTACGTACAAGTAGACCAGAGTGAAAAGTAAAGTACTGAGTAACAACTGTACACAGCTGAATAGTAAAAGTAACAGAACTGAAAGAACAACTATACTGTGGTAGTGCGAGTGTAAAGCAGGCTAGGCAAGTGAAATATGCTACTGTTGTTGACAGGTAAAGTATTGGTGACTATACAAGTGTAGTAAGTAACGTGCATGGAACGTGTAAAGTAAAGGTGACGGTGCAGAAGTGCGTAAAGTAAAAGTGACTGTGCAAAAGTAACTACACTACGTGACTCAAGTCGGAAAGTACAATATGTGACCATCAAGTTCATCTCTTGCCTGGGCGCGACCCAGATGAATGCCAAAACACAGGCACGGTACATGTATTTTGCCGAAACACATGCAGCAGGATGGTATGCCGAAACACAGGCAGCGGGACGGGAAGATTGAACTCTAGTCACTCCCATACTCTCTCAAACTATGAGCTACCCCAAAACCCCAGTGAAGTGTCAAGTGTTCTATGTACATGTCACGCCCCGCTTCCCAAAAATATGGAGGCGAAGCGTGAGAAGGTTCGCTCAGACTTGAAGCTACAAAGCTGCAAGTCCGATAAGCGTCAATCAAATTTAAAACTGCAGGTCCTTGCAACGCGAGCGAAACATGATAATAATAATGAAATGAGACACAAGAATCATCTCAGAATATCCATAAATATAAATTCCAACATCGCAGAAAAAGCCACCAGGCTAAAAGAAAAAGAGATTAAAGGCCCAAACATGGCCAACAAAAGTACAAAGTACAAAACAATGGTGCTACGCACCAACAACTAACAAAAGGCCTAAAACAAAATAAAGCTCAACAAAGACTCAAAGAATGGTCACCGGTGTCCACCAAAATCCTCCTGGGCAATCGTGGACTCAGACTCAGCGTCAGCAAAACATCACATACTCTGCAACGGTCTCTGGCTCAGGGTCTAACATGTGACACCCAAAAGAGCAAGGGGCACATGTCAGCAAGTCTACAAGAGACTTGTGCAAGGAAACTGAAAGTAGGATAAAGTAAAACAACCTAGCAGTTCTAGCATGATGCAATGACATGGCAGTTAAAGTAATGAGTGCAACAAGTAAAGTAAAGTAAAGTAAAGTATGAGCATGGCATTTAAACATGGCATGGATGACAAGTATTGCATGAATCATTCACAAGACAAGTACAAGACAAGAAAAGTAAGCACCTCGTGCACATGGATTTCGTCTTTTGGCTAGAGGGCTGATCAGGCCACTCCTAAGCTCAAGTAACCGTTTATCCCTACCCCTCCACGTGTGTCGAGCCAGGGCCTTACCCCCGAACTTGGAATGCTCGCTTCTGGATCACGAGCCAGGAAGTGTTTTTAACAAGTATGGCATAGGGGTGCATCTAGCCGGTCCTGGGAACCCGGGCATTGGCTTTTGACCAACACATGAGGCCTGTTTCCCCCGGAAGTAGTTTTCAAGGAGTACATGTTTTGTAGCGTGTGCTACGAATGCAACAATCAACTGGGATGACATGTAAGATGCAATGCATGACAGTTAAAAGTGCGTACAGATAAGGAAAGTAAATGTGACAGTTTAGTATGCATGAACAACAAGTTTAAAGAGTTGGATCTAGCTTCGTTGTCAAGCTAGATCAATTAGGTGACGGATCTAGTTTCGTTGTCAAACTAGATCAAGTAGGCGTCTAGCCAGCTATCATTTCACTGACTATTCTCTTTTACGCTGAAAACAAGGAAGTGGCCTAAAAACATGGCCCTACACAAGAGTTGGCAAGTTTCACTTGCCTGCAATTACGACGTCTGAGCACACCGTCCAAAGAGTCCAAAAATCACAATTATCCTACGTGCACAAGTCCACCGGCCTAAAGTCCATATTATTAAACTTGATTAGTGAATTTAAAACATTTAAAATAATTTGAAATTACTGATTTTAGTCTTGATTAGCATGCGTTGGGTTGGGGGTCCTAGGGGTGCAAAGCGTTACCTCAACACGACGCGAAAGCTACACCGGCGTCGGGTAGCGACGCCGGGGTTTGGAATAAGAGAACGCGCTCCAAGTCATGATTCCAATATAGTTCCTCGCTGGAAAGTTCAGAGCATCAACCGGGGCGACGGTTCCAGATTCCAAAGCTAGCACGTGCGACGACGGGCTACGACGTGTCGCAACGTCGTGCACGGTGAATCGTCGGAGAGAAAGCACCTAGGTGGGGCCCACAGCAGTCCTAGGGGCCTTTGGGGGACCCACAATAACTCTGGAGAACTTGGGGGGCCCACGGTGGCAAGCGGTGCGACGGGTGCGGGGTTGCGACGTATGGCCATCGGTCGTACTCAGCCAAATGCGGGGATCTCCATCGGTCGCTACGGGGGAACGGGATTGGTGCAGTGCTTGGGGTCGGTGTGGGCCTTGGTGCGGAGAGGTTTGTCGGTCGGGCGCTTGGGGAAGCTCGGTCACAGCGCTAGGCGGGTCGTTGGAACGTTGCAACCGTTGCAACGTTGCAGCCTTCGGTCGGTGCGGGGGACAGCGTCGGTCAGACGCGGGCGATGCGGGGCGACAGCTGCGGGCTTAGTGCGGTGCGGTGAAGCGGGCGTGAGCGGGGGCGGCCATCGGTCTGACCGAGAGAATCTCTCGGTCAGGCACGGCTGAAGCGGGGCGATGGCCGTGCAAGCGAGCGGGGCTTGGTGCGGGTGGAGCTGCCAGTCTGAGCGGGGGAACGGGGCCGTTTTCTTCGGTCGGTGCGGTGGCTGAACGTCGCAACGTTGCGACGAATCGTCGCAACGTCCAATTTGAGTTTTGGAAGAGGCTAGGGTTAATTTATTGCGAAAATGGGTCTTCCTAGAGGTTGTTTATATAGTGTAGATGGGTTGACTTGGTCTAGGGCTAAATCTAATAGGATTAGGAGTTTAAAATAATTTAAAATTTGAAATTCAACTTCTCCAACTCACCCAAGGATTTGACTTGGTCCAAATGAGCTGGAAATTGGCTCAAAAATTCTTTAAAACGTTTAAAACTCAAATAAATTTTATTTGGCCGAAAATAATTTAAAAATTAATTATTAAAAATATTATAAAACTTGTTAAAAATATAAAAGTGGTCAAATGAGCTCCAAAAATTATAAAATAAATATCGGGGTGATCGTGGTGATGAAAGTGAGCTAACTAAGAAGACGGATCTCAATTTCGACTTCGGACGACGAAACTAAAAATAGAAACGTCTCTCGTCAAAAGTGAGAATCGCCACGTCTCATCGAGTAAGATTAAATTGTGGGAAAACGACTCGAGAAACGTCGTTCCAAATTAGTGCCACTATTTAATACTCTCAGAGACGTTCACAACGGCATATCACACTAAAGTGTTCACGAACAAACAAAGTCTAAAACAAACACGTGCACGGTCAAAAGCTCGTGCACGAACAACGTACCACGAAAAGTGGTCGTTACAGTACATGTTCCTTTCATGAGTTCCACAAGATGTTTCACAAGATATTCCACCAGATATTCCCCATGTTACTCAAGATGTTATCAATTCCTTGTTCACGATGATAGTTACCAGGACCACTGGTTTTAAAACCAGAAAGCAAAGCAGAGCAGATGCTAAGAAATTTGAGGATAAAGACAAGTCCTATAAACATGGAATACACAAACTGTTGGTGTAGGGGTGGTAGTTTCGTTAGCACACAATTTACCCAAATTGATGATTGTGTGTTACAACCACCAAAGTTGAAAGTTGGCAAAGTAATCGGTAGTTGATTACTTCCCTATTAGATTAGGTCTCTAGTTCGGTTCAAGTCAAGTAGCCGTTCGGAGGCTATAGTGATGTTCTAAGTTCATACAGGTACACTTATCTAATTTTCAAATTTTAGAATTAGTTGTGACTTACAGATTTCGAGATCAACGTAGCAAGCCGGAACTGGTTCTAGGGCTTCTACGAACATTGGTGCACAAGAATTGGTACCTGCAATCACAAGAACACTTGGTTAAAGAACGCGACATTTCTATTTAAATAATTCGATCATTTTGGTTTTCTAAACTGGTTGAAACGTTGTCGAAAAGCGTTCTAAATTTTTTCTATAGGCTTAATATGATAAAAATAATTTTATCGTAGGAGGAAATAATTTTCTGAAGCTTACATTAATTTTTATAATTTTTAAGAGCTCAAAAATAATTTAAAAACTATTTTTCAATTTGTGACGTAATTATTCAAACATTTCTTCTGGGTGCAATCGGTATCGGAAAGTTGCAAATGAACTGTCAAAATGGCCATCTCGGAGAGTACTTTAACATATATTTTTCTCACATATAATTGTACTTGAAAATAATAAGTTATGGATTTTTAAAAGAAAATAACCTATTTAACTTTTAGGCTTAACAATTAATTCTGGAAAAACTAGGCGTCAGATCAAGATGAAACTAGTGCCATTGGGTTCAGAACGTCATTTCTGATTTTCTAGGGTTAGTTTGGTATTTTTCTGATTCTTATATAATTAATTATAAATTTAAAACTATTAAACCCTTATATAGTATTTTATAAAATACTGAAATTCTCTTAACTACGTATACGTATATGTATTTTTGTGTTTAAAAACACGTATTAACGCATACCCTCTCTTCGTTATGCATGGGCTGAGGTGTAGCGTCGATCGGCGGAGGGGACTTCGTCGGAGCACGGCGAAACTCGGAGGAAGGCGGCGTCAGCGAGGGCGGAGGAGTGCGGTGGATCTGCTGGCGGGGTGCTTCTCTATGGCAGGGGTTGTCTGAGCAGAGAGCGAGGAGGAGCAGGCCTTGGTGGCGGGTGCCTGCAGGCGGAGTTCGGAGGGGGGCCCAACGTCGGGGGGTGCTCTGGAGGCGGGGGGTCGCCGTGAGGCTGTCGGGGCTCGCTGGTGACGTCGGGGCGACGCTCGGATGTGGTAGACGACGGCAGCGGCGATGAAGCTATCTCCGTGGGGGAGCTTCGACGTCGAGTGGCGTTAGCGAGGACAAGAGCGGGGCTCGGGGTGCTCTCGTGTGGTGTCACGGCGGTCGAGAGGTGGGCGGCGACACTCCAGGGTGGCAGGCGACAGTCGAAGCTCGTCGGACTGAGGGGGAGCAACGGCGAACGAGGTGGAGCGGGGCTGCCTTGTCGGAGCGGCGGTGTGGCGTGCCGAGCTCGACGGCGGGGCGAGCGAGCTGAGGCGACGGCGGCAATGGTCTCGTGGCGGTGTACCTCCGGGCAAGAGAGCGAGAGGTGATGGGTGCGGGCTTCGAGGAGTTTGTACGGGAGAGATGAGCAAAGGGTGAGAGGTTTTAAACACGAAGGGGAAGAGAGTGAACGGTGTTCCCCTTGGGTTGGGTTTCACAGGGTTTCGTTCGGGCTGAGGGTGGATCCGAACGGAAAAAAAAGAGAGTGATTGCGGGGATGAGCCTGAGGAAGAGTGAGAGAATTGAGAGAGCTGAGAGGGGGAGATAGAGTAAGCCTGGGTTTCGTTTGATGAAACGATGGGTTAATGGTAGAATATATAAAGTTGATATGACAATAGTGATATTTAGTGTTATTAATGGAATGGTTGTGTACGCTTTGTGCCAGCAAACACTAGATTCAAAGAATTCAGTCAAGTGTGTTAATGAGGGTTGTTAAAGGTTAGGTGATTGTCTTTGACTAATTTTAGAAATAGGTAGCCTCGATTTCCTCGTGGGGCTACTAACGTGAGGGGTTACGTAGTTAGGTGGGTAATTAGAATAGTTAGAAAGATAATTAATAATAAGTAAAACCCCTATTAGCAAAAGTAATTAGTGAAATACCAAACTGAAATTACGATTTTGCCTCTGGGATTAAACTATTCCAAAAAATTATGAAAACATACCCACATGATCGTATCATCACGAGGATCGCGAATACGAAGTCCGTTTCAGGGTTTGAGCTACAGAGATACTAGTTTTAGGCCAAAACGTTTAGGAAGCGGGTCTGCGGGTTCTCTATCGATTTGACTTCAGAAAATTACGAAATTAATGTGGGAAGCCCTAAATGATCATAGAATGATAATGTAAAAGTTTGAAAAAGTTTTGATGATGTTTGTATAGAAAATAAATTC
The DNA here is from genome assembly GCA_030789695.1 of Scilla litardierei. NCBI lineage: Eukaryota > Viridiplantae > Streptophyta > Magnoliopsida > Asparagales > Asparagaceae > Scilla > Scilla litardierei. The sequence continues at coordinate 111,953,801 of CM061132.1, forward strand.
GTTAAGCCAAAACGGTAATAACTGAAAATGAATTTTTACCAGAATATTTAGAGGTATTTGGTGAAACCCGAACTTGCTAAAATACTCCATAACTAGTTTGTTACTTCAAAATATTTTTATTAAAAAATTTTGAAATCGTAAAACTCCTGACAAACTATTATAAAATAGTTTTAAAAAATTTGAAAATAGGTTAAATACGTAAATAGTTGTCTTGATAAAAACAGGCCGTTACAGCAACCTTGTAGAAACCAACTCCTTAAATACATAAGATGAAATCTTGACTTGACCCAAACCGTCGTGTCGCGTATACACTGAGCATCGGCGTAAGTTAAGTCAATGATGTAGTCTGGCTAGATGTAGTCTAAGACCTGACCCAAACCGACGGGTCGTGAATACACCGAGCGCCAGGGCAAGTCAGGCTAGATACGAAAACAAGGGTCCAACTAGACTAGACATTATGATTTGGATGAGCACACTCATGATCACAAATGGCTAGGGGTAAAAATCGATAAGAGAGTCATATCTGATATGATCGATGAAGAGTCATCTTTCGATTACAGAGTCAAGCAATTTGTCGTGGATACACCGAGGTTGTTAGGCTCAAGGTGATTGGACCTATAACCCATTAATTTAATCTGATTAAATCGTTCATTATTGAAGCTAAAAATGATCGTGAAAATAGTGGGAGGATATAGATGGATAAAAGCCATTCTACCTATATTTAATATTGAACATATACTAAACTAGGGCAAGACTATGTTTACCGTAGGAATCAAAATATAATATTTTAATGGAATTAGTTAACTGGTTAAATAGGTTGATTAATTGAATATCAAGTTAAATTCTAATTGATAGAATTAAACTATATTCTCGTTGACATTAAAATGACCTTCTAAAGAACAGACTTAAGAAATATGATTTCATTATGTTCTGGGTCCAACAAATAAATCCACGCTACATGTCACTCAACTCTATATGGGGCAGCTTGAACATTTAGGATATTTGAAGTATGTTTCTCCCTACAACTTGTTGAGCTACACTCAAGGTTGTATGGAAAAATAATTTCGATCCGCAAAGTTCGAGAATTCGATCAAACTGTTTGAGTCGAATACGAGTGCATGAGCGGTGCAAGACTATGCATCCCGACCGGATCTTGAGACGAGCAACTTGTTGAGCTACACTCAAGGTTGCAAAGCTCAGGCGTTTGGATACATGAGATGCTTGCATAACTATTCATTTATGTTGGGCTATTTAATATCTAAATATGATTTAGAAAAGGAAGAAGGCACTCCGGAAAGTCAATTGAGAAAGTTAGTTATATTTATCATTAGTAAAGGCATAAGTAGGCGGAAATGAAAATGTGACATATTTTGATGTCACAATTTCAGAATAATTGTTGTACAAAAGACGTCTAACACATTTTGACGAATGTCGTCACCTTTCTTCTGAAACAATGTTTTGTGTTAGTAATTTGTAATAACTATAATATACTAAATGTTAATATATAAATACACAAGAGAGTAGCAAACTTATATGGCACAATAGACTAGGCCGTATCGAGAGACTAAGCTTCACAAGTCACATAAAGAGGGGTCTAACCTCTCGTATTATGAAGTATGCGGACACTTGTGAACCTTATCCTCTTAGATATAATGGCAGAAACCCATCTATAAGACAGTGGGAGAATGAGTTGTCGAACTCAGTCTCGTACATACTGATGTACCTGAGTCTAGATTAACCAAAATAAGTTATTCTTATATTTTATTAAGACACGTGTTCTTGATGAAATACAAGTCAGATAAAATAAAGAAAGAAATGACAAAAGTATTTAAACTGATTCGATTAGATCGAATGGTCAAATACTTAGCCACATAAAATGTAATTAAAAGAATATGTGATTTTCTCTCAGGTCAAGTCTGTTAACACATCGGTGTGTTAAAAGATATGAATCGCACTTAGTTAGACTTGGTGCGATCATAGCCAGTGACTCTGAGTTAAGTCCTCCTTCTGGGTTAAGTCCCAACTAGTAATGCCTAGGTTTTGATAATGTTCTATGAGGACATTATCAATAAGATATTCATTAAATCAATCGTAAGGAAGTTGTATAATTACTCGAATCTCGTGAGATGAAGAGTCGAGTTAGACATCATAACTGATGATGACTTAGTCAACTTCCGGGATGAAATTCGGAGTAGTAACTCCAATTAAAAATTTGATGCAGTTAGAATAGGTCCAAGTACGTGAATAAAAGTATGGACTTTAGTTTACGTGCCCAAGGAAAATGTTTCCTCACTTTCTGCAAGTAAATCTTTAAGTTAAAAGAATGGTGCAGAAAGAAAATAGTGAAGTACAATCATGTTGATTGAGAACGATTTTCAAAATAGTGAAGTACAATCATGTTGATTGAGAACGATTTTCATCCTAATTCCTATAAATGGATTATGATGAAACCGTTTTCGCCAGCAGATGTGTACCAATCTACTCGGACCAAAAATCGATGTAAATGCTTATGATGACCATGAAAACTGGAACATTCGATTATACGTTCGTTTTTCTAAATATGATTTAGACGAACCAACTTATATGAATCACAAAGAGAGTTTTCAAGGTCAGTGGGAGCGTATAAATTACATGCGAGGCATTAAAGGGATGGAACATATATTTTGACAAAGTAATCAAAAAGTTTGGTACTTTATCAGAAATAGATATGAGCCAATTGAAATGACCAGTAACTAATTTAAAATTATTATCGTAAGGTACGATGAACTGGATAAGATCCAAGGAAATAAAATATTATGGATTCCGAAAGACCAAGTGAATTATTTGAATAAGATTCAAATGGTTGGTCTAACATGAACATAGAAACCCCTTAAGTCTATACTGTAGACGGTTTCAGCAGATCCACTCACAAAGGCTCTACCACATGAAGTCGGGAAAACTTATGTGTAAAAACGGTATGAGATATCGAGATATATGGGCCTGAGTGCAAGTGTGAGATGTAGAGAGATGATGCCCTCGAGGCTATTTATCTCTGTGTGAATAGCACAAACGTCTTGTTCGAAATAACAGTAAGCTGTTTGATAATAATTTATCTAAGTTATTTTATAATGTAGTAAACATTAGAATATTAACTTAGGTAACATCCTGAGACTTTATGCAAGGTCAAACATGTATCGAGATGAGTATCTCGATCATGGAGAAATGTTTGACCGTCTGTAACATAAGTCTAAAAGGGTTCACATGTTTCGAGACAGGGATATCGAAACCTCGGATAGACCATTGTGTCTTAGTCTTCACCGTTTAGCGGTGGCAATGATCTCATGATCGTTTGACTTGGCGAAGTCGAAGACGAGACACAGGTGCTCATTGGAGAATGAGTTCACTGAACGATCCATAAGAGTTATCATATGGTTATATTGACCAATCTGTCAATGATAACTCTTAGTGATGATATGCAAGTTGGTCTTTTGACTTGACGTCATTTTACGAACCTGTGCATGAACGATGCCACTTAGATCACTGACCTAGCTTTGAGGCTAGGCCTGTCGAAAGGTCTTTGATTGGGTGTCACTTGAAGCGTACGAGGAGAGTAGTGACCAAGAGAGAATTCGTCTCTCCCGGTCAATGGGAGTTAGTGTCGTAGAGTTAGTTCGGTCTTTAGTAAAATCTCTGATCAGAGTATGTTGGAAGAAGTCCAACGTTAATTGACTAAAGATCGATAGAAACTAACCGGAGTCAAGTTATTGGGGTTGACAGTTTGACCGTACCCTAGACTTGATCTACACGACATAGTTTAGACGAAGAGACTATAACTGCAGAACTCATCACAGACACATTCAGGGTGGTCCTGACAATACTCATGTCGATGAGTCAACCACCTAATTATGATTCTGAAACAGGGACGGCAACCACTGCTCGTGGTCACTGCCGTATAAGGCTTCGAGCCCAACCTATTGTAAGGGCCAGGCTGAAGGGTCTCACACAGAGTACGACCTTCGTCTAATAATAGGTGGAAATTAGTTAGGGAGAATAATTTGCATTTGATGCAAAGGAAGAGAAAATTGCATTTTGATGCAAATGACAATTTAAGCTAAGATAGGGGACTAATTTGCATCTGATGCAAAAGAGATTAAATGTGTCTTAAATTGATTAAGACCATATTTAATAAAATAAACGCAAGGAAAATTTCACGGGTAAGATGGAATGTCCCGGTCTAAACCCAGGTTTGAACGGCGTCCAAATCGGACGCCAGATGCCCAAGTTATGCCCATAACAGCCCAAAAGGGTCTGACCCATGCCCAAACTGGACATGGGTCAGACCAGCCTGACCTAGGCCAGGTCTGGCCTGGGCGCCTAGCCAGGCCCAACTGAGCCATGGCACCCGGCCCGCCTGGGCCTGGGCACCTGGCCTAGGCCCATGCCCGGACGCCTGGGCGCAGGCCCAGGCGCTGGGCGCCTAGGCCTGGCCCAGGCAGGCCCAGGCGCCCTGGTCGCCAGGGCCTAGGTGCCAGGCCTAGTGCCTGGGTGCCCAGGCCTGGCCTGGGCCACTCCCAGGTCCAGGTCTGGGATGCGCCCAGGTCTAGTGAGCTAGCAATGTGGGCCCCACAGGTTGGGTGCAGAACCCTAGGGGTTAAGTAGTTTTGTGACGGCTGATTTTGGACGAAAATAAAGCCGTGGGCTGAAATTTGGGCGATCAATTGGAGGGTCAAACGGACTCGGATTGACGAACTGTTTTTTCCTATGCGTTCACTGTTGAACACCCTTCGAATTGATAGGTTGTATCAATCATGAAGCTCAACGGTGAGGGAGTTAAAATTCATAGAAGTTTAGCCTTTGTGAAAGGCAAACAAAATTGAATTTATTAATTCCATAGTCCCACATCGGTTGTGGAGAAAAGGGGAGAGTCAGCCACCTATATAAATAAGGGCATCCCCCTTCCTCCAAAATTATCCCAAGTTCCAAATCTGAGCGGCTCCCGTAAATATTGGAGCACGCTCGGATCGAAGCATAAATTAATTCTTCTTCTTATATTTCTGCCTTACTCTTGAAGGGCTCTAGCAAAGCCAAGAAGGAGTTTGGATTCGGATCCGAAATCTTGGCGAAGGCTTTCACGCGCATGAAACTTTCTTCGGTGCGTGGTAGGCTCGACGACATGAGGATTGCTCGCCTTGGTTCGAGGAGCGGTTCAAGGAGCGGCTCGGCATGGGCCGGGGAGCGGCTTGGAAGAAGACGGTGCGGTACATCTTGCCCGCCCCAGGGTTGAGATTTCAGGTATGTTTTTAGAAGCTTTCGTTTTAATTATTCGCAGTAGTTTAGATCCCTTTTGGGGTGGTCAGATCCACCCCGAGTTGGCAGAGATCCTGGCTAAGGGTCTGGTTCCTTAGGGCTGCATGTTAATTAGATTAACATAACTTGTTTATTTTTCCGCTGCGCATTTTATGTCTATGTTCAGTCCAACTTAGGATGGAAATAGAGTTTTTGTGCCCTAAGGGACCTAGAAAACCCTACAGAAATCACACACCCCAACTAGCTATTTGCTAGTCTTTAGCAAATTATGCGATAAACTCGGATTCAATTAAAAACATGTACCAAACTCATAATATTATCATGGCCAACTCAAAAAGTTATTTCCAAAATGATTTCAAAGAAAATATACACATCGTATGAAAAATAACATATGACACCCCCTCCCACAATCTAATTCAGAGAAGAGTAAAGTAGTAAGCACCATATGCATTTGTTAGGATATATCACAAATCATATCATACTTTTCAATTTTCAAGGATTTGGTCAAAACAATGCAAAGCTTCTTCTAACTTGTGGAGGTTAAGATTGTATCACTCATTTTTCTTATTTCCTCATAAAAAATCATACTCAAGTTATTTTTTTAATATTTTTTGTTTTGCATGCACGGCTACCTTTGTATACACGCGATGATGCTATATAGACAAAGGGCTAGAATGACCCCATTAAATCTCATCTTTGGCGTCATCCCAAATGTTTTGTGGGGCCTCGGCTACTCAACTTGACTAGGAGAATCATTCGTTTATTCACTTATTATATTTCTTTTTCACTCTCAACTTGATCTATCACTCAACCACCCACTCATTAAAAGTCACCAAACATATGCAAATGTCCAAATTCCTATCCAATTTAGAACCAATCCATTCAATTGCTTAATCCCACTCACACATAACAATAGCTTGTATCAAACTATTCCCAAATTATTTCAAGGAGAGTATCATAACATATAGACTAGTTTCATACATGGCAAATTAACATTTGAATCCATTTGGAAAAGAAATTAAAAAATGTGAATCAAACATCTCTGAATTTGATACCATATAATAATCCTAGTAAAATCATATGAAATTACGCATTTAGAGACTAAACAAAAAGGAATGTGATGAAAATGATGAAGTCTTCTCCAATTTATTTATTTATTTATTTAGTTTTTAGTTTTTTAGTTTTTTAATAGAAGAAAGAAAGAAAAAAATGAAAAGAAATAAAAAAATGAAAAGAAGATTAAAAAAATCATGAAAAGAAAGAAAATAAAAAAATAATCCCCCAACTTAAAATAAGCATTGTCCTCAATGTAAAGTAGAGTAGTCATGGAGAGAAAACACCTGATTAGTTGCCACCCGAAGGTGGGTCTGTGAGCTCGATGGTGCTCGACTCCTTGGTCCAAGGTTCATGAAAATGCTTCAATCATTGACCATTCACCTTGAACTCACTTCCGTCTTTCTCATTCAATAGTAGTACTACTCCATGTGGGAAAACTTCTTTGACGATGAAAAGTCTAAACCAACTAGAGCAAAGTTTTCCAGGGAAGATGTTGAGTCTGTAATTGTAAAGAAGAACCTTCTGGCCTGGTATGAATTCTTTCCTAAGGTTCATTCTGTCATGAACAGACTTCATCCTTTTCTTAGATATCTTAGCGTTGTCGTAGACATCTCTCCTTAGCTCCTCTAGCTCCAATAATTGTAACCTGTGAGAGGTAAAAGATGAATCAATATCAAAGTTCAATTTCTTAATAGCCCAATAAAATCTATGCTCCAACTCAACATGTAAATGACAAAACTTCCCAAATACTAGACGGTAGGGAAACATCCCTAAAATTGTCTTGTAGGCTGTCATGTATGCCCACAATGCTTCAGGTAAGCGCAAGCTCCAATCCTTCCTTGATGCATTCACTGTCTTCTGTAGGATCCCTTTAATCTCTCTATTCTCCAGCTCTGCTTGACCATTGGTTTGGGGGTGATAAGGGGTAGAAACTTTATGCGTGACCCCAACCCTTTTCATTAAATTGGCAAACAAACGGATGCAAACATGCGACCCTCCGTCACTGATCAAGACCTTGGGTGCTCCAAACCTAGAAAAGATATTCTCCTTGAGAAATTTGAGTACAATTGAAGCATCGTTCGACCTGCAAGAAATAGCATCCACCCATTTAGAAACATAATCAATGGCAACCAATATATAAGTATATCCAAATGAAGGTGGGAAAAGTCCCATGAAATCTATACCCCAGCAATTAAATATTTCTATCTCTAGAATGGGGTTTAAAGGCATCATGTTTTGCCTAGTAATACCTCCTAACTGTTGGCAAGCAATGCATGGTTTACAATTGACGTGCCCCCGGTTTGCGAACCGCAAATGGCCGGGTACCCGCGTGAGGGTTTAGATATTTGTAACCGCAAGCGCACTGTGTTGTAGTGTGGCTTGGGGGTCGAACACAGGGAGGCTAGGATGTGCTTGTGTCAAGGAGGACCGAAATCACCCCGTGGACGAGCTAGCCCAGATCGGTTGATGGGTTGTCACGGTAAAGGAATGCAAGGTATGAACAATATGAAAATAAACCCGAGACTTTGGTTTCCACTCCAACGAGCGACTCTCGCCGATACGGCCTACGGGTAGGATGGCGATCGGAATTAGAGTCTAATGGTGAGACGTTGCCTCTGAAAGTGGTACCGGCATCCCATGGGCCCGATATTCCGGTCGGTGCCCAGGATGATACACCGGACTTCCCGGTTTCGATCAGTGGGCACTCCCGTGTCCATTAACACTGATCGATTCTGGGAGCACTAAGCTCGCAACGATAACTCCCAACGTCTCATCATGCCGCTCCCGCGCGCTAGGATTCGGCGTCTACGCTAAGGGCGTGAGCTATGGCTAGGGAGTCAACCGCCAAGTTTATTCCCCCTTGGCCCAACGGTCAAAGGCGGTCTTTTTCCCGCCGATGACAATAAAACACCCCGCGTAACCGTTAGATTCCTAATCCCTAACGATTTCCTAACCCTATGGACGCATCAGGAAGAGCCCCCGAAGGGGTTTCCGCCAAAATCCCAGATTTGGGAACTACTTACCAATATTCATTAAAAAGCGATCTAAATGAAAATAGACCGTTGAAATCATAATCAGACGATAGGAATGCAAAGGTAGTAGAGCAATTAAGATAATACTAAAGTTTTACAAAGACCCGAAAACTTACAAAAAAAGGAAAATTACAGCCGTCACAAAATGAAGAAAACAGTAAAAAAATAACCAACTCCCGAATCCGGGAAACCTAGGGTTCTATTTATAGAAAACGACATCACCCGATCGGTTGACAAGTCAACCGGTCGGGTGAGCCGCTTCACAAAATTACAGCGAGATGCGGGGGTTTCACCCGGTCAGTATGAACCGGTCGGTTGGATCTTGGTGCGGTCGGTTGGATCTTGGTGCCGACCGGTTGGATCTTGGTGCGGGCCGGGTGAGGAGACCGGTTGGAGCTTCGAGTCTTGGCTGTTGAAATTCAGCTACAGGTGAACCGATCGGGTGAAGGTCACCCGATCGGTTGGAAATCAGCTTCGAATTTCCAGAGACTTTGAGCTTTTGACCCGGTCACTGAACCGACCGGGTGATTTCTCGGGGGCTCCAAGCTGCGTCCGGGTGGTGCACGCGTGCATCACCCGATCGGTTGGAGATGACCAACCGACCGGGTGAGGGGCTGAAAGATGTAATCTTCGTCGTTTGACCCCCTGGATCACGCGTGACTCCTCCCGTTGCTCCGGGGACACATGATATCATCGTTTTACGTCCCAAATGCCAGCAAACTCCTGCAAAACACGGAAAATACGGAAAAGTGAAAGAAAACAAGAAAACACAAGAAAACACAAGAAAACGAATAAAAGACGACGGTAAATACTGAAAAACATGGAAGAAAACACGCGTAAAAATATGAAATATAAACGCACGTCAAAATCCCCCAAGCTGAACTCTTCCTCGTCCTCGAGGAAGACAAGTGAGAGTAGGAGCTCGGAGGGGAAAAATAGAGAGAAAGAGAGAAAAAGAAAACTCTATATCCTAGATCGTCCGTCAGAGCCAACAAAATCAAAAACGACACACCAAGCAAGCAAACGCAAAATCACATCACTAAACCTAGGAATACCAGCCCAAATAAGTGTCGTGGGCCCACGCGGTTAAGCGCGAGTGAGTGTGGTCGTGCGCTAGCAGTCGGTGTCACTATCTACGATGTGCGATAAAGCTCGATATACGCAAACCCAGGAAATGACCCAAATATCAATTCGAATTGAATAAGGCGGTAAATATATGGTTCAAGCATGCATGAGAATAGAGAGGGAATCGAAACATATCATGCGTTAGGGACTCCACAACTAGGGTTAAGGAAATCACCACACTAAAGCCTAGATAATAGCTAAAAAGTTCCTAAGCCAAGTGTTTTCGAAAACGATGGGGGTTGAGATGATGTGGAGTAGAACACTCGGTGCAAATTCTCGCCTTCCTTTTATTCTCGACAAGTAGGAAAATGTTCACACGGAAATTTTTTTGGGTTTTGGGTATTTGTATTTTTTTTGGATTTTGGGCTATACAAAATTTTTCTTTTCTTTTCTTTTTGGGTTTTTCTTTTCTTTTCTCTTTTTTTTGGATTTTTGGGTTTTTGGCTATACACATGTGTACTCTCCCAAGTGGGAGAACGGTACACGACGAGGGGATTTGCACCAAGTAAAACAAAAAGGAAGTTGGAATCTAAACACTTGGGCAAAGGAAACTATTCTCGCTAAATAGAGCATGTGCTAAATAGGTTATTCTAATCCTTATTTGTGGAATCCCGACACATGCGAAATGAAGTACACGATATATATATATATATATATATATATATATATATATATATATATATATATATATATATATATATATATATATATATATCATGCAGAAGCAGACAGGGAAAATAAATACCGCATATTCAAATCGAAGCATGATAATCTAGGGGTCATTCCTGGACATGTATATAAAGTAAAATCGCAAAGTAGAAGCACGCCACACAGCTAGGCACGACACACGACTCACAAAAAGCTAAGAGGACCCACGATGCGTGAAATGCAAGAGAACTCGAAATCCTAGGGTTAGTGAATATGATTATCGATGCTATGCGAGGTGTGTGTGATTTTGTGGCAATTCATCATAGGGTTCATCTCTAGGAGAAAGAGATAAAAAAGAAGAAAAGAAAAAAATAAAAACACGATGAAAACGGCACAAAAACGAAAAAGAAAGACTCAAATGGCGCACACAGTGCGACTCCCCCAAGCTGAAGCTTGCATTGCCCTCAATGCAATAAGAGTGAGTACGGGAGGGCAATGAAGATGGGGGGAATACGCACCGACACAAAAAGAAATGAAAAACGAGGAAAACACAGAGATGAAACTGAAAATAAAGAAAAATCAAAATCAAACTACACGACACGAAAATAGAAATAAAAGAAAGGGAAATGAACAAGCCACACGACACGACACGACACGAACAAAATACACGACATGACACGACAAAAAGTAAAAAAACAAGCACACACACACACACCAAAAGAAAATAAAACATCACAACACACCCAAAATAGACTTCCCCCAAGCTAGACATGACAATGCTAGCAATGAAAATGTGATCGTGAAATGCAGAAATATGCAAGGGGTGAGTCGAAAACAAACAAAGTGAAATCAAAAATCAGGAGAAGGCGAATCCTCGCCCTCCTTGGAAGAGGGTGTGGCTGGGTGGTCGGGGGAGGCGCACCGGCGGTGTGAACGATGGTGTGAACGGCGGGGGGTGTGCGGAGAAGTGGGGAAAGAGGTGGAGGAATAGGTGCAGCGGTGGTGTGAACGATGGGAGGAGTGTCGGTGGAGGTGGGTGGTGGTGGTAGGACGGTGATCAAGGCGGTGGTGAAAGAAATAGAAATGGGGGGAGAAGATGTGATGGTGACGGTAGTGGGTGGTGGTGGGAGAGATTTGGAGCGCACCGGCAATTTCCTCCGACGCACATATGAAGTGATGGAGGAGGAGGGAGGAGGTAGTGTGGGTGCGATGGAAGTGGTCGGGAGGGGGGGAGTGGATACCAGGATGGGAATAGATGAGGGAGGAGGAGAATATGGTGGGGGAGGTGATGGATGTGGGGATGTGTGGGAGGGTGGAGGAGAAGATCGTCGAGGTGGTGAAGGTGGAGATGGACCGTGTTGTGTATTGATTCCCCGGATTTGGTTTTGGATGATGAGCAAACATAAATAATGTATACTAACTTATTTGTGAGCGCAGTTATGGAGATCGCCGCCAAAATACCGCGTACATCAAAAGAGACGCCTCAAGACTTCTCAATACGCGTGATCATGTGCCTGGAGCTTCGTTGAAGCTCAAGGAGTTTTATTGAAGTCAAGAATGAAGATTGAAGCTTTGAAGACGGCTCGTAAGGTTTAATTTATAGTCTTCTAGCTTCTTAGAGTAGAATGTTAAGCCTTGAGTAGGACTTACATTATATACTTCATTTCGCTCATATCTTAGAGCTAGGATATTCATAGAAGCCATTAGAAACTTTCCCGAAGCCTATCGTTTCTTCCCTCGGCTTCGAGTGCATGTTAGTTGGTTCATGAAGAGTCACCAACCGACTAGATGACGATCTAGTCGGTCGGCAACTCTACTTGAACCGACTAGTTTGCCTCTCTTTATTCAGCTCTTTCTATGACTACAGTTAGTCGGTCAAAGAAGAGTCACCGACCGACTAGATGACGATCTAGTCGGTCAGTAATCCTTCTTAGACCGACTAGTTGTGTACAGTCATTTTCAGCCTGAGCTACTGTTTCGAGTTAGTCGGTCAAAGAATGTTTACCGACCGACTAGTTGAGAAACTAGTCGGTCAACATTTGTTCTTAAACCGACTAAGTCAACTTGAAGTTTGCCTATTCTATTTCGACGTTAGTCGGTCAAAGATCATTCACCAACCGACTAGTTGTGAAACTAGTCGGTTGGCAAGTCTTCTTAGACTGACTAGTTGTCTTTGCCTGGAACTTCGACTTTTGGCTGTTCTTCCATTAGTCGGTCTACGTTGATTGACCGACCGACTAGTTGATGAACTAGTCGGTCGATGGTTGTTCTTTGACCGACTAGTTGGGTTCAGAAAAGAGCCGTTGGGAACTTTTCCAACACGATTTTCCTTGCCTCTATAAATACAAACTTGATACGTTTGAGGCAAGGTTAGAGGTCCATTTTCCAAGATATTTCAGACCTAAGAGAAGAGCTCTCCCAAGATAATTCTAAGCTCTCTCTCCCTCACAATAATCTCTCCCTTCACTCTTTGAGCCATCTTCCTCAAGAGAGATTCTCTCCATTGTGAGCATCTCAAGCCAAGAGCTTGATTCTAGTCACCATACTCCACCCTAGGCTTCCATTGCTGGTCATCTTCTTGAAGCTAGGGTTTGGTGGCATCCTCTTCCACAAAATCCATCATTGCCCTAATTTGGTTAGATTTACTCAAGGCATAGGATTTTGTAGGTAAGTATTTATTTCATTTCATATTTGAATTGTAAGTTTCACTCTCGGTTGTGAGAGTGTGGTTGTGATCCCGGGTTGTGGGAGTCACAAATTACTTTGTGTATGATTTGACTTGTGAAGGTTTTTCACAAGTACTTCATAGTGGAAATCTTGAGTTAGGGTTGCTAACTCTAGTATCCGGAGGGGTTCCGGGTGGTTGGGATGTAGGATCACCGGGAACAAGTCGGGGAGACTTGGGTGGATCCGAACCCAGTAATATTGTTTGTTTGCGTATGTTTTAATTCTTATTGATAGTTGTTTAATTCCGCATTGTCGTTTGTTTCGTGCACAATAATTAGGAATAACTATCTTGATTATTTTAAGTACTATTCACCCCCCTCTAGTACGTGTGCAGTAGCTACCACAGGGCACTACAATTGGTATCAGAGCCAAGGTTAAAGCTACAAGTTCAAAGCTATGACGAACAACGAATACAATGTCTTCAAGGATCATCAAGGAGCTTCTTCAGTCTTGGAAGGGCAATCTTCATCTAGGCCTCCTTCCTTCTACGGTACCAACTACGGGTACTGGAAATGCCGAATGGAAACGTTCCTCCGGAGCGCTTCACTTTAGAGAGCCACGATGAATGAGTACGTCGAGCCCTCCGAACAAGATTTCGCAAAGTGGACTCCCGCGGAGGTCTCCGCGGAGGTAAGTAATGCCAAGGCAATGAACGCCATGCAGTGCGCATTGGAGCCCGAGGACTTCAATAAGATATACACATGTAAGAGTGCATATCAAATATGGAACTCCCTCCTCATCTTACATGAAGGGACGAGTCGGGTAAGAGATTCTAAACTCGTGGTAGTGAATAAAGATTTCGAATTATTTCATATGTTGCAGGGTGAAAAGATGAAAGAGTATTATGCTCGATTCGTCGACATCACAAATGAGTTGGAAGCTCTTGGGAAGACCTACACCCAAAAGGAGAAAGTCTCGAAGATAATCGATGGACTTCCTTCTTGTTGGGAGAAGCGTACCTTCGCCATCGATGAAGGTAATGCCATGAAAACTTATACGGTTACTCAACTGATGGGTACCTTGATGTCATACGAGGTACGCAAGGATAGCAACCTCATGATGAACGAAAAGATGAAGTCGTACATGAAGCAAGACGAGCCTAAGAAAAAGGCGATTGCATACAAGGCCGCTCTATCTACCGATGATGAAGAATCGGAAGAAGAATCGGACGATGAGTTGGACATGGAAGCTTTGGCCGATATGGCAAAGAAGTTCCTCCGATTCTTCCGACAAGGTAAGTTGAATCGTAAATCTAAATTTATTTCGACTAATGTTTCTACTCCCGTGTGTTACAAATGCAACAAGCCATGACATATCAAGCTGGATTGTCCTCTCTACAAACACAAGGGAAAATGGAAGGGATCCAAGCACGACAAGTCAAGAAAGCACAAGAAAGGGCTTGTCGGCACTTTCACCGACTCCGACTCCTCAAGTGGAGAGTCAGACGATGAAAGAGTGGAGAAAGCACACACGTGCTTCATGGGAAAAGAGGATCGTGATGAAGATACTTCCTCCGATGAAAGCGAGGATGGAAGCGAGGATGAAGGCGAAGAGGTAACCAATGATGAACTTAGAATAGCCAATGAACAACTATGGAATAAATTTTCTAATATGGCTACTAAGTTTATGAAGACTAAAAATGAATTAGATAGTCTTAAAAACTCGCCTAAGCCTTTCATCGTCAACAACGACACCGTTGTTGATGGGTTGAGAAATGAGATTGAAAATCTCAAGTCTCAACTTGACCATGTTCATATCGAGGATTCGGATGAACATGTGATAGCGGATTTGCCGTCTCAAATCTCAACTTTGAGTATTGAGAATAAAAATCTCAAATCACGTGTTTGTGCACTCGCATCGCAAGTGTCCACTTTGGATGCTTATTTGCATTCTCTCACCGAGAAGCATGAGAGCACATTAGGCCGAATTCATGAATTCAACAAAGGTAAGGGCAAGTTGGATAATATCCTAAATGACTTACCTCCGGCCAATCATCACATTGGTTTGGGGTATAAGATGGGAGATTCATCCAAATCGTCCGCCACCTTTGTTAGGCCATCTTCCGATGCTCCTACTAGTGGAAGTAAACACGTCATGGGTAGTTCTTCTACCAATGGTGCTTCCGCTAGGAACACGCCCCCATTTGGAAAGAAACCCACTTTGGGTGGACCTCCAAAGAAGGGTCATGCTTTCATGTATACCATGCCACGTAGGAACACAAATCCTACCCCCACATGTTAGCACATATGCCGATTTCTATGCTCCGCATCCACGAGCACGTGCACACCATGTGAGACACACTCATGCACGTGTTCCTCCACATTCATATGTTCATCCTCATTCTCATATGAATAATTATCGTCATGCACCATTGCATCGCATGCCATATGCTTACCCACGACATGCATCACATAGAAATCAACAACGTATGCATGTTCCCAATAGGATTAGGACTCCCAAGACATACACTATTTGGGGTCCGAAGAACACAAGCATGCATGATAAGAATTTGTATGTGAAATCGTTTATAAATGATGTTATTTTGAATGATGATTATGTTGGGAAATCAAGTTCCTCTTGGACTTGGTTTCCAAAGGGTTAGTTCCCTTTGACCCTTCATTGCTTGGTACCATAAGTTTAATTTCATTTTATGGGTACCAAAGAAATTGTGGTTTGTATGTGTTACATTTAATTTGAATTTAGTTAGCTAAATTTATTGCCTAACCCATAGGATCCAAAAAGATTTTTGGATACCAAAATGATATTCTCTAGGTTAAATTCACCATGGGATACCAACCCTACCAACTCTGTGATTTGCAAGGATTTTCATTCTATTGGAGTTTTTGGTGCTTAAGTGATGCACCAAAGTAGGGGGAGCTTAATGTTGTAAGTATTTTCATACTTTTGATTCACATTGGTATCCATTGGTAGATTATATTACAATTGGTATCATTTTGCTTCATTTGGTATGCTAGATTAGTGTATGCCATTGTTATATGATGTTCTATCTATTTTTTGGCATAACATTCTTGCATGCTACATTTAGTATGCACATCGAATTATTTTTGTCTCTGATGTTGATTTCGTCGTTCGACGATTTTATGGATTTAATAGAATTCTTTCTATGGAAACATAGAATTTTTTTCCATGCATTCTATTGATTTTGGAGAGTATGTTCCAAAACTCAATAAGTGAAATCGATTTGAGTTTTGATGATTTCGGATTTCGTTTTTCGCCTATGGCTTGATGATTTCGTATTTCGATTTTCGTCGATGATTTTATGATTTCGGTTTTCGATTTTCGCCTATGGCTTGATGATTTCGTATTTCGTATTTCGCCTATGGTTTGATGATTTCTGTTTCCGATTTTCGACTTTGGTCTCCTTGACACGCTTTGCTTTTATTCAGTATTTTACATTTGATATTTTGCATTGGTGTTATTTTGGACCGTGGTCGTATTCTTCGACTCCCGTGCTTTATTTTTTGGCCATTGCTTTTGTTGTTGATCTCCTCCCGCTCTTTTTGCTAATGCCAAAGGGGGAGAGATATAATAATGACAATGTGCTAATTAATAATTCAAAGGAATTTACCATGAATCTAATTTGATGTGTTAGATTCATGGGGAGTGAAGATATAAATAAAAGGATTTAGATCCTATATGTGCAATAATAGGATTCATATTTTTATATATTTCCCTCGCTGCTTGATGCATATGAATATTATTGAATATGGAACTAACGTGTCATCAATGCAGGGGGAGTAAGTAAATTTCAATTGAATCATTATTATTGTTGTTATTTATGTTGGTTTGTCATCACCAAAAAGGGGGAGAATGTTGTGTATTGATTCTCCGGATTTGGTTTTGGATGATGAGCAAACATAAATAATGTATACTAACTTATTTGTGAGCGCATTTATGGAGATCGCCGCCAAAATACCGCTTACATCAAAAGCGACGCCTCAAGACTTCTCAATACGCGTGATCGTGTGCCTGGAGCTTCGTTGAAGCTCAAGGAGTTTTATTGAAGTCAAGAATGAAGATTGAAGCTTTGAAGACGGCTCGTAAGGTTTAATTTATAGTCTTCTAGCTTCATAGATTAGAATGTTAAGCCTTGAGTAGGACTTACATTATATACTTCATTTCGCTCATATCTTAGAGCTAGGATATTCATAGAAGCCATTAGAAACTTTTCCGAAGCCTATCGTTTCTTCCCTCGGCTTCGAGTGCATGTTAGTTGGTTCATGAAGAGTCACCAACTGACTAGATGACGATCTAGTCGGTCGGTAACTCTACTTGAACCGACTAGTTTGCCTCTCTTTATTCAGCTCTTTCTATGACTACAGTTAGTCGGTCAAAGAAGAGTCACCGACCGACTAGATGACGATCTAGTCGGTCAGTAATCCTTATTAGACCGACTAGTTGTGTACAGTCATTTTCAGCCTGAGCTACTGTTTCGAGTTAGTCGGTCAAAGAACGTTTACCGACCGACTAGTTGAGAAACTAGTCGGTCAGCATTTGTTCTTAAACCGACTAAGTCAACTAGAAGTTTGCCTATTCTATTTCGACGTTAGTCAGTCAAAGATCATTCACCGACCGACTAGTTGTGAAACTAGTCGGTCGGCAAGTCTTCTTAGACCGACTAGTTATCTTTGCCTGGAACTTCGACTTTTGGCTGTTCTTCCATTAGTCGGTCTACGTTGATTGACCGACCGACTAGTTGATGAACTAGTCGGTCGGTGGTTGTTCTTTGACCGACTAGTTGGGTTCAGAAAAGAGCTGTTGGGAACTTTTTCAACACGATTTTCCTTGCCTCTATAAATACAAACTTGATACGTTTGAGGCAAGGTTAGAGGTCCATTTTCCAAGATATTTCAGACCTAAGAGAATAGCTCTCCCAAGCTAATTCTAAGCTCTCTCTCCCTCACAATAATCTCTCCCTTCACTCTTTGAGCCATCTTCCTCAAGAGAGATTCTCTCCATTGTGAGCATCTCAAGCCAAGAGCTTGATTCTAGTCACCATACTCCACCCTAGGCTTCCATTGCTAGTCATCTTCTTGAAGCTAGGGTTTGGTGGCATCCTCTTCCACAAAATCCATCATTGCCCTAATTTGGTTAGATTTACTCAAGGCATAGGATTTTGTAGGTAAGTGTTTATTTCATTTCATATTTGAATTGTAAGTTTCACTCTCGGTTGTGAGAGTGTGGTTGTGATCCCGGGTTGTGGGAGTCACAAATTACTTTGTGTATGATTTGACTTGTGAAGGTTTTTCACAAGTACTTCATAGTGGAAATCTTGAGTTAGGGTTGCTAACTCAAGTATCCGGAGGGGTTCCGGGTGGTTGGGACGTAGGATCACCGGAAACAAGTCGGGGAGACTTGGGTGGATCCGAACCCAGTAATATTGTTTGTTTGTGTATGTTTTAATTCTTGTTGATAGTTGTTTAATTCCGCATTGTCGTTTGTTTCGTGCACAATAATTAGGAATAACTATCTTGATTATTTTAAGTACTATTCACCCCCCCCTCTAGTACGTGTGCAGTAGCTACCACAGGGCACTACAGACCGTGGATGTGAGTGAGAAGGCAAAGAATGGCGGCCACGTTCCTCTCAAGTGCGAGGAAATGTGGGTGAGTGAGAAAGAAGGACGGTGATGGGTCCGAGGAGGCAGAGGACATGGTGAGATCACGGAGGGCTGCGACCTCCCTTTCAAGACCAAGACGGGCAGAGACCTGGCGACGACCAAAGGATGTGGACTGACGTGAGGCAGAAGTGGTGCCAGCAGGTAAGGTGGAAGTGGTACCAGCGGCGGTGGTCACGCCGGCACAGGAGACAAGGCCAGAAATGGCCGCTAAGAGGTGCTCAGAAGTGATGGGGCCAGGAACAGAAACAGGGCGACTCGGGCCTGCCCCCATATCTCCCCGAGACGCAGGAATATCCTGCTCGCCTAAGTGGGCGGTAGGGGAAGGAGGTCTACGTGCATCAGGGGGAAGGAAAGGAAGGTGCAACCCCTCAAAGAACTCAGGGTCGGGTAGAAAAGTCCAATCCGCCACGATAGCCACAGTCATGCGAACGGGGTTGGGGAGAATAGTGTAGGGGCGAGGGGGTGGCCGTAATTGAATTCGAAACGACCGTCGAGGCGTGACTTAATCATGTGAATGTGCCGCAGGACGTCAAGATCTAGACGTGAGGGTCCTGTGGCGATGGGAAGACCACGGGGGATATGGATATTGAACGGGAGGTAAGAAACAATGATAGTTATAATGCCCCCACAGCAGATTTTGCCCTTCCCGGCCCTGCTAATCTCGAGAAGCTTGTAAACAAGACAATCGCCAGCATGGACAGGGACAACCGGGGCCCTGAAACTAACTCCATCATCATCACGAACAAAGGGGAAAGTCATGGCCCAGAGAATAAAAAGATCGGGGATAGTCACTGTGCCTGACTCATCCCGCGGGAAAAATGCAGATGATATGATCCTATGGGCCAGACGAAATATGGGATGGATGATGGAGGAGGCCTTGGCCTTCCCCCGGGGATAGCGGCGGAGTATGGTGAGGCGGAACCAGAAATTATCGACGTCAAATTCCGCGGGATATCCGTAGTGACGGATAGCGTCATTCCCTAGAATAGGGAAACCAAATATATCGCAGATTGTGTCTAGGTTTGTGCGAATGGTTTGGTTACGCACCCGAAAAGTGACGGTCGACCCCGACTCACAAACGAGGGAGGAGAGGAATTCTAGGGTGAGTGACGGGTAAGATACCGCAGAGGCATTAAGGAAGGCCAACCAACCTAGATTAGCAAAAAGAGTCTCGACCTCGGTGAATATACCGAGGTCGACGAGTGATTGGGAGTGGGCAAACTTGGTTGATCAATGCCCCCGAGTGTCAAGTCTGTGGTAGAAGTCTTTCTGCTCCTGGTTCCTAAATATGTATCCATGCGGGCCCAACATGGGGTCCACATGGGGAATGATAGGCGGGGGAGGGGCAAGTGTCAGCTCACGTGTGCGGTGAGGAGGACGTGTTTGTTTCCGTCTCTTACGAGACGGTTCCTCCTCACGCAAGATACCTTTTCCTTTATCCCTCTCTCGGGCCATGTGTGTGTAGACGATGCAAATGGGTGCAAAATACTATTAAAGTGCACACACCCGAAAACCAAGCAAATCAAATAGTAGGGTAAAAATTGAAATTCGAGAAGTGGAACGAAGTTACCCCGTAGCAAATAGAGCTCCCTGCTTGTAGATGACCTAATGCCGTGCAATTGGGGAAGTGTGGAGCCGCGGCACTCTTCTTCAGCGAAAAATTCGAAGGTGGGGGTGGGTGTTGGGAATTAGGGCTAGAAAATTAGGAAATAGGAGAGGGGGAGAGAGGAAGAGATGGAGAAATGCAAGGGGGAGGTGAAGAGAGAGGTTGATGGAGGGTTTGAGGTTGTGGGAGAGAGATTTTTGTAGTCGGGTGACTGGAGGAGACGAAACGATGGCGAGTAGAGGGGATCGGGCGAGGGTTTGTGAGCGGGTGGTCGGGGGGTTATTTATAGGTTTTAAGTCGACCCGGTCGGGTGAGTTTTCACCCGATCGGTTGACCCTAGGTCGAAAATTTGTTGCAGAAGAAGCGCTACAGGTGACCCGATCGGTTGAGAACTCAACCGATCGGTTCACCGCTCCACAGATTTTCCTGGTCCATCAACCGGTCTCTCATCTTGCCACCCGGTCGGTTGATGAATTCTGAAATTTTTCCGAGAGTTCCCCCAGGTCACCCGGTCTGCTCACCCGGTCATTTCTTTCTTCACTCGGTCGGTTCATTTTGTGACAGACATGGCTGCTAGCTGATACATCCCAACCGATCGGGTGAGAACTCACCCGATCGGTTGAGGCCTTGTTTTCTGTAAAAACCCCAAAAATCGCCTAAGTTCCTTCACGGAAGCTGTTTCGGCTGGATTTAATAATAAAAATAGATAAAAATAAAGTAGAAAAAGTCCTAAAAAGCGAAGCAAAAGTTTAGAACATGGGTTGCCTCCCATCAAGCGCTTTTGTTTAACGTCGTTTAGCTCGACGCCCGTTGATGATTTTCATGGTGGGCGATACGGGTGATGCCCAAAATCCGGCATCTCTTCAGCTCCAGAAGTTGTGGCTATTGGTGTAGTCGGCGGCTGTAAAAAGATTTGCTCGACTACCCTCCCTTTGTTCACAGGATCCGGGGACTTCTCCCTCAAATTGGCGTCCACCGCCGTCTTTTTCAGGATCCGGACCTCATCGCCAGTGAGGTCCATGGGTTCTTTTCCTTTTCTCCTCGTGGGATGAGACTTAGGGAATCCGGGAGGGATCACATGTCGCGCGACCGCCTCATTAGACACTCCATTCTTAAGGGAGCTAACTTGCTCTCCAAGGTCCCCCAAGCTATCGGGGAGATTCCTCGAGAGCACTTCCCATGCACTCGTTTCAACAGCTCTTTCTTCTTCATTCTCCAACACATTGATACTAGGATTGTCCGGGGGGTTTGGATGTTTCATCGAAAAGCCTAAGTCAAATTCGACACTTTCTTGGCCCACATTCAGGGAAAGCTTCCCGTTCTTTACGTCTATCAAAACTCCGGCGGTTGCCATAAAGGGTCGTCCAAGAATAATTGGGGTATGCTTGTCTTCCGGCATGTCCATCACCACAAAATCGACTGGTACATGCACCCCTTTCACATCGACTGGGAGGTCGTCCACTACTCCCACCGGATACTTGACCGAACGGTCAGCAAGTTGTAATGTCATGCCGGTGGGCTCTAAGTCTCCCATCCTTATTCTCTTATACAATGATAGGGGCATTAAACTGACGCTCGCACCAAGATTGACGAGCGCCCTATGGATTTGCACTTCCCTGATAGAGCAAGGGATGGAGAAACTTCCTGGATCCTTGAGCTTGGGCGGATTTGCACGCTGAATGAGTGCGCTGCACTCCACCGTTAACACGACCTTTTCTTTTCTAGATCCCCGTGTCACCAAGTCTTTCAAGAATTTAGCATAGGAGGGGATCGTCTCTATAGCATCGAGGAAGGGGATTTCCAAACTCATATCTTTCACCATGGCAAAGAATTTTCCATACTTCTCATCGATTTTGGCTTTGGCGAGCCGTTGTGGGAAAGGCACAACGGGCTTGAATACCTTCAAATTCCCTTCTTCTTTCTTCTTCTCTTCTTCGGGGGTTCCCTCCGGAGCCACAATTTTTGGCGACGGGGCACCGTCGTCATTAGCCTTTTCAATTGGCCGCTCGACGGCCAGTGGTGCTTCCGGTTCTTTGGGCGGCGCTCTAGTAGGAATTTGTGTCCCGCTCCTCAAGACGATGGCGGACACGTTTTCATGTTCATGTGTGAGTGCCAAGGTCCGATTTACCCCCCTAGGGTTCACCTCAGGTTGTGGCGGTAATAAATTCTGAGGTCTTTGCAGGTTCGCCACTTGCAACCCCAGCTGGGTCACCTGATCTGTGAGTACTCTTTGTCCCATCTCCAGCTTCAGATTGATTTTCTCCTGGTTGGCTATGTATTGAGTCAAGAGGGACTCAACCGGAGAAATGGCCCTCTGTTGGCCGTATTACTGCTGGGTGGGCTGCTGATTCCTAGGGGCATATTGTTGATACTGTGGTGGAGGTTGTTGCTGATATTGCTGCTGCTGAAACTGCTGCTGGGGCCTAGCCGGTTGATATATCTGCTGTTGTTGCTGAGCCGGTTGTTGATAGGGTGCCCGGTAACTAAGGTTCGGATGATTCCGGTTGTTGGGAGAGTAGGTCGGGTTTGAGTTGGTCCGTGGTGGAAATGACGCATTCCCCGTAGGATTGTAAAACATTGCGCTCGCCTGATCCAACGGTGGTGAGACGTCACCACCGTCGAATTCCCCAAAAACTTCGGATTCTACCGCAGCAATCTGTTGTGTACCGGCGCCACCGGCGCCTACAATCAATGCGGAGATCTGGGTCGATAGCAAGTCAAATTTGCTTGACAATTTGTCGACGTCTTCCACTCTATGGATGCCCACAGACCTTGGTGTGGCTCTCTCGTCACACCATCGTTCATTGTTGGATGCCATATTTTCCAAAATTTGCCCGGCATCTTCTTCGCTTCTTGACATGAAGGACCCTCCAGCCGCGGCGTCCATGGAAGACTTTAAATCGTCCCTCAGCCAATTATAAAACAGATTTATAATCTGCCATTTGGGGAGGTCAAGGTGGGGACATCTTCTCTGCATCTCCTTGTATCTTGTCCAAGACTCATGCAAGGACTCGTGGCTGGCCTGGAAGAAGGAGGAGATCTCACTCCTCAGCTTCATGGTCTTCCCCGGAGGAAAGAACTTTGTCAGGAAAGCATTGGAGAGCTTCTCCCAGGTGTTGAATGTATTTGGGTCCGTCCCCCTAAGCCACAGCTTGGCCTTGTCTCGCAAGGAGAAGGGGAACAGCTTCAGTCGGATCGCCTCAGTTGTGACACCGTTAATCCGGAAGGTGTCACATTTCTCCAAGAAGGAGTCTAGATGCTCGATCGGGCTCTCCATGGGTGCACCCAAAAACTGATCCTGCTGGATCCACGTCACCAAAGACGGCTTTAGCTCGAAGCTTTGGGCCGTAATAGCTGGAGGACGGATGGCGGAAGTGGACTCGATAGATGGCATCGAGTACTCCAACAGGGACTTGTGAGGCGGGGTGTTCTCCCCCATGGCTTCAGGATCCTCTCTTCTTCGCTTCTCGGCGGCCAAACGCCTAAGGGTGGCGTTAATCTCTGGATCAACGGGGATCAAGTCGTCGAGACTTCTTGAACTCCGACGCATGAAAAACAACAAACACCCGTGAAACGACAAGTGGGAGAGAAACAGATAAGATAAGAAATAAAAATAAGAAAATAAAAAGGAAAAAGAAGAATGCGAAAATTATTGCGAGGTAGAGATAAGAGCTAGACACTAGGGTTCAAGAGATCCTAAAATAACAAGCATGTTGCCTTCCCGGCAACGGCGCCATAAACTTGACGTGCCCCCGGTTTGCGAACCGCAAATGGCCGGGGGACCCGCGTGAGGGTTTAGATATTTGTAACCGCAAGCGCACGGTGTTGTAGTGTGGCTTGGGGGTCGAACACAGGGAGGCTAGGATGTGCTTGTGTCAAGGAGGACCGAAATCACCCCGTGGGCGAGCTAGCCCAGATCGGTTGATGGGTTGTCACGGTAAAGGAATGCAAGGTATGAACAATATGAAAATAAACCCGGGACTTTGGTTTCCACTCCAACGAGCGACTCTCGCCGATACGGCCTACGGGTAGGATGGCGATCGGAATTAGAGTCTAATGGTGAGACGTTGCCTCTGAAAGTGGTACCGGCATCCCATGGACCCGATATTCCGGTCGGTGCCCAGGATGATACACCGGACTTCCCGGTTTCGATCAGTGGGCACTCCCGTGTCCATTAACACTGATCGATTCCGGGAGCACTAAACTCGCAACGATAACTCCCAACGTCTCATCCTGCCGCTCCCGTGCGCTAGGATTCGGCGTCTACGCAAAGGGCGTGAGCTATGGCTAGGGAGTCAACCGCCAAGTTTATTCCCCCTTGGCCCAACGGTCAAAGGCGGTCTTTTTCCCGCCGATGAAAATAAAACACCCCGCGTAACCGTTAGATTCCTAATCCCTAACAATTTCCTAACCCTATGGACGCATCAGGAAGAGCCCCTGAAGGGGTTTCCGTCAAAATCCCAGATTTGGGAACTACTCACCAATATTCATTAAAAAGCGATCTAAATGAAAATAGACCGTTGAAATCATAATCAGACGATAGGAATGCAAAGGTAGTAGAGCAATTAAGATAATACTAAAGTTTTACAAAGATCTGAAAACTTACAATAACAGGAAAATTACAGCCGTCACAAAATGAAGAAAACAGTAAAAAATAACTAACTCCCGAATCTGGGAAACCTAGGGTTCTATTTATAGAAAACGACATCACCCGATCGGTTGACAAGTCAACCGGTCGGGTGAGCCGCTTCACAAAATTACAGCGAGATGCGGGGGTTTCACCCGGTCAGTATGAACCGGTCGGTTGGATCTTGGTGTGGTCGGTTGGATCTTGGTACCGACCGGTTGGATCTTGGTGCGGGCCGGGTGAGGAGACCGGTTGGAGCTTCGAGTCTTGGCTGTTGAAATTCAGCTACAGGTGAACCGATCGGGTGAAGGTCACCTGATCGGTTGGAAATCAGCTTCGAATTTCCAGAGACTTTGAGCTTTTTACCCGGTCACTGAACCGACCGGGTGACTTCTCGGGGGCTCCAAGCTGCGTCCGGGTGGTGCACGCGTGCATCACCCGATCGGTTAGAGATGACCAACCGACCGGGTGAGGGGCTGAAAGATATAATCTTCGTCGTTTGACCCCCTGGATCACGCGTGACTCCTCCCGTTGCTCCGGGGACACATGATATCATCGTTTTGCGTCCCAAATGCCATCAAACTCCTGCAAAACACGGAAAATACGGAAAAGTGAAAGAAAACAAGAAAATACAAGAAAACACGAGAAAACGAATAAAAGACGGCGGTAAATACGAAAAAACATGGAAGAAAACGCGCGTAAATATATGAAATATAAACGCACGTCAACAATACCGAAGGGTATCCTTAAAAATGGTTGGCCAATAAAAGCCACATTGCAAGATTTTATCCACAGTTTTATTTGCAGAGAAATGTCCTCCACACACCCCATCGTGAAAAAATTATATCACACTACCTATCTCATGGTCAGGGATGCGCCTCCTAATAATTTGGTCACTACAATATTTATAGAGGTATGGATCATCAAAGAAAAAGTATTTTACCTCATTCTTGAACCTTTTAACATCTTTAAATGACCAAGTTTCAGGGGTCTTACCAGTCACTAGATAATTAACTATATCTGCATACCATGGCAAGGCGGAAATGCTAAAAAGATGCTCATCAGGAAAAGAGTCCTCCAAGGGTACATCTACTGAATCAAGGCCGACTATCAATCGTGATAGGTGGTCAGCTACTAAATTCTCCACGCCCTTCTTGTCTTTGATTAGGGCATTGAATTCTTGCAACAATAAAATCCATCGTATTAGTCGAGGTTTAGCATCTTTTTTAAACAATAAATACTTCAAAGCAGAGTGGTCCGTATAAATCAAAATAGGAGATCCTAAAATATAGCTCCTGAATTTCTCCAAGGCGAACATTACAGCCAGCAACTCCTTCTCTGTGGTCGTATAGTTCCTTTGAAAATTGTTCATGGTTTTGCTGGCATATGAAATAACCATTGGATGCTTATCGTTCCTTTGTCCAAGCACTGCGCCAATTGCGTAGTTGCTAGCGACACACATGATCTCAAATTGTAGTGACCAATCTGGAACCTGCAAAATAGGAGCAGAAATTAGAAACTTTTTTAAAGCATCAAAAGAATGTTGACACTCAGGTGTCCAATTAAAATCCACATTTTGAGATAGTAAGTTGCTAAGAGGGCGAGAAATGGCACTAAAATGTTTAATAAATCGCCTGTAGAATCCTGCGTGACCAAGAAATGATCTGATATCCCTCACACACTTGGGACTTGGTAGCCTCTCAATTACTGCTACCTTGGCTCTGTCTACCTGAATCCCCTCCTTTGAAACTACTTGACCAAGGACAATGCCCTCAGTGGTCATGAAATGTCATTTCTCCCAATTCAATAGGAGGTTTTTCTTAATGCACCTGTCAAGAACACGAGCCAAGTTAGCTAAACAATCATGAAAAGAGCTACCATATACAGAAAATTCGTCCATGAATACCTCCACAATTTTCTCAGTCATATCATCAAAAATACTAAGCATGCATCGCTGAAAAGTAGCCGGGGCATTACACAGACCAAATGACATTTTCTTAAACGCAAAAGTTCCAAAAGGACAAGTAAAAGTCACTTTCTTCTGATTCTCTGGTGCAATCTCAATTTGATAGTAACCTGAGTAACCGTCTAGGAAACAATAGTACTCATGTACAGCCACTCTCTCTAAAATTTGGTCAATGAATGGTAGAGGGAAGTGGTCTTTCCTAGTTCTGGAGTTCAGTTTCCTATAATCTATACACATCCTCCATCCTGTGGTTGTCCTAACAGGATAAGTTCATTCCTCTCATTTCTAACCACAGTGTGGCCAGACTTTTTTGGTACAACCTGAATGGGACTAACTTATTTGCTGTCAAGAATTGGATATATGATACCTGCATCTAATAATTTCATAATTTTTCTTTTTACTACTTCTTTTAATGTGGGATTTAACCTTCTTTGAAATTCTTTAGTAGGTTTGGCGCCATCTTCTAGGTAAATATGATGCATGCATACAATGGGACTAATTCCTTTAATATCAGCAATGGACTAACCAATAGCCCCCTTGTGCTTTTTCAAAACTTCAATTAAAGAGTTTTCTTGTTCTAAAGAGAGTTTAGACGATATTACCACGGGAAAGCTGTTTTCATCTCCTAGAAAAGCATACTTGAGAAATTCAGAAAGTGGCTTGAGTTCAGGCTTTGGATCCTCAATCTCAGATGGTTTGAGAGTTGATGAATTTGATGGCAGGGCTTCGAACCTCGGCTCCCATATCGCATTAGCTCCTTCACATCTTCTTGCGCAAAAGAGATATCATCAGTATCCTCCACAATTGTAGTATCACCATCAAATTCAGTGGTAATGAAATCATCCACCAAAGAATCAATCATTTTTACCTCTTCAACTTCATCATCCTCACTTGGAAGCTTACACGTATTAAATATGTTCAAATCTAAGGACATGTTTCCAAATGTGATTTTTAGTTGACCATTCCTACAATTGATTAGGGCATTACATGTTGCAAGGAAAGGTCTACCAAGGATGATGAGAGTAGAATTTGTAGCTTGGGGTCCTTGTATGTCCAGGACTATAAAGTCTGCAAGGTAATAAAATTTGTCTACTTGGACAAGTACATCTTCAATACATCCCTTAGGAACTCTAATAGACTTATCAGCTAATTGTAATACAACAGACGTTGGTTTTAGCTCTCCTAACCAAAGCTGTGTAAAAATGGGATATGATAAGATATTGACACTATATCCTAAATTCAATAATGCATTTCCAATCTTTTTAGAGCCAATATTACAAGTAATGGTGGGTGATCCAGGATCTCTAATTTTTAGTGGTGTGTTTTGTTGCACTATGGAGCTAACCTGTTCAGTTAAGAAGGCTTTTTTCTTCACATTTAACTTTCTTTTAATTGTGCGAAGGTTTTTTTTAGGAATTTCGCATATGGTCGATTTGGTTTATAACATCAATTAAAGGAATATTTATCTGGCACTTCTGAACTATTTCACGAATCTTAGATTGGTACTTATCTCTTTCGGTTGAAATAGTCGTTGAAGAAATAGTGCTGAAAGTACTGTGGTGCAGGCTCTTCCTCTTCAATGTCTTTATTGTTCAGGCCACCATCGATACTCTCTTTGTGCACATGTTCTTGTGGTTGAATCTCATCCGCTTTTTCAGGTTCGTTGCTTGGTGGACCAGGTTTCGAAATTTCCTTTCCACTTCTTAGTGTGGTGACAGCCTGGCAAGGCTTTATGTTGTTACCTGTAGAAGAAGACGAGCCCATATTAGGATTAGGAAATGGTTGTGATGGAAGCTTACCTTTCTCCAAAGTTGTCGTAAGCTTAGCCAGGCTTTCACTCATTTGTTGGTTTTGGGTCTGTTGAGCCTGGAATTGAGCCTGTTGCTGTTGCATTTGGGCTTGTTGTAGTTGAATAAGCTGTTGAAGCACATCGCCAAATGGTTGCATCTGTTGTTCTTGCATTGGCTCTTGGTTCCTCCTCTGGTTCCCCCCTTGGTAGTTGCTGTTGAATTGTGGTTGTCTAAAGGGAGGAGGAGCTTGTTGTTGCTGTTGTTGCTGTTGTTGGGTTTGTTGTTGGGGTCCCCAACTTAGATTGGGATTATTGCGCCACCACCTATTATTAGAATTGAATCCTTGATAATTGGTTGAGACTTGGTTTACCTCCGTAGGATTGCTTAGCATGCTCTTCAAAGCTGGAAGTGTGGGGCAAGTACCAGTGTCATGGCCTTCAATCTTGCAAAGTGCACAGCTTTGAACGACCTCAACTCCCTTGGATCCTTTCAAATTGAGGGCTTGAAGCTTTTTTGTGAGCAAAGCTTCCATCTTTGCTTCCATAGCATCCTCTGGCTTCAAAGTTGCATCCCTCCATGTGATTGCTGGGAAGGTGTTGATATGGCTCCTCTGTTGTACTCTGAAGTAGTGTCCCATATTTGTGTGTTCTCATCTATCTCCTCCAAGTATGTCCAAGCCTCGTCTGGCTCTTTACCGAAGAATTTCCCGTTGTACATCATATCTAAAAATTACTTCATCTGGGGTTGTAGTCCATCGT
Organism: Scilla litardierei; assembly: GCA_030789695.1. NCBI lineage: Eukaryota > Viridiplantae > Streptophyta > Magnoliopsida > Asparagales > Asparagaceae > Scilla > Scilla litardierei. The sequence goes on from CM061132.1 coordinate 111,983,064, forward strand.
AGTAGAAGCCAAGGATCCTGCTTTTCTCAAAGCCATTATGTGGACACGCTAGCAGTAGGTCATTGAACCTCTCCCACGCTTGGTAGAATGTTTCCTCGCTTTTTTGGGCAAAGTTCATGATCTGTCGTTTCAATCCATGTGTCCTGTGTATAAGAAAGAATTTCTTTAAAAATTCAACCAGTAATTTAATCCAAGTAGTGCTAGAACGTGGTGACAAAGCATTCAACCAGTTTTTAGCCTTGTCTGTTAATGGGAATGGAAATAATTTTAAATATATCGTGTCTTCACTAGTTTTTCCATCGAAACATGTTAAACACACTTCTTCAAATCCTTTTATATGAAGATAGGGGTTTTCCTTGACCATCCCATGAAAGGTGTGTAAGAGTTGGATTACCCCTGGTTTGAAATTGAAAGAATTTGCATCAGCGTGTAAGACAAAGCATGAGGATGTGCTAGTTCTAGTAGGTCTGAGATGATCTTTAAAAGTTCTAGGAACTCCAGTTTGCAAATTATTTTCAATGTTGTTACTAGTGTTTTCATTATTTTTTGTATTATTTTCAGCCATTTGAAAGAGTCTAATAACCTCTTTGTTCTAGGAGTCATATGCCACAAAAACCAAACACAAGTTCTTTTTTATTTTTTATTAAAAAATCCAAATTTTTATGGGTTTTTATGTTGAAGAAAGAAAGAAGAACAAAAAATCAAAACAAAAAGATTATGAACAACAAAGTGGAAAGATCTCACCGAAGGTCCTCTGAATGAAATAAATTTTGGTAGCAAGTCGTTCTCCCCGGCAATGGCACCAAAAACTTGTTGCACCCAAAAATGTATTACTCTCAAGCGTAAGAGTTTGTGCAAGTAGTAAAGCTCTGGGAGTCCGGATATCGTATCCTCGAGAGAAAACCTGTTGCAATCACAAAGCTCAAATCGAGTGAAAACTCGTCGAATAGAAACTACCACTATGAATGGTGATGATTTAATAGTTTTGGATTTTGTTTTTAAGTTAATGGAAAAGTGAGAAAAGAATGTTTTTGTTTTTGAAAATATTTAGAGAAATATGTACATGATATGGGTTCATTAGGATACATGAATTGTATTGACATGGTTGAATAGAAATAACTCAATGACATCTCTTTTTGGGAGAAAGTCATCGGAAGATGCCTTCGTAGGAATTAAAGCTTAAAATCGATAAAGTTGTTAAAAATAATAATCTTTTAAATAATAGATGAAACTTCCTTTTGGGAAGATCAAAACTCATCCTTGGGTGGTGATCATCAACTCATTCATACTCTTTCGGAAGATGAAAGAGAAGATTTTAAATTAAGATTATAATTTTAAAACTGTGAAAGTGATAACATTAAAATTCAACCAATTTAACACAAAACTTGTTCACTAACTATACCATATCATGCACAATCAAAATTTAGCTACCCATGTTGAAAAATAAAAAAGATTATAAACATAGAAAATATAATTTTATTTATATAAAATGAGACTTGAAAGATAAACAAAAGAGTGAGAAGATATCACCAATTACACCCTTCAAACTTTGCACATGAACGCCTTTTTCTTCCTCTAAAAATCATAATAAACTAATCCACAATACTCTCTCTAAAATTAGAAATATAGGAGAAGATTACACAAAAAATCTGATGCCAATAGCTAAAGAAAAACTCCTATTTATAGGCTTCACATTCTACTTGGGTTTAATGGTGCATGTCTCTTCATCTTACCCTTCATTAATGTAATAAAACTCCAAAAAGCCTTCAAATTTTGTCTTTTGTGCTGCTGGTCATGAAAATAAGATGAAGATTCACATTCAGCTTCGAATTCTGATCAAAATCGAGTCCAAATTCATTAAAAATCCATCAAGAAATGCATCAAATACACTTTAAAAAACATTGCGAGTCTAACTTTTGAGCTTCGAATCGAATCTGCGCCCGCACCCGCTTCAAAACCCACACCTGCCTGCTGTGAAGGAGGAAGTCGGGACCGGGTCGAAACTAGACCCGCTGGAGCCCAGCGCCTGCTCCCAACGGGCGCTGCTTGCGTTTGAAGCGGGGGCACGCAAAGGAACCCGTGCCCACCTTGAATTGAGGGGGCGAGCTTGCCCGTTGGCCCCCTTTTTTATTTTTCTTTTTATTTCTTTTTTCCTCCTTTCTTTGAACTGATTTGCTTCCAAAAATTGTAGAAAATTCCCCCGCGCTCTAAAAAATCTGAATGAACAGCCGTTGGAATCGTGGACTCGAGCACCGCTCCTGAAAAATATTAAGGAGCACAAATTAGTTTACAAAAATTAATAATTATGCAAACTATGAGATTAGGTTCTAATATTATATGATTTTCTGAATATAACTATACTAGAGCTATTTTAGCACTTATGTACGCACAAATTGGGGTCCAATGAGGGGGAAATAAGGTAATATTATGCTGAAATCAGCGCTACAGTGCTGGAATCTGCCACTCGATGGAGTGGAAATTCCACTCGACCGAGCTATCTGGGGCCCACCATAGCCCTTATTGGTTTGGTCACTAAATTAGGGGGTTTCCTTTAGGGTTTTGCTCGGGTTTGAGCGGATATATATAATGAACTTTGTAGTCGTCATGAGGGAGTGAGCTAATTATTCTTTGAAGCCATTGTAGAGACTTTCTTTGGAGGCTAGGCCATGCCCTAGGCCACTCTTATTGTATCAAACTAAGTATTTTGTTCTTTTAATCTATTTTGATGTTTTCTATGATGCTAGCAATGATTTTTATCATTTATATATTTGTTGCTATGCTTGAGTAGATCTATTGCTTTGGTTAGGTTGAATCCTATTGCTAGGGCATCATATTTGATGGGGATGGTGATCAAAGATATTGGCACCAAACCCATCTCGATTTTTGGGGGTTCTTTGAATGTTGGGAGTTTAGCGTAGGGAAGGTATTTGACCACAATCGATTTTAGGAATCGACAATCCTAGAACCATTCAATTGACAACTCTTGGTGGTTGATGAGCTCACACTAGGATAAACCCAATAATCAAGGATATTCCGTAGGGAGATGATCCACGATGGTGGAATCGATAGCGATCCAAGATATTGGCGTCGCTACAACATAGCTAGGAATCGAGGGATCCGTAGAGTTATGTTGTGGTTTGATGTCTTCGAGGGTTACGGGAAATCGATAGATGTGGTGATCCACGATAGTGGCATTCATCCTGAGAAGTCCCATCACGTCCGAATAAGGTTGTAACGTCGTCAATATAGGTGCGGTAATCCACGATAATGGCACCAACCTTAGTCGTTTGTTACACCCCTATACTACGTACTAGGTGATCCACGATTGTGGCACCGAAGTAAATGGCCTACACAACATATTATCGTCTCGTAAGACGATTCGATCCCTAGACAAGTATAAACTTCATTCCGTGCCCGAAGCAATAGTGAGGATACCGAAACCCTAGTGATATTTCTCTCATTTGTTTTCTCTTTGTTTTATTTCTTTCTTTGTGGGGAGTCAGCTTGCGATATCGAGTGACACGACCTTCGCATCCATCACCATTACTACATTCCGTAATCCACATCCACCAATAAAATCCACGGTCAAACCAGCCTAGGAATCTATCGATACTAAGAAACCACCTTCTTGTGTTTGATACCTGCTTGCCACTATATTGTGTGCCTGTAGTAAAACGACATCGTCCGGGTGTTAAAATCCGGGCCGATCAACAGTCACCTAGCACCGATGAGGAGAAGACTCAAATGTCTCAAGTACCATATGCAAGTGCAATCAGGATTTTAGCATACACGATTGTTTGCATGCGTCCAGACATTGCACAAGAAGTTAGGGTAGTAAGCAGGTACATCGATAACTGACGTGCGTTTATATTTCATATATTTGCGCACGTTTTCTTCCGTGTTTTTCCGTTATTTACCATCGTCTTGTATTCGTTTTTTCGTATTTTCTCGTTTTCTTTCACTTTTCTTTGTTTATCCGTGTTTGCAGGAGATTGACCGTGTAGGGGACGTTTAACGATGATATCTCAAGTCCCCAGAGCAACGGGAGGAGTCGCGCGTGATCCAGGGGGTCAAACGTCAAAGAATTCATCTTTCAGCCCCTCACCCGGTCGGTTGGTCATCTCCAACCGATCGGGTGATGCACGCGTGCACCACCCGGTCTCTGCCGCAGCTCATAAGGAAGTCACCCGACCGGTTCACAGACCGGTTCAGCGGGGGACTGTTCTCTGTTTTTTCGAGCAAAATGCCAACCGATCGGGTGACTCTCACCCGATCGGTTCATCTGTAGCTGATGTTGAAGAGCTGAAGACACGGGCGTCCAACCGATCGCTTCACCCGACGGCTCCAAGATCCAACCGGTCACCCCAAGAACTCAACCGACCGGTTCATCTGACCGGGTGAAGCTCCGCCATTTTCTGTTATCATTTTGTAACGGATCAACCGATCGGTTGACTTGTCAACCGATCGGGTGATGCTTTTTCTGCGGGTTTGGACCCGAACCATTAGGGTTTCGAAGTGGGGCTATAAATACTCGAAGTTGGCCGACTGAAGAGAGATCTCTTCTCAGTTTTTTAGGGCTTTTGCCCCCCTTCTCTTGGGAGTTCTAGGTTAGTTTTAGATTAGGTATTTTGTTCAATAAGTCTTGTATGGGATCAACGATTCACTCAAGATAAGTATTCTCCTCTCTTTTTCTCCATTGTTTGTATTGTGTTTATTTTGCTTGATGGTGAAAGTTTGTGTGTCTTTTGTGTTGTTGATTTTTATGTTATTCACCATTGAGTAGTTTCGATGAACCCTAATACGGGTTAGGGTAGGATTGATGCTTGGAAATTTACATTAGACTTGGTTGCATGGCACGTGTTCGATGAAATGTGTCAATGGGGATTTCTAGCAATCTGGGTCCAATTCGTACGACGACACACTAGATGTGTTGGGGATTGGGGTCCGGTGCTTGTCCTGTCAAGATCCGCTTCGATGTATTGCTAGAAATCACATTTGACCTATTTGGCCATTAGGGTTACGCGGGGGTGTTTCATTGTCATTGGCGGGAGAAAGACCGCCTCTGACCGTCGGGCCAAGGGGGAATAAACTTGGCGGTTGACCCCCTAGCCATAGCTCGCGCCCCCAGCGTAGACATCGAGTCCTCGCGCGCGGGAGCGGCTTGGACGAAGTGTTGGGAGATATCATTGTGGCCTTAATGCTCCCGGTTGCGGAAGGTGTTAATGGACACAGGAGTGCCCACCGTCTGGAACCGGGTAAGCCTAGCGTGCTTGGCACCGACCGGAATATCGGGCCATGGACGCTAGGTACCACCTTTTGGGGCAATGTCTCACCCTGGATCAAGTCAAATGCCAAGTGTCATGAGTGCTCTAGCCCGTGTTAGCGGGGATTCATTTTGTGTATTATTTTATTTCTTCTCTTTATTTCTACACTTCCACCCATATCATCTGCGTAGCTAGCACACGACCTAGGCGAGGCTAGTAGCCACTCAAGCCATCCACCTCCCTGTGTTTGATACACCCGCACCCTACACTAACCGTGCACTTGCGGTAAAATGACACCGCGCCCAAACCGTAAACGGGGCGCCGGTCAAGTTTTTGGCGCCGTTGCCGGGGAGGCGTTCGGTTTGATATTAGCTTAGCTTGGGTTCGTTAGACTACGCATAAAAACACAAAAAATTTCTTTTTCTTTTTTTTTAAAAAAATATTCAATAACCAAGAAATTTTTCCCCCACCATTATATTATCTTTTTGTTATTCTCTTGTACTATTGACGCTCCTCTCTAGTTTTCTTATTTTTGTTGTCCAGGTATCTTTGATATTACCATGTGGAGATCAAATTTCGATGCTCAGATGGGAGGATACGATCCTTATCCAGTTGTGGTTTGTGAGACTTGTGGGATGGCGGGGCACGTGTATTATGATTGCCCATTTACGCTTGAGAGCCTCCCCCCACTCCAAGGCCAAACATTTTCCCACAACCTTAGCCCAAACACCTCCCATCCATTTCCTCAACCTTATACCCCTCCACAAACACAAGAAGAATCAAGCCTCGTGTCTCTCCTTGAAAGTGTCATGTTTAACCAAGGCCAAATATTACAAAACTTAATGGTACCAATCATTGAGCCGACACCGAGGAGAGGGTCGAGGAGAGGGGATGAAGGAGAGGATATACCCACTTTCATGGTTGAGACCACCATGCCATCGGCCACCATAGACACATCTCAAGCCGATACCCCATTTTTCCATCACTACCACTTGGATGACGAAGCATTTTTTGATGATGATAGTGAGGATGGGGAGATTTATCTAGGATCTGTGGGAGAGATTTCTTGTCTTGATTTGGATACCCCACATGAGTCCTATGAGAGCACTGAGGAGTTTACAGAGATTATGCATACCAGCGAGGAGGATGTGCGTGAGGACGAGGACACCACGACCACATACGAGGGGTCCGCTCCACATCCACCTCCACTGTCATCTCTGTTGATGCTTCTTCCTTGGTCTGTGGTCAACCACGAGGATGTCATTCAGAACATCAGGCAGATGGTGGAGCATGAGCATATCGTCGAGGAGGATGTGCATGAGGGCTTGGATACGATGGTCCACTCTATAGAGCCCGAGTCACATCTACCTTTACCGTCGCTCTCCACTTCTTCTGCGGCTGAGCATCTACTTGAGCATATTGCCCCTATTCAGGGAGATTTTCATACTCACTCTCACTCCACTTTTGAGTCTCGCTTTTCACTTCCTATTTCTTTAGACTCGTATATATTTAACATACCATATCTCTCGCAGGACACAGGATCTACTTCCCCTGAGGTATGCTGCGGTGTGTCACCACCTGGAGAGCCACTGCTTATGGAGAGCGAGGATTTGGTCGTCGCTAGTACAGAGGATAGCGACCCATTCTCAGGGTGTATTCGTCACACTTTCACTATTTTTCCATCTTATTTTGACGATTATCTCTGGGATACTTTTATTTTGGGGAAAGATTTTTTGCCATGGACTAATGCACCTCGTCCTTTGCAGGTCACAGGTGGACACCTACGAGGGATGCTTGGAGGTGCATTGCTTGGGTCCATTGGCACACGTGGCACAGCGATTTTGGTGGAGCCACAGAAGGAGCAGTTAGAGCAGCTACCTGCCCCACTCCAGATCTTGGATCCGCCTATGCTCAGGTGTATCTAAATCCAGTAGTGTAAAAATTTAACGCTTTCTAGTTTAGATTTGAATAATCTCGTCTCCTCTCATTAGCGAGGGGAGCGTATCTAGGATTTGCTTTTGCATCTTAATAACCCTTCATGTCGTGCCCTTCTATCATTTCACCCCACATCCTCTTCAGAGGAGAACAAGCAGACTGTCTCTCCTGCATTCTGATTTCTTTCTTTTCCGATTTTCCTCTAGCATATTTCTGCATCACATTGATCATATCATTTTGCTAGCATTGTCATGTTCAGCTTGGGGGAAATCGATTTGTGTGCATGTTTTCGTGTGTCGTTGTTGTGTGTTTGTGTCTAGGTGTTCTTTTGTTGTGTTTTATACCTTTTATTTGAGTGTTTCTTTTTCTTTATTTTTTAGTTTCGCTCATGTATTTTTCGTGTTTTTCATTTTTTGTGTCGGTGCGTAATGATCACTCCTTATTTTACACTTTTTTTCCGCATGTTTGCATGCCATTTAGATCGCCCAAATCATGTTTTTCACGATATATCGACGATATTGCGATGCTTTTCACGATTTGTTGTTTTTGTCGCATTTCAGGTGATTTGGCGCGATTTGGAGTGATCTTGAGATGCGCTCCCTTTAGACGGTCACCGACGACCTCCCCGAGGGGTATTTTGCTGTTGGAGAGGAGCGGAAGAAGAATGGACGTCACAGGAGCGACGAGGAGGCCAAAACAATCAGATTGGGCATTTTTTGTGTCCCACTCGGCCGAGTGGAGGAGCCACTCGGCCGACCAGCGAGACACTGATCGGCTGACCTGAACAGATACGATTTCTATGTGCACTCGGCCGAGCACCGAAGACCACATCGGCCGAGTGACTATATCGCGTCCGCCCGAGTGGCGACCAGACGAAGCCCTTCCAAAACATCGAAGTTACTGTTTTTCGGCTGCCTGAGCTTCAGAAGACCCACTCGGCCGAGTGGATTATTACGTCCGCCCGAGTGCCTTGAAGCCATCGGCCGAGTGACTACAACTCACTCGGCCGAGCCGCCCCCGAACTGAAGACCCCTGAAGCCCCCGACTTACTGGAAAATGACAGGGTTTTCACTCGGCCGAGCGACTTTTGTCACTCGGCCGAGTGCGATGCGCTGCCTGTAGCGAAAACTGCGGAAAACAGGCTGTGCAGGGGTATTTTGGTCACGATTTTTGGACGATTTTTGGGGCTATTTAAGCCCTGTTTTTACCCAAGTTTAGGGAGCCTCTCTCTTAGATTTTTTGCAGCTTTTTAGATTAGTTTTTTAGCTTTATTCTTGTGATTGGAGAAGAGACAAGTTTGTGATTTTTGTTGGAACAATTGAAGAACTCCATTGGTTTGCATCTCTTTTCCTTAAAAATTCTATTTTTTATTGCTTATCTTAATATTGTGATGAATTCTATTGCTTATTTTATTGATTATTTTTGTGATCTTGCTATGAATTGTGAGTAGTCTCCACGTCTTGGGGCGTGGGGATGAACCCTACAAACCCACTTTCATATTTGTGATGAATTGGTAGAAATTGTGCTAGAATTAATAATTAGGGATTAGATTGTGATCAATTTACTACGGATGGCTAGGTATTCATATCGATTGGGATTTGCAAGAGATTGGATCCCAATTTGATAGGAAGCCTTGGAAATCCGAATTGGGTTGGAATCGGATTTTCGAAGTATCGGTTTGCAAGAGATTGGACCGATACTAGGATTTCCGGTTGCAATTCCATGCCGATACTCGTTTGCAAGAGATTGGACGGGTAGGAACTATCACAATCTAGATCGTGGACCGAGTTTGCAAGAGATTGGACTCGGTGCGCGATTGGACGATGATGTTGATCCTAATGCTAGCTTTCCTAGGCTAGGGTTTGCAAGAGATTGGATCCAAACCTAGGATAGCTATAGACCGGCAACAGCGCGAGAGCGTGAACTTGGTTCTACATTCAGTTGTAACTAGTTCATCCAAATTCTTATTCAAGCAATTTTGATACCGACGAACCACATTTATGAAATACGGTGAGTAGCGGGGATTCCCCATTCCCTAGACGTTCTTTATTTGATTTGATATTTCTGCACGTTTGTCTGACGATTGTGACAGGATCGCCAAAGGCAATTTCTCTCTTAAGTAGCCAGGTTGATTAGGAGCAAGCACGGTCATTCGTCCTCCCTGTGTTCGATATCCCGCTCGCCGCTACACCGTGCGCTTGCGGTAAAACTACAACCGTTCTTTGGGTGTATACTCAGGACCGACCAAGTTTTTGGCGCCGTTGCCGGGGAGGCGATTGCGTTTGATTCTTTCTCACCCTAGCTATTTCCTTTTTTTTATTTTATTATTATCATTATTTTTATTTTTATTTTTTACCTAACCCTTCCACGGTTCTAATCATTTCTTTGAAACTCTGTTTTCTCTGTGCATGAACACGAGATCTACGGCGGACCCTGAAGCTATACTATTTGATCCCGAGATCGAACGTACCGCGCGGAGACTTAGAGCGGAAAGGAGACAAGGTCCGGAAGGGCGGTTCATGACCAACCCGGAAACTCCTGAAGAATTGGCGGCAAGGATGGCGAGAATAATTTCTATTCACGATAGGCTTAGGCCTAAGACTTCTTCTACCACCTCATCCATCGCCATGCCGCAGTTGGCGGCCGACAAGAACTTCGAGCTAAAGACTGGATTGGTGGTTTTGATGCAACAAGACCCATTTCATGGGAACGCACATGAGAACCCCCACTACCACATCCAACTATTCTTGTCGAAGTGCGCCACATTTCAGATGACGGGGGTCTCCATTGATGCCATCAGACTGCGCCTCTTCCCCTTCACGCTAAAGGACAAGGCACTCTATTGGTTGAGGACGCAAGCTGAGGGTGTCTTCACTACTTGGGACGAGTTGGCGAGTGCATTTATTGACAAATTCTATCCGCCATCCAAGACGGTGAAGATCCGGAGCGCTCTCATGTCCTTCAAGCAAGGACCACAGGAGACACTCTATGAAGCTTGGGAGCGTTTTAAGGATCTACAGCATCAATGCCCGCACCACAGTATATAAGATTGGAAGCTAGTGCATAGCTTCTACAATGGTCTCCAACCAGGGACCAAACAAATTATTGATGCCGCGGCGAATGGTGCAATCTTGTCAAAGACTCCCGAGGAAGCTACGGCCCTAATTGAGGAGATGGCCTCAAATAATCAACAATGGGGCGATGAGCGAGGACACTCCACATCCTCCTTAAAGCCAACTAGCATCTACGAGGCGAAGGCCGTAGCGGAGCTCACGAGCAAATTCGATTCTCTCCACAAGGTGGTGGAGAGATTGGAGAAGTTTATCACGGAGCCCCAAGGAAGCCCATCCACCTCCGCACCGACCAACCAAATGTGTGATTGGCAAGACCAATCTCAAGTAATGTACTCGGGAGGAGAGCAAGGAGAAGGATCATTGGAGCAAGTACAATATGTTGCGGGGAACCAAGGGTATTAGTCCAATCCGGCCGCAAGAAATCATCCGGGATTCTCCTACGCCAACAATGAAGGAGCTTTGAACCCGCCACAACCACCGCCTCAACAAGCTCGACCACCACCACCCCAACAACAAAACTATCCACCGAGGGGGCCTACTCAACAAAACTTTCAACCGAAGCAACAAGTTCCACCATATAGGCCTCCCGGATACAACCAAGGGTGGAGGAACCAAAATCAAAATCCACCACAAGCTCCACAACGATCCGACTTCGAGGCTAGAGTGGAGGCGTTCATGGTCGAGCAAAATAAGGTGAATGCTACTTTGAAGGCGGGGCAAGACTCCCTTAATACCGTAGTGGCTCAAATATCGGAGCAATTAGCGTTGCTCAATCGGAACACTCAACGATTGCCGGCGCAACCGGAGCAAAACCCACGGGGCAACACCGGCCACATCAATACCGTAGTTGCCGTTACTACTAGAGGCGGGAAGGACACCACCCCCGCTATGATCCCTACCGAGGAGGCCGTGGAGGAAAGCTTGGAACCGATTGAGCCGGTAGTTGAGGTTGATAAGGAGAAGGAGCCACAAGAAAAGGAGAAATCTAGGGCGGAGCAATTAATTGAGGAAAGGCGCTTCATGCCACCGGTCCCATTCCCCCAAAGGCTCGCTAGAGCGAAAATGGAGAAAAGGCTAGCGAAATTTCTCGAGTATCTAAGAGGAGTTAGCCTTAACATCCCCTTCCTTGACGCCATCGTCGAGATCCCCACGTATGCTAAATTTTTGAAGGACTTGATTTCGGGGAGGAAAAGGAAGGAGAAGATCATGCTAGCCGAGGAGGGCTCTTGGTTCACCAAGAGAGAGAAGGAGCCGGCAAAATTCAAAGATCCGGGGAGTTTTCGGATTCCTTGCACCTTGGGCGGCGTTCCTCTTCAAAAGGCATTGGTTGATCTTGGGGCTAGTGTGAGCCTCATGCCCCTCTCCATGTTCTTAAAGCTAAACACCGGGACAAAGTTGAAACCCACCGACATGCGCATTCAATTAGCTGATGGACGGATAACAAGGCCGGTGGGGATCGCCGAAGACATACCGCTACAAGTCCCGGGTGGGATATGCTTGCCATGTGACTTTGTGATCATGGACGTTAAGGAGGAGGGAGACACTTCATTGATACTTGGACGCCCATTCCTCGCCACCGCCGGAGTCATCGTCGACGTGCGCGAAGGTACACTTACTTTAAACGTCGGCAACATCAAGGTGGAGCTCCACATTCCTAAGGCTATGAAGCACATGCCTTACCACGAGGAACTTGACTACATGGACCTCCTTGATGAGGTGATAGAGGAGGCGATTCCTCACTCAATTGGCGCTCTTTTTGATGAAGATTTCGAGGAAGGCCCGGATTTAGGCCATGAAGAGAATAAAGATGATTCCCCCGACCTCTCCGCTGAAGATGATGAAGGTGACGCTGATGTCGTAAGGATTCGAGAGCTCTGCAAGCTCTCGAAATTAAAGTCTCCGAAGAAAGCTCCGCCGGCACGGAGATCGGCGTCACCGGTAAAGCCGTTGACCGGAGCAAATGCTAGCTTGGGGGAGCCTCCCCCCAACACAATTCGAGATGAGAAACCACCGCGGGAGAACACGACGCCGCCACGTCCCAATCCAAGCGTTCTCCCCGGAAAGTTTGATGGGTGCATCTCATATGCACCAAACATCCCACATTAATTGAAAATCATAGGGGGTCGAGCTCACGACCTTAAACGAGCGCTTGTCGGGAGGCAACCCGACGGTTTTTGCTTTATTTTACTTTTCCTTTATTTTCATTTTAGAAATTTTTAGTGTTTTGAGTCATTCGCCCAAAAATTTTGTGATAACGGGTCCTATTTTTCTTGACAGGAGAGGAGATAGGTAGATCCATCATGAGGAGTAGGAACGAGACGACGAGGAGCGCCCCAAGAAGGCGCTCGATGTTTAGGAGGAGGATGAAATTGACTGGAGGAAGAAAGACGGAGTTTGGAGCCAAAACGAAGACAAACAGCAGAACACAAGGCTCACTCGGCCGAGTATACTAGTCACTCGGCCGAGTACACAAGTTCGTCCGGCCGAGCCGCTCACGAACGAGGGAAGTCTGCTGTACCCAACTCTCTGTTTATTTTCTTGATTTCGATACAACTGCTACTCGGCCGAGTATATATATCCACTCGGCCGAGTGAAACGGATACCCTCCTAGGGCGAGTCATGCCGAGTAGCTTGAGTCACTCGGCCGAATGGACTTACTCCACTCGGCCGAGGCTGGCAAAGCCACTCGGCCGAAGCGATAGCGGGGAGGAAATTTTCATTGGCCTCGCTCGGCCGAGTGACCACGTCACTCGGCCGAGTCGTAACTTCTTTATATAAAGGGCGAGGGGGGGCGCATTTTTCGAAACGCAAAACCCCCAAAACACCCGCGCCCCTTCAGCTGCCTCGTCTGATCCCCTCGCTCGCGTCCCCCTCACTCGCCCGACCGCCGCTGCCACGCCGCCGCCCGGCCCGCCACCGCCGGCCGAGCTCCGCCGACGCCTCGCCCGAGTCGCCGCCGGCGGCCGCCCGTCCGATCACCTCCGGTACCCCTGTTTTCGCCGTTTTCTCCTCTTTTCTTGTATTTCTAGAGGATCCATGTGCTAAATGCCACCCTAACCCAAATAAATTTCTATATCTATCCATTATACCCCTATTGCTCCATACATTTTGATTATTACTCGCTGATATCGCTTTTTCATGCGCAGGTTGCTTTTTGGAGCTTAGGGGAGCTCAGGGGAGCTTCTACGGGCTGTTTTGGACTTCGTGAAGGCGCGGACTTCGCACGCTTCCACTGCTTAGCACTCGCGGCGTGTTTGGGTATACTCTTTCCATTCTTTTTGCATACGCTGCACTCTTTACGTTTTTCGGCGCGCGCTCGGGGCCGATATGCCGCCCCGGACACGACCGCGGACGAGGAGACCTTCCGCTAAGCGGAAGCGGTCGGATGATGCCGGCCCCGCCCACGAGGTGGAAGAGTCTCCTCCTCCTTCCCCCACACACGCCGTCCACCCAGCACAGCCTGCAGGCCCCGCACACCCCGCACAGCCTGCAGCACCCCCACAGCCCGCACAGCCTCTCCCTGCCGTTCCACAGCCACCACCACCGGCTCCACTGGTCGGGCCGCTCGGGATTACGTTCCGAGACGACGCACACCGCGCCGTCTTCGAGCGTATCTCCCAGCGCTCGATCGTACCCTCCAGGTTTGCACACCTCGCTGACCTAGGACGCCTGGGGGTACTTGAGGGGATGCTCACGTTTTACGACAACGTGGGCTGGCGAGATTTTTTCCAGGTGTCGGCGGATACTTTTACCCGCCCGACACTTGAGGTTTTGAGTTCGATCGCCCGGACCGACGAGGGATGCTCGTTTCGGTTCATGGATCGAGAGTGCCAGGTCACTCTCGATATGATGAGAGCGTTTTTCTCGTGGCCCGCTGTCCCCGGAGCCGATCACGGTTACGGCCCCACCCATATCCCCCCACCCTCTTTCGACGCCGGTGCCTTCTGGGCACGTATCACGGGTCTCCACGCTGCCTTTGACCCTAGTAGGGCCAAGGCCTCGGCCATCATCCACCCCTGCCTTCGCATTGCTCAGCGCCTTATGGCGACGACATTTTTGGCCAGATATGAGCCGGGCACGATGTCTACGCCAGAGCTTTACATGCTCTACGTGATGACACGTCCCAGAGCTCTATCTAGGGATGGAGATGAGCTTGTCCCCGCCATCGTGATCGATATCGCGGCATGGTTTTTAGACTGCATCATTGTATCGGTGGGCGCTCGCTCACCGATATGCTGCGGCGGCCTGATTACCTTGATTGCTCTTATGACCGGCGAGGACTTCCCCGACGACTTGCGACACGTCCCGGGCCCCACTTCTTTGTCGATAGATGTTATGGCCCGGATGAAGATGCTTCGTCCGCATGGTGAGCGTCACTGGGTCTGGTTGCACGGCCCTTTCGGTGCCGACTACATGATTCTCCCGAGCCCAGCTCGGACCCAGATTGCACCGGCCCACATTGACTGGCTCCCTGCGATGGATGTCCTCATCCCCGCTGCGTACGTGCTCAAGGCCGAGGAGGCCGAGCAGGCCCCCGCTGCCCCTGTAGACCCTGTTGCACACCCTGCCGAGCCTGCTGCCGAGCCCGTTGACCCTGTGGCCCCTCAGCCCATACCTGACGTTTCCGTCTCTCCTGACACCTCTGTCGGTGTCGGGAGCACCTTAGCTGAGCCCACCTCCACCACTTCCGAGGCTGTCACCACCACTCCCACTCCCACCACCGGCCCTCTGTCCGTCGAGCCTCTTTGCTCTGCACTCCCCGAGCGCCCGCAGACCTTTGTTGAGAGTGGAGAGCCCTCGTTTGCCGCGATCGTGGAGACCATGGCCAGCATGATCTCCACTGGGGTTGCGCCTTTTGGACCACACACTTCCACCCCAGCGGTAGTCACCTCTGTCTCCACCCTTGCTGTATCTTCTGAGAGCGTCGTGGCGTCTGTCCACACTTCTGTGCCATCGACCTCTCTGGCCGCCTCGCTGCCACTTTTGCACTCTTCTTTCGTTGCTGCTGCCTCCACTTCTCACCGCCCGCCCCGGCCTCACATTGAGGCCCGGCCCACATTTCCAGGCGCGGCACCATTTGTTCCCTTCCCTGCTGAGCCCATTACATATTCCACCCGCGTACGCCAGCCTCGCCCTGCGCAGCCTCGACCGGTGCGTCCCTCTGCACCACCCCCGCCCGACACTGTATTGCAGAGCATACGTGCTCTTGAGTTGGCGGTGAGTGGTCTTAGAGGTGACCTTAGGACCCTGTCCTCCACCGTCTCTGCGATGGCTGGACGCTTCGAGCTGATCCCCCAAATCCACTACTGCCTTACACAGGTCTTGGAGCGTCTCCCACGCGTACCCCCACCCACCCAGCAGGTTCCCACACACACTTCCACACACACTAGACCTGCTTCCACCTCCACACCCACCCCCGCTCAGCAGCCTGTCCAGCCAGTACCACCCTCACGACCTCCGCCTCAGGACGGAGACGGCGCATCACCGCCTTCTTAGGCACTCTTGATGCCATCATTTCTTCTTGCCGTTGTGCTGCCCGTTTCTGCTGGGTCCTGATGCACTTTTGTCCACCCCCCCTCCCCTCACTTATTTTGGGATTCTATTTTTGATCATATCTATATATATCTTTTTTGGGAGAGAGGGAGCGTTTTTGGTTCGACTTATATATCTGTATCACTCCTATCTGTGCATGCATCATGTCCGCATCATGTTTTCATTTCTTTATTTCTCTTTTTCTTTTCACTTTTCCATGCATGCATTTTCACTTGCCCCTCACATTTCTTGTCTCTCGGTGTGCCACACTTTGCACACTGAGGACACTGTGCGATTTAGCTTGGGGGAGTGAGTTCTCACGTTCTTTTTGATTTACCACCTTTATTTTTAGTTTTTCACACCGTTTTTCACTTTTGCACTCATTTTTCATTATTTTTCTTTCATTTTACCATGCATCACGTTTTTCTTATTTTTCTGTGTGCTGCATTGTAAATAGTTCTATTTTCCCTTTATCTTTATTTATTTTTCATCTCATGCTAGAGATGACTTTTCTGTGATGATGATGACGTTGGATTTAGCTTACTCTATATGCATGCTATATTTGTCGTGTCTTAGATTTTATGTCTGATATCATATGATATGACTTGCCTTGCATCTAGAGACAGTAACCCACACTTTTTCCACATGAAAATGGATGAAATTTTATTCTAAGCTGAGTCTGAATATTCATACGTATGCTATCACAGAAAACACACCAAGATTCACGCATTGAATGCCTATATCTGGAGCACTGATTTCTTTTCCTATATCACTTCTATATGCATGAATTGTACACTTCACTTCAGATTGATTGGATGATGTTAGCTATGATAAATCTGGATTACTTAGCTTTTTTGTGATCGAAACTGAGTAGATTAGATTACCCTGCTGAAGTTGTCGTGCATGTCTTATAGAGTGAACCGAGAGTTATATTTATTTCTATCTCCACAAATCTTGAACATCATTTCTCTACTTTTAAAATCATTGGTGAATCTCCCCTTAGTGATTCTATTTTATGACATTTCCCCCGCTATTAATTCCTAGCTCCAAGTCTCTTATTCTATAAAAAAATAAAAGAGAGAAAAACATTCTTGTATATCATTATCTCTCTTTGAGTTGGGATCATTGTATATATGCTATATCAAAAGAAAAAAAAAGAAAAAAAAAGAAAAAAAAAGGAAGAAAAAAAAAGAGAGAAAATGAGGTAAAATCCTCAATAAAAGATCCCATCTCACTTTCTTTCTTCCTTCTTTCTTTTTATCACTTTTGGAGCTATATGTATAAAAATGGGGATGTAAATATTTTTTATGCCACCACGCTTATAGATAAGCTTGGGGGAGGGGATCCATTGATGTGTGAGAGAGTGACTACTTGACATTGCACGACGACCTAGGCTAAGTAATATTCTATACTCAATGAGATTGTTTTTAGCTTTACGAAATCCAGGAATCTAAGCCTAGCGTTCATCTCATGAAATCCATACTTTCCTATTCTCTCTATTCTATAGTGTGATACTCTTATACTCCTGATAGAAAGCGTTCAATTGAAAAGTGTGTGATCTGTGATTTGTATACCGCTTTAAATGTTTCAGACGATGCTAATCCTAAAGTTATTCCGTTTTTCATGATTATATCGTTGTTCGTGGGTTTTCTATTTCTACTTGCACTATTATACTATGATATCAAAATAAGATTCTTTGACATGTATTTTTCATTCAGAGCATGCTATATGAGTAAGTGAAACCCACGTCCTGAGGAAATGATCTAGCATCCTACCTCTTCGCTTCTTTCTTTCTTACTTTATTCTATTTCGTTTTCATTCTTCTTCGTTTTTCATTTTTCGTTTCTTTTCGCCGTTTCCCGAATCCACCGGTTTCGCCTTTACTTATCTTCCTCGAGGACGAGTAAGAGGCAAGCTTGGGGGATTTTGATCACTCCTTATTTTACACTTTTTTCCGCATGTTTGCATGCCATTTAGATCGCCCAAATCATGTTTTTCACGATATATCGACGATATTGCGATGCTTTTCACGATTTGTTGTTTTTGTCGCATTTCAGGTGATTTGGCGCGATTTGGAGTGATCTTGAGATGCGCTCACTTTAGACGGTCACCGACGACCTCCCCGAGGGGTATTTTGCTGTTGGAGAGGAGCGGAAAAAGAATGGACGTCACAGGAGCGACGAGGAGGCCAAAACAATCAGAATGGGCATTTTTTGTGTCCCACTCGGCCGAGTGGAGGAGCCACTCGGCCGACCAGCGAGACACTGCTCGGCCGACCTGAACAGATACGATTTCTATGTGCACTCGGCTGAGCACCGAAGACCACATCGGCCGAGTGACTATATCGCGTCCGCCCGAGTGGCGCCCAGACGAAGCCCTTCCAAAACATCGAAGTTACTGTTTTTCGGCTGCCTGAGCTTCAGAAGACCCACTCGGCCGAGTGGATTATTACGTCCGCCCGAGTGCCTTGAAGCCATCGACCGAGTGACTACAACTCACTCGGCCGAGCCGCCCCCGAACTGAAGACCCCTGAAGCCCCCGACTTACTGGAAAATGACAGGGTTTTCACTCGGCCGAGCGACTTTTGTCACTCGGCCGAGTGCGATGCGCTGCCTGTAGCGAAAACTGCGGAAAACAGGCTGTGCAGGGGTATTTTGGTCACGATTTTTGGACAATTTTTGGGGCTATTTAAGCCCTGTTTTTACCCAAGTTTAGGGAGCCTCTCTCTTAGATTTTTTGCAGCTTTTTAGATTAGTTTTTTAGCTTTATTCTTGTGATTGGAGAAGAGACAAGTTTGTGATTTTTGTTGGAACAATTGAAGAACTCCATTGGTTTGCATCTCTTTTCCTTAAAAATTCTATTTTTAATTGCTTATCTCAATATTGTGATGAATTCTATTGCTTATTTCATTGATTATTTTTGTGATCTTGCTATGAATTGTGAGTAGTCTCCACGTCTTGGGGCGTGGGGATGAACCCTACAAACCCACTTTCATATTTGTGATGAATTGGTAGAAATTGTGCTAGAATTAATAATTATGGATTAGATTGTGATCAATTTACTACGGATGGCTAGGTATTCATATCGATTGGGATTTGCAAGAGATTGGATCCCAATTTGATAGGAAGCCTTAGAAATCCGAATTGGGTTGGAATCGGATTTTCGAAGTATCGGTTTGCAAGAGATTGGACCGATACTAGGATTTCCGGTTGCAATTCCATGCCGATACTCGTTTGCAAGAGATTGGACGGGTAGGAACTATCACAATCTAGATCGTGGACCGAGTTTGCAAGAGATTGGACTCAGTGCGCGATTGGACGATGATGTTGATCCTAATGCTAGCTTTCCTAGGCTAGGGTTTGCAAGATATTGGATCCAAACCTAGGATAGCTATAGACCGGCAACAGCGCGAGAGCATGATCTTGGTTCTACATTCAGTTGCAACTAGTTCATCCAAATTCTTATTCAAGCAATTTTGATACCGACGAACCACATTTATGAAATACGGTGAGTAGCGGGGATTCCCCATTCCCTAGACGTTCTTTATTTGATTTGATATTTCTGCACGTTTGTCTGACGATTGTGACAGGATCGCCAAAGGCAATTTCTCTCTTAAGTAGCCAGGTTGATTAGGAGCAAGCACGGTCATTCGTCCTCCCTGTGTTCGATATCCCGCTCGCCGCTACACCGTGCGCTTGCGATAAAACTACAACCGTTCTTTGGGTGTATACTCAGGACCGACCACGTAACTCCCCCCATTTTCATTGCCCTCTCGTATTCACTACTATTGCATTGAGGGCAATGCAAGTTTTAGCTTGGGGGAGTCGCACTTCGTGCGTCATTTGTCTCTTTTTCTTCGTTATTTGAGTCGTTTTTCTCCATGTTTTTCTTTTTCTTTTTCTTTTCTTCTTTTTATCTCTTTCTCCTAGAGATGAACCCTATGATGAATTGCCACGAAAATCACACGCACACCTTGCACGGCTTCGATAATCATATTCACTAACCCTAGGATATCGAGTCCTCTTGCATTTCATGCATCGCGGGTCCACTTAGCTTTTTGTGAGTCGTGCGTCGTGCCTAGCTGTTTGGAGTGCTTCTACTTTGTGATTTTGATCTATATACCTACCCTTGGTTGACCCCTAGATTATCATGCTTCGATATTGAATATGCGGTATTTTCTTCTAATGTCTGCTTCTATATGCATGCTATATATATCGTATACTTCATTTCGCATGTGTCGGGATTCCACAATTAAGGACTAGGATAACCCATTTAGCCCATGCTCTAATTAGCAAGAATAGTTTCCTTTGCCCAAGTGTTTAGATTCCGATTTCTTTTTTTTTGTTTTACTTGGTGCAAATCCCCTCGTCGTGTACCGTTCTCCCACTTGGGAGAGTACACATGTGTATAGCCAATATCCCAAAAATCCAAAAAAAGAGAAAAGAAAAGAAAACCCCAAAAAGAAAAGAAAAGAAAAATTTTGTATAGCCCAAAATCCAAAAAAAAATACAAATACCCAAAACCCAAAAATATTCCAGTGTGAATATTTTCCTACTTGCCGTGAATAAGGGGAAGGCGAGAATTTGCACCGAGTGTTCTACTCCACATCATCTCAACCCCCATCGTTTTCGAAAACACTTGGCTTAGGAACTTTTTAGCAATTATCTAGGCTTTAGTGTGGTGATTTCCTTAACCCTAGTTGTGGAGTCCCTAACGCATGATATGTTTCGATTCTCTCTCTATTCTCATACATGCTTGAACCATATATTCACCGCTTGATTCAATTCGAATCGATATTTGGGTCATATCTTGGATTTGTGTATATCGAGCTTTATTGCACAATGTAGATAGTGACACCGTTTGCTAGCACACGACCACACTCACTCGCGCTTCACTGTGTGGGCCCACGACACTTGTTTGGACTCACATTCCTTGGTTTAGTGTTGTGTTTTGTCGTATGCTTGCTTCGTGTGGCGTGTTTGATTTTGTTGGCCCTTACGGGTGATCTAGGATATAGAGTTTTCTTTTTCTTTCTTCCTCTCTATTTTTCCCTTCCGAACTCATACTCTCACTCGTCTTCCTCGAGGACGAGGAAGGGTTCAGCTTGGGGGATTTTGACGTGCGTTTATATTTCATATATTTGCGCACGTTTTCTTCCGTGTTTTTCCGTTATTTACCGTCGTCTTGTATTCGTTTTTTCGTATTTTCTCGTTTTCTTTCACTTTTCTTTGTTTATCCGTGTTTGCAGGAGATTGACCGTGTAGGGGACGTTTAACGATGATATCTCAAGTCCCCAGAGCAACGGGAGGAGTCGCGCGTGATCCAGGGGGTCAAACGTCAAAGAATTCACCTTTCAGCCCCTCACCCGGTCGGTTGGTCATCTCCAACCGATCGGGTGATGCACGCGTGCACCACCCGGTCTCTGCCGCAGCTCATAAGGAAGTCACCCGACCGGTTCACAGACCGGTTCAGCGGGGGGCTGTTCTCTGTTTTTTCGAGCAAAATGCCAACCGATCGGGTGACTCTCACCCGATCGGTTCATCTGTAGCTGATGTTGAAGAGCTGAAGACACGGGCGTCCAACCGATCGCTTCACCCGACGGCTCCAAGATCCAACCGGTCACCCCAAGAACTCAACCGACCGGTTCATCTGACCGGGTGAAGCTCCGCCGTTTTCTGTTATCATTTTGTAACGGATCAACCGATCGGTTGACTTGTCAGACGATCGGGTGATGCTTTTTCTGCGGGTTTGGACCCGAACCATTAGGGTTTCGAAGTGGGGCTATAAATACTCGAAGTTGGCCGACTGAAGAGAGATCTCTTCTCAGTTTTTTAGGGCTTTTGCCCCCCTTCTCTTGGGAGTTCTAGGTTAGTTTTAGATTAGGTATTTTGTTCAATAAGTCTTGTATGGGATCAACGATTCACTCAAGATAAGTATTCTCCTCTCTTTTTCTCCATTGTTTGTATTGTGTTTATTTTGCTTGATGGTGAAAGTTTGTGTGTCTTTTGTGTTGTTGATTTTTATGTTATTCACCATTGAGTAGTTTCGATGAACCCTAATACGGGTTAGGGTAGGATTGATGCTTGGAAATTTACATTAGACTTGGTTGCATGGCACGTGTTCGATGAAATGTGTCAATGGGGATTTCTAGCAATCTGGGTCCAATTCGTACGACGACACACTAGATGTGTTGGGGATTGGGGTCCGGTGCTTGTCCTGTCAAGATCCGCTTCGATGTATTGCTAGAAATCACATTTGACCTATTTGGCCATTAGGGTTACGCGGGGGTGTTTCATTGTCATTGGCGGGAGAAAGACCGCCTCTGACCGTCGGGCCAAGGGGGAATAAACTTGGCGGTTGACCCCCTAGCCATAGCTCGCGCCCCCAGCGTAGACATCGAGTCCTCGCGCGCGGGAGCGGCTTGGACGAAGTGTTGGGAGATATCATTGTGGCCTTAATGCTCTCGGTTGCGGAAGGTGTTAATGGACACGGGAGTGCCCACCGTCCGGAACCAGGTAGGCCTAGCGTGCTTGGCACCGACCGGAATATCGGGCCATGGACGCTAGGTACCACCTTTTGGGGCAATGTCTCACCCTGGATCAAGGCAAATGCCAAGTGTCATGAGTGCTCTAGCCCGTGTTAGCGGGGATTCATTTTGTGTCTTATTTTATTTCTTCTCTTTATTTCTACACTTCCACCCATATCATCCGCGTAGCTAGCACACGACCTAGGCGAGGCTAGTAGCCACTCAAGCCATCCACCTCCCTGTGTTCGATACACCCGCACCCTACACTAACCGTGCACTTGCGGTAAAACGACACCGCGCCCAAACCGTAAACGGGGCACCGGTCAATAACCTCAGGAAGGAGCATAAGCAGGACGTCAAATGGATCATGCGCTATTTGCATGGGAAAGTTGGTATCGGCGTGCATTTTGGCAGAGGAGACGGTGTGGTGCTGACCAGGTTATGTGACTTGGACTATGCATGTGACAGGGATAGACAATGATATACCATGGGCTACGTGTTTACATTGGATACCGCAGTGGTATCGTGGAGATCCGTCTTGCAGTCGGTGGATGTATTATCATCCAAAGAGACCATTGCCGTAGTGGAACTGTAAAGGAGACTAAATACCTCTGGAGTTTGCTGGAGGATTTAGGGATGCCACAGAAATTGTCAAGGGTGTTCAGTGATAGCCAGAGCGCCATTCATCTTGCCAACCATCAAGCATATAGCTCGCGAATCAAGCACATCGAAGTGCATGACTGCTTTGTAGAGGAAGAAAGACAGGTGATTACGTTAGAGAAGGTTCCAACAGAAGAAAATCCCGCAAATATGTTCACTAAACATGTTCCTCCCATCAAGCTCAAGAATGGCTTGAGCTTGATTCATTTGGTGGTTTGAGTGATGCACCGGAGGGCACATATTTTGAGATGATAAGGATGTCGCGGAGTGGCTGCGGAGTTTTGATCTGGGTACGTAGTGGTGCTAGAGGAGCTGGTGGATGTTTACAGTAGTGTAGTGTGTTGAAAATCTACTACAAAATCCACATGTGTAGGTTCACCAGGACAGACATCTGATGCATCAGACGTCTGAAGGCCTTGGTGTTCTCCAGTTTCACGGGGCAGCCAGACGTCTGGTGGTCAATGTCCATGCATCTGGCGTGTGAACAGTGTCACCGAAGTTTTGGGGTTTGAGATGATGAGGATGCCGTGGAGTGGCCGTGGAGTGGCCGAGGAGTTCTGATCAGGGTACGTTGTGGTGTTGGAGGAGACGGTGGTGTGCTGGAGAAGCTGCTGGATGTTTACAGCAGTGTAGTGTGTTGAAAATATACTACAAAATCCACATGTGCATGTTTACAAGGATAGACATCTGATGCATCAGACGTCTGATGGCCTTGGCGTTCTCCAGCTTCACGGGGGCAGCCAGATGTCTGGTGGTCAATGTCCATGCGTCTGGCGTGTCAGCCGTGTCGCCGAAGTTTTAGGTCATCAGACGTTAGTTCTTTCTTACCAGACGTCTGACCTAGGGTCAGGTGTCTGAGTGGACTTAACCAGACGCTTTAATAGTCTCCACCCAAAAATACCCAACTTAATGGTGAATAATGCCACTTGTTTAGGGTTTTATCAATGTGTCTGGAGTTCATCTCCCAGGCGACTGAACATAGGGTCTGACGTCTGGGAGGAGAGCTCCAGACACTTGACAGCTGTCGACCTAGTTTCCTTATTCATGCAGACATCTGGAGGTCATTTTCCAGACGTCAGACTTGGGGCCAGACGTCTGGGCAGAAATCTTCAGACGTCTGATCGCCAACTACTCTTTTTTTTAAGCCGATCTGTGATCGTTGGATTGAGCGGTTGCTCAATCCAATGGCCACTATGTTTTTGTCTATTGAGTGGGTTTTTAAGGCCCTGCTTGAGGATGTTAGGTGATGGCTTTTATGAGAGCTTTGAAGAACAAAAAGCCAGGTTGTTGAGCATTGATTAGAGATAGATTTGAAGAGATCTTAAAAGAGATTAGAACCGAAGAAGAGAAAGATTAGGTCTTTTTGGGATTTCTTGGGTTCTTGTGTCTTTTTTGTTTTCTCTTTACTTCGTCTGTGTTAGTTGATAGTGGGGGCTTGGATTTTCTCCAAGTTATTACTCACTTGAGGGTGAAGAAGAAGTCGGTGTAAAAGCTTGTATTCTACCATCAGATAGTGGATCGTCTCGGATGCTAGAGTAGGTCAAAGATTGATTGAACCAGGGTAATTGTTGTGCCTCATTTACTTTCTGCATTTATTGTGTGCAGCTCTTCGTT
This sequence comes from Scilla litardierei, assembly GCA_030789695.1. NCBI lineage: Eukaryota > Viridiplantae > Streptophyta > Magnoliopsida > Asparagales > Asparagaceae > Scilla > Scilla litardierei. Next base: position 112,007,669 of record CM061132.1, read on the forward strand.
TGCTTTCTTTATTCTCGCAAGATTTGGATTGGAGTGAGATTGTTTGTTGTTGTGGTGATCCTAATTTTTGCAAGTTCTATTTCCTAGCTAGCTATAGGATTTGCTAGTTCTGCAGGGAACTTTTCGCAACACTAAGATCATTAATTTATGTAAAAATTGAGACGAAGATTGACGACATTGCTGTCACTCACCTTGTGAAGTACCTTAATCAGACTTGTGAAGTATTCATTTAAAGAAGAGGAAAACACCATTTTGTTCAAACTTGGGATTGGAAATTTGGTATGCTTTTATGTCAATGACTAATACCATGATATGTTCATGGACTGTTGGATCGGCAAGTATATGTCCTCCTCAAAAAAAAAATTTCCATAGAAACCATTACAATTAAATAAAAACACAAGTACGATTCAATCAAATACGACGCTAAAAACTAGTTTTCATCATAGATCTATAAATATTATTTAAAACCAGGTCAAAATAAACCATAGAATGATATGGGTATCTTGTGAAAGAAAACAAGGTAATATGGTTGGTGGGAAGAGGTTGATGATTTTAAGGGAGCTGCACTTCGATTTTGTCTTTTAGACCACCATATTAACATTTTTTTTATTCCTTGCATTTTTGTTCATTTCCAGGATTCCCTCCTACTTGCATATAATGTCAGCCGTGGCAGCTGTAACTGTAAGGACAAAGTCTTTGTATTATTGAAGGTTGAAAAAAAAAACTAAGCTTGAACAACGACAACAGAATATAGTTAAGTAGACGATCGACGAATGTTAGATAAATGGACCGGCATCATGAGCTCAAGCATGCATAAAACTAGGAAGACCTCTTTGTCACAGTTCACATTTTAGCCAACTTCTTCCGAGTACGTTCTAGACACTTAAATATTACTATACCATGCATATTCCTAAACTCTTAATTTCATTTCATTTATTTATTTTAGAACCGAACACCCCTCACATTTCATTATTATGAAGATGTTCACAAACCATAGTGAAACAAACCAGCGTCTAATGTCTAAAATAAATATAAGTATACATTTTAGTCGATGAATAAAACCGGCCAGTAGGAATGAGAAATATGGATATGGATTTAGCTGAAAAAGAAACGGTGTTAGTGGCCTTCTTCTACGGTAAAAGTTGTTGATAAAAAAACGTTGAGAACCATGTGTTGAAACCGAGAGATTAGAGAACAAAAATGAAATTAAATTGTCGAAAAATGAGAGATTACTGATAACAACAATGAAACTGATCGATTCTTCAAGCACGCCAAAGCGTTGCCCTTAAGACTATTTCGCCCCTAAACAAGAGCTCCGGGGTGGATCGAACGTCTCAGGGATACTCAAAATCCATCTTTTGTGATTGCACTAAATCAACAAAAGATCTTATTGCATCAGTGTGGTTTTGTCTGAAGAACCACCGTCTATTTATAGATGGATGGTATCGGTTGGATGAACCATTGCAACTGCAATAGTAACTGTTGGACGGTTATAAAAACTGTAAACATTAATTACGAAAAAATTAAATTGATGAATCTAAAACAGACTCGCACGCGTGCACGTGCAAAGTGCTAAGTGCTAAGTCTTTGATTATATAAATATACTAGTCATAACCCGTGCCCGCGGGCACGGTTCATTTAAGATTTTCCCCCGCGAAATCTTTGTTCGCCAGAAAATTACAATACTCCTAATCAAAATCTTTGATCCCCTAATTTTAAACGAACAACAATAAGTAAAGTGTAATAATTGATATTTAGTTCCCCAAAATTTTTATGTCCCCTAAAAATTTAGTGCCCACCAGAGAATTAAGTGCCACTCAAAAGTTTTAGTTCCCCCCAAATTTAGTCCCTCACGTTTTAACATGTTTCCTAAGGATACTGTTCATTTAAAATATTGCCCCCCCCCCTCCCCGGGGAAAAATCTTGGATCTCCTAATTTCATTGAAATAAGTAGTCAGAGAAACAAATTCAATCTAGCATTGGCAAGCACTAAGTTAAATTTGAATGATGACATGACATGCTAAGAAAAATTTGAAGATCATGAATATTTAGCCTAAATTTTCTCTTAGATAAACAAAGTTCACATGGAATACATGACTACATTAAAATGACTACTTTACCATTGATAGATTAAGCTAAAATATTTACCTTAAAATGCATATAGAATGAGTACCCTAATACATTGGGAAATTCACAAAATATAATTGTCCTGGAATAAGCACTCACTGCAATGTTGTCTTGAATGAAATTATAATTGTGTGATGTTTGAATGTGAAACTCAAATCTATTCCTAGGATGTTTAATGGCCAACAAAAGTTTCAAAATAGTAGAAACATCCAAGAGACTAAAAAAATAAGTAATTAAGATGTTGAAAATAACACATCATTCACGGCACTTATTACGCATATGGTTTCAGTCGAGGGTAGCAGACAATATAGTAAAGTATGTTATGAATAGGACCCATTGGGCCTATTGGGTATCCACCCACATGAGTACCCATTATGAATACTATATAAAGGAGGCTAGGGGTTTCCTAGCCTCAACTCTTCTCCAAATCTGTTTCTCGTTCACATCACGTTATCAGCACGATCACCCTCGTTGGAAAAGGCGGCGACGCGCGAGGAAGGAGATCCATCAACCGCTCAGTCTAAGAAGATCGTAATCTTCTCAACGGGGAGCGAAAAGGGCATCCTTCACCAACCGTCGTCTAGATTCCCTCGTCGAATCTAGAGGTAAATATCTAAACTTTTTAGATCTAAACTTGTGTTTCACATAGATCTGCATGTTTTAGGATCAAAAAGTTTAAAACATGGTAAAAAAAATCACATTTTTATTTAGATCCGCATGTCTAAAAAAATAAAAATCAGTTTTTTAGAGATCTAAATGCTTGAAAAATCTATTTTTTACCCCCCAAACCTTGATCCATACCCCGCACGCCCGAAGGGCTAAACGGCGGCGCTCTACGAGCACCGCTGGCGGCAAAACGCCGCGGCCATCGGCCACGGCCACGCTGCCGCGGCCCGCCGCCGCGGCGGCGCGCCCCGCGGGCCCCCCTAGGGTTTTTCAGAAACCCTAGCCCTTAACGGGCCAATTTTTCGGGGGAGGCCCAATTAACCCTAATGGGTTGTTTTCATGGCCCAAAAGCCTGAAAGTTAGCCCATTTACACAAATAATTTTTCTTTTTTATTTTTGGCCCTAAAAGCCCAAAATAATTAAAGAAACTTTATAAAAAGGGTTAAAGCGGTAAACAAAACATTTAAAATATGGATCAAAGGTAAAAAGTTTTTCAAAAAATAATTTTTTAGCACGTCACACACTATTTAGATTATTTAATTAATCTTTACATGCCTGTGATATGATTATCTGCGTGGTTGTATATTTTCCATATATTATCTGCGTGGATGTGCGATTTAGGCTATGTTTTTAGGTATCGGCCAGGTTTCCGACACCTTTAATTTCCCGCAATTTTTTCCTCCCTTTTTTTGAGAGAAATTTGTAATTGAGGATATAAATGTAAAAAGAAGACCGGCGGACACCAAAAAGGAGCTGAAGGCGTATGCACAAAGATGAAAGGGGCTTCTCTCTGAAGTTCCTGAGTTCTACTTATTCATTCATACAACTTTTTGATGTAATTTCGGACTGTCTTTTTCTTTCCGGTGTTGGCTGGCTGATCCCCATAGTCATAAGTTATTTTTTCATTGCTTATACATTAAATGCGTGGATGTTAACTATTTTCATGCTATGTTAATGTTACAATGAAACTGTTAAAAAGCATGCTAAAATCACTTTGATATAGTTTAACGCCTATAGCTAGACTATATATTGCGATACGATTATTTAAATGCCTGCAACATATAAATAGCATGTGTATACATCATACTTGTTTCAATTCAGTTTAATTGAGCATAATCTTTAGTTTACAAGCTTTACATTATATGTATGATGGGCTCATGATATGACGATATTTATGACAATAAGACAATCATGATTTCAAAAAGTTTAATATCATATCCACTTTGACAAAATGAACCTGAAGTTCAAAATCAAATCAAAAGTCAGCACCTTTTCCCCTAATAAAATAAATATCAACAAAAACGATGGCTTATGCGAAAACCATTTATGCGATCTTTTTAGATATGCGCATTTTGCGGTAAATATTGACACCAGCAGTTGTCATAACACCACTAAACTCTTTTAAAGTCGTCTCACTTTACAATGTAGGATTTTTTAATCTACTCCTTACTTTTAAGTGTACACCCGAAGTCGTGACTTAATAGATAAGTGAGAAATTATAAATTTCGTAGCCACGTATTTGTTTTCCCCTCTGAGCATGATAAACTATCCACATAAAATTTGAACGACTCAAGTAAATGGCCTGAAGCTATACTCGAGCATTCAAATAGACTTTTAAAAGTCTCTTATTAATTAGAAAAGTGGAAGTATAAATAATTTGCTCAAACCCCTGCTTATGTCTCCTTAACAAGACTAATTTTCATTGTCCTTTATAAATAAGGAATATTGAAATCAGGGGAAGTTCAAGATCAAACATGACCTGAAATAAAAATAAGGAAAACTCAAAACAAGGGAAGTCTTGGATTAAATGGGAAAGGGAAGATACGATATACCTCGACATGGAGTAAGCAATGGCAAGCCAAAATCAGACCAGAAGTTCTGATAAGAGCCATAATGTTTTTGCAAACATGAATGTGCATTAACTTATGCCATATAAAAATACATACATATCTAGTCAAAACGACGAAAGTCTAATTGACCTTATGTATATTTAGCTACTCCCCGAGGAAAAATAAACTTTGAAATCAAATATACTCTGTTGTCATAACATAAGTCTTAATGAGCATGATTATTAGTATATGTTTTCAAGAGCACGCATCACACTATGTCACTTGTTGACTTAACAAAATCATCAGTATTATTCTCTTGTAGTTTTTAATACATTTTATTTTACTGCGAATGATTTGCTATCTTGAATACCCCTAAAAATAAAATGAGGATGCGATATACTTTCTGAAACTTATACAGTTTCAAAAGGATATTCGTCAAAACGAAATCCCTAATGACTCAAGAAATAAATGAAGCTTGAAGCTTTGTCCCAAAATGATCCGCACAATAGTCAATGTGAAGATGTAATCCTTCACAGTTTGAACACAGTTCAACTATTACCGGACAAAATTAACTTGAGCATTTTAATGGACTTTTCAAAAGTCCCACATAAATTCAAAAAGAGGAATTATTTTGGAACACCAGAAGTGTCCAGAATCGACCAACTTTGGATCGATATCACCCTGGAGTGATGATGCAAGACATCATCAACCAGACGAACCCGAAGATTCTTAAAAAAGGGTGAAACTTTCATTGTCCTATTCAAAAGGGAAAAATGATAATGAGATCATCTCCATTCACATGGGCATTGACTCTCCCCACTTCCTCAAAGGAATTTAAGATGATATACTATCATCATTAAAGATAATGAAGACCTTTAGGTCTCTTGAGAGTATTTAAGGGATATAAATAGGCTTCACCCACTCCCTTAATAGGACTGATGATGTACCTTTGGTGTACTCATCAATATATCCTCTAAAAAATGGTCATTATACAACCACAATTTTTTTAAATAGTGGTAACTTTGGATAAAAATGGGAAATCATAAATAAGTAGCAACAGTGGTTGCGTACACTCAACTAAACACACCATTAGAATCCTTTTATATGAGTCTGATCAACTCCTTATAAACATTTTCTAAGAATGTGTTTAGAGCACATCTTAAAGATGGTACGTCTGTAACGCTGTGTATGTGTTCCTGAAGCAACACTACATAAACTGTCATGATGCCACAAAGAGAACACATTCATCAGGACTAACCAACTTTGATGAATAGATTCCAAAATCTCGTATGAGTAAGGCATTTACACACATCTTATAGATTGTGTGTTGATGGTAATAAAGGATCCTGAAGATTTTTTCAATTCCCTATTTGGTTCAAATCATCTATGAGCCTGAAGCTCAAATTGACCATTTAAAAAGTAAATACATATGATCTGATTATAATCAGACTGACAATTTAAATATTGTCAAAACTTTCACATCTCTGCCACTAAAAATCCAGCTAGGATTGACATACCAAATATAATGGATGCAATCCCCAGTAGCAGAAGTGGATGTCCTTAAGAGATGAGAGGACATACCACTAGGCTCCAAAAAGAGAGATCTACTCCTGGAGACCGAAAAAGCAATACCACCACAGGAAGGTGAGCTCAAATCCAGAACCTTATTGCAACTTGGTTGCTAAGGACCAATTCTGGATCTGTCCATATTCTTTACCCGTCCCAGAACCTTCACTTCTTTAACGTGTCGTGAAGGAGACACCTCTGGGAGAAATCAAATGATTATAGTACGTATGTGGTGAGTTTTGGACAAGAAAGAACACATTTTGTGGACAAATTCTCTCATATTTCACTTTGTCAGTTAAATATAAAATCGATTCCACAACTCTGCTTTGCCTGAAGCAAAGATAGAGATTTGGCCAAATTATAATAATGTGGAATGAGGCAATAATAAGGTGAGCTGGACTCACTTATGAAATATGCGGTGTTGGACCTGAAGTCCTGGTATCAAAAATGATATCAAATCCTGTGGGATAACTGAGTATTGAAGGAGAATTAAAATAAAATCGTTAGCTATAAGCATTTTAATTTGCTATAGTTTTAGAGGTATAAATCGATCAAACCAGGAAGTAATCAAGTAAGATGAGCTGAACTCACTTACAAGATGAATCTGATGCATCGACTAGTTTATGTCAAGGCGTAACCCAACGAATGGCAAGAAGAGGGAATTTTTGGTTGATGTTGCTATTGTATGTGACAACATTACCGATATAAAATCTCTTCAAATGCATATATAAATTTTTTCTTTACTTTCCTTTCTTTTTGGGACACATATTAAAAATATGATTAAAGGAAAGACAACCTAGACGAAGATCCTTAAAGGACTCATACTAAAAGGTTGTTATTTGCACCTCTTAAAAACAGTATTGTTCTTAAGAGAGCAAATTAAAAAGAATTGAGATTATTTTAAATAACTCAAAATATTATCGGATCTACTGAAGAGAAATTACCGAAATATCTGTTAAAGCCTATCTATAAGATATGATATGATATGAAAGCCCTAGCTAGGCATAATTTCTTGGCTTACAGAATACAATCATCCTGAAGATGAACCATCATCCTTAAGATGAATAATCATCCTGAAGATGAACTATTATCCTGGAAATGAACTATCATCCTGAAGATGACATTAATTAATCATCCCGAAGATGAAAACTTCATACAATGACGATTGATGAAGAAACATTAAAATCATTCTCCACTAAATACACCTATTTGGTTGTATGGATATACATTTAAAGACCCCTTTCCGTTAGCTGGAAGATGGGAAGAATATATATGGTCCAGAAGTACCTTAAGTGTCTTTGAAACACTCTTTTACCTGGTCAACTTCATGCGTCTCTTTTGAGCGTTAGCAGTATAGCTATTAGCCAGGTACAGTGCAGCGCCTGCAGCGCACCACTGGACCAGAGATATGTAGCTTCTGCACTATCTCCAAGGGTCGAGGAAAAATCCTCAATGTTAAATGTATTTGCATATGCAGGTTACAGATCATCGCGATGAATAGTATAAAAGGGACGTCCACCTCCTGAAGATCTACACAGAATCCTCCCAAGTCTACATCCTTCTACCATCTCGAGAAGCTCATCACCCAAGGAGCAGTTCAAGAACATACAAAGCCAGGTCCTGAAGTACCTTTGCAGACAATGACGATTGAGACGTGGAGCTGTCTACCAAGTTTGCAGCGCTCCTTCAGTTTCAGCTACTGCCTTATATAAGTGAAACTTGTATAGATGAGTGATGCTTGTACTTTACTTTTTCTTTCGAAATCTTGTAGATGAGATGGATGTATAGACACATAGGATATAAATGTATAGATATATAGGATATCTGCAAGCCTGAAGCTTGATCAGATAAGGGGGAGTCAACTGTAGAGTTGTACTCTTTTTCCTTGGCTAGTGGTTTTTCCCACAGGGTTTTCCATAGTCAAGGTTTTAATGAGGCAACCACATTGACTCTGGATCCAGAAGTATCCACCCCTCGACACATCCCCAAATCAGGGAAAGTTATGGAGTGCTGTACTCTTTTCCCTCGCTATCGGTTTTTTCCCACGTGGTTTTCCATAGCTAAGGGTTTTTAACGAGGCAGTTACCCCTAACTTGGATCCAGAAGTATCCACCCTTTAAGATACTCAGTAGTACTAATGAATCATTCAGTATTCATAAAGTCGAGTATACCACGTTGGGTGGATAAGGGGAAGTGTTATGAATAGGACCCATTGGGCCTATTGGGTATCCACCCACATAAGAACCCATTATGAATACTATATAAAGGAGGCTAGGGGTTTCCTAGCCTCAACCCTTCTCCAAATCTGTTTCTCGTTCACAACAAAGTAGTCATTTTAAAATATTCCCCCCGCAAAATCTTAGATCCCCTAATGTTAAACGAACATTAATGATTAAATCACAATAATTGTTATTTAATTCCATCCAAAAAATTTAGTTCACCTTTGAGAATTTATTTTTCCACATTAATTTTAGTTTCCCCAAAATTTAGTTCCCTCTAGATTTAACATGTGCCCTAAAGGCACGGTTCATTTAAAATATCCCCCTTCAAAATCTAGGATCCACTAATTTTAAACGAACAACAATAATTAAAACACTATAATTTTTAGTTAGTTCTCCCCAAGAATTTAGTTCGTACCAAAAATTTTAGTTCCCCAGGTTTAATCCCATAACAATCTTCTAGATTTTTCCATCAATTTTTTATAAGTTTTAATCTCAGCTCTTGATTTTTCAAGATTCACTCCCATAACAACTTAAATGGGTCTCCCTCGTCTTATCCTCAACTGAAGCTTACCTTAGATTCTTCCAAATGAACTCATTCATATCCCATGTCTTATAGTTTTCTACTCATCTATATTGAGGTTTTGGGCTAAACTTATTTTCTCAACATGTTGAATCTTGATATAAAGTATATGCCTTTTTATCACCATGCTATGTTTATGAAACAAAATAGAGAACATATATGGTATTTGAATTTATGAAAATAAATTAAAGAAATAGAAGGTAGTAAAAACTACAGAGATAAAATTTTGCTAAGCAAGCACAATTGCCAACAATCTTTCGTTGTTCCTTTCAATACAGTTGCACTTTTTTAGTGGGGATACATTCTTCGTAGCATAATATGCAATTTAAAAAAGAAATAAGATGTAGATATTCTTTTTCTCCTCAAAAATGAATAATAATTTAAGAAGTTGATGTGCCCATATTGATCATTATATGACAAACCTTATATGCATACACCCAACATTTTCTTAAAAAATTATATAATAACCAAACTTGCAAACAATAATTATGTTATATCATCTTAATGTCCTCCACATGATGTAGAGGTAGCATTTACTATTATGTTTGTTTGGTGTAGATTGTTCACACATAACCTATTTGCCTAATATATATGGTAATGAGACTTTTGGGATGGAATATGATGATTATATGAACGGAATATGATGATTACAACTATTGACACAAAATGCAAGAAAAACAACCCCAACTGCAATATGAAATGTCAGCATGAATGTAGCTATTTAGATAGTATGCAAGAAGAACAACCACAATATCGAAATATTGAAGCAAAAGAGTTTAACAATATACCGCTAGGAGCTGCCCTTCGTGTAAAACTGTTCATACTTGAAACTAAACAATAATGTAAATCATTAGCAAAATGCAGATGTTAATTGATGCCTTTTGAATTAGAAACATACGACTGTTGTCGTCTTGGATGTTTAAAAAAGAAGTGGGAGAGACACTTGATTACTGCTCAGATGTAAATAGAAACAAATTTAAACACATCATTCATAAGCTTCAAGTTGCACAAATATGAATCATCTTCGATTTCGCATGTAATAGATGGTGTACAAAAGTAAAAAGTATGCTAGATGGCAAATGAAAGGGAAAAAATTTTTGGTTCTCAATTTATATAGACAAAAGGAAAAATAATCATATCCTTTCCTAATTTTATTGTCTCACAACCCTAGGATCCTAGTTTGTTTAGTCATAAGACAATCTAAATCAGAAATAGTGTACTTTTCCTTTACAAAAAAAATAAAATTCGTCAAATGAAGAGAAATTAACAAAAAGTACATCACTTTCCCAAGCTCCCTTGCCATAGAAACCAAACTACAAAATTTTAAGTTCGTAGACGACGGAGATTTTATCGCTTCCCTAAATTGAAAATTATTAAACTAAAGGTAAACAATAAAAATCTATCATTTTCCAAAGCTTCCATATCCTCACAAAGGAATTTAATATAAATTACAACCACATTCCCTAAAAACCTCAAATAACAACAGAATTCTGAGCCGGTTTCAAGTCTAGACAAAGAAATTACAGAAATTAAGATATCATATTGTTAAAACTCAGAGGTGGAGAGAATTTTAAAGCATGCTTTAGATTTTCTCCAGATAAACAGAGCAAAAAATAAATAGAACAGCAGATTAACCGTGACTTGCATTAAATCTCTCCAAAAATTAACCATGACATGCTTCCTCCTCTTCTTCACAAACAAAAAAAATTGATTAATCACATAAGCACAGAGAATTCGAGAAGTAGGAACACCTAACTAAATAGCAATCACATTTCAATCACCAATACATTAGGAATGCAATAAAAAGGGAATTTTGCATCACAGAAAGAAGTAAAAGAGGAGAAGCCATCCTCTTGAATGCTAATTTTTTTGGTGACCCGGACTTCGGCACCACCTCACAAGTGGGGCGGACATGCACCAAACACATAATTAAATATAAAAAATACTAATGTTTTGGGTTAGTGACATTATGCTTCAAAATGCAAGTACTTGAGACTCATCAAGATTCTAGAACTTGTAAAAGAAAAATGATCTCAATTCACCTTGCAATTCGATTCTTGAAAGATTTGCAAGATTGCATAAAAGCCCGAAAAATGTTCCCTCTGGCATTCTGGAACTTCCTACATGATTGCATGAAAAACCTAAATAACATATAACCAACTAACAAAATTTTGGGTCGGGTGTTATGTTTTATGTTATCTTATTAGGTTTTTGTTTTTTACATAATGGTTAGTAAGGAAGCTTTTGCCTTTCTAAGTGCTCATGTATTTAGTCTCATTGCCAGGTTATCATTTATTTCCTTTCACGCAACTTTTTCATGATACAGATTGCTTTTGCATATGGGGCCAAAAAGTTGGCCAGGTTGCTTGAATGTCCAAAAGACAATCTGGTTTTTGAAGTGAAGCAGTTCTTCATGAACACATGGGAAATACATGGGAGTGGTCATCGGCCCGATGCACCAAGTTCAAGCTTTGGGCAATTCCGACCTTCAGAAACCATTCTAGTTGAAGAATCCAATATTTCCAAAAATGCTGGATTCTATTCAAACCCATACAATCACATAAGTTTCAGAAGTCATTTGCCAATTTTGCTTTCAAACATGGGAAAGAATCAAATTACCTGTTTACCTTTTGGATTCGAGCTATGTTTCTTTGATCGAGATCACCGATGCACATCAAGTTAATCGACCAATACTTCTGGCCATTGTCGGGGAGATCGAAGAATATGCATATCCTGTCAAAAATTTTCTGCACAGTTTATATCCTCATCAATTGCTGGTGTTATTCAGTATCATCAATTGGCAGTTTATATCCTCACCAATTGTTGACAGCTCATCAATATTTTCTGCATAGGATATATTGTTGACATCTTATATCCTCATCAATATCATGTTAATATGCATATCCTATCAAAAATATGGATATTGATGAGCTTATACGCATATTGACAGGATATATTGATGCGCTTAAATGCATACTGACAGGTTATATTAATGAGCTTATATGCATATTGACAGGATATATTGATGAGCTTATATGCATACTGACAGCTTATATTGATGAGGATATGCATATCATCATGTTAATATGGATATGCACATTTGATTCCTCAAGGGATGTCTATTGACCTATTATCAAGATAAAAAGTGAGAACCAATCTCATTTGGTCTAGGAACAAGAAATTTGCTAACAAAACCGAAAACATAGCTCAAATGAAACCTTTCTCGCAAAATTCTAGGAGCATTGCCTGCATAAGCAATGGCTGAGAAATTTTACACTTTCAAAAATTTAGAAATGAAAAGCTTAATTTTTCTCCAAAGAACAAAATAATAATGCAAAATTTACGCACATAAGATGGTGAGGTTTTCCTGATTTTTGGTGCAAAATTTGTTGTTTGAGATACAAAACACAAACAATGAGAACCAAGTTCCAATTTTGCAAATAAATTCGAATGGATTGTTCACAATTGAATATGGAGCTTGGCAAACAAAATCATCTTGAGGTTATTGTTGGTTTTTTGAGGTTACAAATTCTGATGCGTATTATAAAAAAACCAACATGATATCAAGATGCGGTTTTTTTTGCAAAGCTCCAAAAAAACACAGCAAAAGGAAAAACATGTTATCAAGATATAAATGATATATCAATTAACATGTGTCAAGTAATGAAGCAAATATATATATTCTATATATAAATCATGCTTGATTAGAGTTGATGCTTATTATGTCAAAACAAATATATTTGCTTAAAGTTTGGGTGTGTGCTTAATGATTAACAACATGCACCCACGTTTGCTTAATGATTAACATCCACATGAACCCAGTTAATGCAAACAGACACCATGCACCATGCCCACCACGTTAAAATTATAATGTCATGTTAGATCAAGTTAGATCAACAATTTTAAATTTTTGAGGATTCATTTTGGGTGAGAATGGATAGTGTGAGGATGGCTGGAGATCATGGCACAACAGGATTTGATTTTCTTGGAGGATGGTGTTTTCGGTGGAAAGGCGAAGAAATAAAGTTGGAGTCTGGTGGAATTAATAAAAGTTAAAAGAGGGTAGAGAATCTAGCCCAAATAAACTATGCATTATTTCTCAGAGATTTGTGTATATGCATTATTAACACAATTCTAGTCCTGTATGCATATCAACTATGCATATCAACTTACTCAGTATATGCAATCAACAAAAATTAGTGAATTGCCATATTACATTGAAGTGAAATTGCCATATTTATATTAACACATACTTCATTTAAGTGGATTGCCATATTTCATTTTTGTTGATTAACACTGCATATACTGAATTAATGAATTGCCATAGTTGAAGTGTTAATATAACAAAATGGTAATGAAATACTGGATTAACACTGAAGTGGATTGCCATGAAATACTGGATTAACACTTCAATGAAATATGTGTTTATATAACAAAAATGCCAGGATATGCATATCCACTTCAATGCATATTTCATTGCCACAGTTGAAGTGTTAATATAACAAAAATGCCTGGTTGAAGTGTTAATCCAGTGTTAATCAACAAAAATTGCCATAGTTGAAGTGTTAATATAACAAAAATTAGTGAATTGCCATATTTTAGTGTTAATCAACCAAAATCCAGTATATGCAATGAAATTGCCAGATTTGAGTGTTAATATGCAATGAAATATGAGTAGAAAAAACTGAATTGCCATGAACTCCCATTCTCCAAGAACTCCACTATGCATATCAACTAACTCATTTCACAAATCGAAACTGACATTCAAAATATCAGTTTGAGCATATCCTGGCATTTTTTGCTATTCTATATTAACACTACTGATATGTCCAGGATATGCATTTTTTGCATTTTTTTGAATGTAGTATGTTAGGATATTCAAAACTGAAGTGGATTGCCATGAAAAACTGATATGTCCAGGATATGCATTTTTTGATATTCTACATTGATATGCATTTTTTTGTCATACTACATCAAAACTGACATTCAAAAACTTACATTCTATTCTATATTTCATTCAAAACTGATATGTAGTCAAAACTGATATAATGAGTTAAAACTGATATAATTTTTTGCAATAGTTGAAATGGATATGGAGAAAATGAAGAAGGAAATATGAAACCCAATTGAGACAATACCAATAGCTTAATGGGGTTCTAGAGAAATTGAGGAGTTGTAAACATAAGCAAATGTCAAAGATGGATTCCATTTGAGGCAACATACATAATTGAAGCAACTAAAGTTAGTGTATCCAAAATTTGTGATTGAATGAATAGTTAAAAGGGTGCTTTACATCTGTAAAGAGAATGAAATGACTTGCCTCTAGGATTCCACATGGATTTTTAGGAAACTTGATCATGTAACTGGATTAACCCCCAAAGACCCATGTATCATAAGTCAAGGAAATTAATTCTCATAATGATGTCCCCCAGCTTTTCTCCCACCCCTCCTACAGTTAAAAATTCATGAATCTTAGAGTTGCCGAATTATTGAATGCAACCTTAGCAATATGCATAATGATTGTCCTATGAAGACACATAAAAAAGGAGATTAATTACATAATGTACTCAGTATGAAATTTCCATTGCATCTTTCAAAACTGAACGTAGGGAGCTTTAGAGGTGGACAATGAACTGCACAATGATATGCTTTTTTGTGAATCTATGTGTATAGAAAAAAAGCTTCTGAGTTATTTCACAGTCCCAAACTCAAACTTGTATGCTCACAGTGTTTGGCTTTATTGTTATCCCAAACTCGAGAGAGAACAAGAGGAGGATGCGCTGCAGCATTATTACATTGTCATGCCTACGCTTTTCAGCCTTTTTGGAGTGTCATCATGCTCTTGTTACACAGGAGAAAAGCAAACCAAGGTCCAAAGTGCTGGAGAAAATAAGGGGATAATACTAATAATAATAAGAGAAAGATTTATATTTATCGGTCTGCGATTAACTCATTTTCATAGCTTGAACCAGATAAATTTAGAAACCCATAATAAAATATAAATCATATATGGTGATCTATGAGTGAGTGTGTATGCATATACTTATAACATCAAAGAGATTTCATCATGTATAAACCAGGCTTTGTTATGTTTGTTATAAAAAATTAAATTAATGATAAATATCGATGTTTTCCCAAAATATGACCAGAAAGCTAACTAACAATAAATACATGAACAAAAGAGAACCAACTATATTCTTGATCTAGCAACATTTTTAGTTTACCATAATGCCAGTTTGTAATTTCTCATTTAATCTACAACTGAAAACATATAAACAGAACCGAATATTCCAATGAGCATGTTGTTAGCAAGTTCAAGATACCTATGGGTAGAGCCTCTTCCCTCTCCACATCATTGTTTCTATCTTCCTCCCGCTTTGATTTCATGCCAATTTGGTGCTCAGTGGGTGCTTCAGAAGCATCTCGAGCAATGCTAGATGTGGATGCTCGATGCCCTTCATCTTCATCTCACATTCTCTTAGAGGCTTCTTCTTGATCTTCTTGTCTTTTCACCAAAGCAACATAATAAGCCTGTAGATACTCGTTCTGCAAATTTCAAGAGCAACGGCACATTAATTCATTATTCAAAACGGTATGAACAATTAATCACGCAACTACTATAGTGAACATAATTTTAGGAAAATCTCAGTTAGCTGTATGAAAAGCTTCCTCCTCAGATTCCAACATGGGACTCGAATCGGGCCTCCCCATCTTCCCTCTCTTTGCTGTGCTTTTGAAATTGCAAAAAGATCGATTTTTGATCAAATGCATATCTCTCAATTGAGAAAACTAAAACCAGAATCAAGAAAAGCAAATGAAAACAAAAACAAAGAAAAAAGGAAAATATAGAAAACTCAGAAACTGATTTTGGTTCATTCAATTTTCAGGATGAATTCTCTCCTTACAATCCCTCTTCGTTTATACAATTTTCTGTTACATTTTTGCTACAACAACTATCTGACAACCTGGCTTCCTACTGGCGGTATCAACAAAGCTTTGGTCGTTTGAATCAAGAAGCTAAGCTGTCAGAAATTCTCCGTTTTTGTTCAAATTAGGTTGGGTTAACTGCGAAAGATACATGGACATGCCCTTAAGGAGTGTGCTCTTGTGTATTGGTTGATTATGACCCGGGCCGTCTGAATTTTGTTAATACCATGAAGAAATGATAAACTTCATTCTTTGATCAAAATACAAAACTGTATCTAGTGCATCAAGTAGCATCATTTCAAGACCAAGAAGCATCATTCTTTGATCAGAAACAAAACTATATCATTGTTTCAATATATCAATCTAGAAAATTTTCCGAACACCAAAACACCAAACTTTCCAGAGCAACGAAGAAGAAACGAAAACCTCGTTCACTCAATTTTTTGATGCACTGAACAAACGAAGGAGCGAAATGAAATTGCGAAATGTGGCAGTCGCCCAAGATCTTAACAAAAAAATCCTGAATGAATACATGCCTTTTTGAGAGTATCACTTGCATTATGGATGAATACATCCTAAATGAATACATCCCGAATGAACAAAGCTATGGAACTTTGTTAAATTAACTGTTGACTGTATTTTTTGAATTCTATGATATCTACTTTGGCCTTTCTATGAACACATGCATTTAACATAGGCTTTTTTAAATTAATACAGTCAACTATCTCAATAAATATATCAAAGAGTCAGGATGTTAAAAGGATGTTAAATTTATGCAAGTTACAAGCTGGATGTTAAAATCTGTTAGAAGCTCCCACCGATTTTAACCTATCAATAAATATTTCAAATTAGTTAATTACAAGATGTTAAAAGGAAATTTTTGCAATGATGAACCAAAAGATACCAATAAATTTCAAGTTGCAACAAAAAAGGCACAAATGAGCCATAAATGTGAGAATTCCAACATAATCACCATTAATGCTATCTAACTTGACGTTTAAGCTTTTCTAAGAAATTCTCCACTCAATTCAAAGTATAAACATATATTGAAATAGCTCTAACTCAATTCTTATCAACCAATTCATGCAGAATGGAAAAAATTGATTGATATCGACTCAACTTTGATCAATATACGCAAAGTTCGGGCATGGTTCTTAAATTGTTGCAATTCTGATAGATGGACACAATCAATTCTAAGAAAACACCTATGCGTGAATGGACAGAATCAATCAATTCTGAGAGATGTCAACATGGTTCTGAAATTGTAGCAAACTTATTGATACTTGTGGTCGATAAGTGAAATGGCACATTAAAAGAAACAAATTGTCAAACATTTTTAACAAAGAAGCATATTTTCTTTTTCAATCATGTTAATGTTTGTTTATTAGTTCATATTTGTTTCAGAGTGTTTTCTCACTACAAAGCGTTGACCGTGAAGAACCCGGTCAACGTGGTCAAGGGGCCCGCTTTGGGTCCCTTGGGGGGCTTCGAATTGGTGCAGAAGGGGCGAGGGGAAGCCTCGGCCCTGGTTGAGACGCTCGGCCTCGGATAGACGTGCTCGGCCTCGGCTGGAAGGGGGACGAGGGGTAGCCTCAGTCGCCCGGGTAGATGCACGGCCGACGGGCGGCGAGGGGGAGTCTCGGACCCGACTAAGACGCTCGGCCTCGGTAAGGCATGCTCGGCCTCGGCAGGCTGACGGTGAGGGGAAGCCTCACTATCCAGTCGATCGAGTGGTCGGAGAGGGGCGAGGGGTAGCCTCGGCCCGTTGATCAGCTGTCCACCAGCGTAGACGAGAACGCTCGTCAGGGGGCCGGACCTTGGTTCCGGCCAAATCCCCTCCGATGCCTAAGTCAGATAGTGGTCTGAGAAAGGAGGCCCGGCGGAGACGGTTCGAATCGTGAGGAGATCGTAACGGCGTCTCTCGGCGCGAGCGGGGGAGGAAGGAGATGAATTGGGGGAACCAGGTCGTTGATGGAGTACCTTAGGTTTTGTTACCTGAGATGCGGTCCCTTTTCTTCATCGTCCTCCGAGCCCTTTTGTAGAGCTCCCTGCGTGATTGCCTCTGGCCCACGTCCCACGCCCGCCCTCGATCGTGCCCCATCAATCCGCCCCCTCACCGCCGCTCTCTTCGCCATTCCAGCACCTCCCCATTACCGCCATTTAGTGGTCGCGCGTTCGGGGGAACGGTTTTCGCAGGAGTGGGTGAGTGTCCAGCGGGTTATCGGGGCCGGGTCGGATCGACATTCGAGAAGATCCCTTACAGGGCCTTTGTTGAATGGGCTTGAGGATGCAGGTGGGCCTTCGACCAGTAGTCGGGCTCCTGGGCTCGTGTCTTTTGGGATCTCGGTCAAATAGGCGTAACAATTGCCCCCATCGGTCGAGTTGATTGGCTTCGGCCTGTTCGGCTCGGCCGATGTGACCTCTGCCGATTTTGACAAGCTCGCCAGTCGATGCCGACTCATTTATTAGTCGTCATCACGGGTGGGCCCGTTCGATATTTTTAAGGCGCGGGCGCCGAAGCGCCGTCGGTCCTCTGATGCCGCCACGTGTGGCTGCAAACTTACCCCCTCCGTTCGCGGGGCCGTCTTCAATTGAGAAGCTGAGGGGTTCGGGCGCCGCCATCGGTGGGATCGATCAGCCTCGGCTAGCTTGGTATAACCGCTTCGCCTCCTGGGGTTCCGAGTGGCGCTTCAGCCGAGGCGTGGTCATAAATGTAGGTCATGATGAGGCGGGTCGATTGGACTTCCCCTGGCGCCGGTTTCGAAACGCCGCCAGTTCTTCGAAGCCTGCCGCGCGTTCTTGTCAGCCGCTTCGAATTCACCCCTGCACCCGGTATATAAAATCCTCAGCCGCGTTGATCTCCACTTCTCTCTTGCTTCTCCCGGTCTTCAAAGCTTTCCACAACTCGGAGTTTCCCGTCGCCTTCGCTTCCTTGCCTTCTCCAGACTAGTCGAAAAAAGGTAATTCCTCTCTCGCTTTCATCTTATGGCTGCCCTTAGGATAGGCGGTTCTGGTCAAAGGGCAAGGGATCCTTCGGAGTCCAGGCGGGGTGAGCCCCGGCTAGGGGGATCAGGTTCCCCCGCCGGGAGTCGTTCTCTTCAGGATAAGGGGAAGGAGAAACTTTTTCCAGACTATGCCCGTGATGACGTGGCGTCGGCTGCCGTACGGCTTAATGTGCCCCCGGTTGTCCTCCGTACGCCGTCGAGGACCCCTCCTTCGGTGGCCGCAGAGATCCGGGAAAGATATCTCTGCTTCCCATACGAGGTTCGAGTTCCATTTGTCGACGAGCGGATTTGCCTTCCGAGGAACAATGAGGTCGGCGTCTACGTCGAGATGTTCCGCCTGGGTCTTCGCTTCCCGCTCCATCCCTTCTTCATCCAGGTCATGGAACATTTCACAGTGTCCCTGTGTCAGTTCACCCCGTGTTCGATCGCGGTACTGACGGGCTTCGTAACGCTCTGCTGTACCCGTGGTCTGGAGCCGACTCTCCCCCTTCTCTTCCACTTTTACCAGGTCCAGACGGTCGGTCCAGGGTCATGGCTGCTACTCCGAGCTCGTTCGAGGAGGGAATGCCTGATCGGGTTACCCCGCTGGTCAGGGGAATGGAACTCGGATTATGTTTTCGTGGTCTTCTTGGGTGAGGCCCAGATTCTAACAAGCTGGGGCAGTTCTGTCCATCCTCGCCCGTCGTTAGTTCTCTTAGACGCCAACCGGGCAGCCGCTGCGCTTCTGTTGGCTCTTCCTTTGGAAACGAAATCCATTTGGTCTTTGCTGGACGACCTACTCCTGAAGGCCGTCTTGTGGTCTCCGGGTAGGTCGCTTTTTCATCCCCGGATCGCCCTATGACTCATCCTGATTTCGGTCTCCTTTGCAGGGATGGCTGGCCGCGAATTCGTCCGTGACGTCGACGAGCTGATCCGTCGTGGAGCCGGTCGGAGCCGAGGTAGTACCTCTGGAAGGGCGCCTCGGAGGACCGTTGAGGAGGAAGTGCGTCGAGCCGAGCCTGCCGTGGGTAAGGTGGCGGCCGTGCCTCCCGCCTCTTCTTCTGGCGATCCCCTTCCGGGGGGTGAGGATGGTGCGAGGCGGAAGCGTTCCCCTCCGGCGCCTTCGGAGCCCCACGGTGGAAAGAAGAGGAAGGAGGACGTGGATCCCTCCGGTCCGACAGGTTCCGCGCTTCCCGTGGCGACCGCCGGGGATCCTTCGATAGCTTTGCCAGCCACCCCCCTCGCAGCGTCTTCGCCCGTATCACCAGGGGTCGGGGCCTTGTTGGCGAGCGACTTGGCTTCGATCGTCGTCCCTGGGAGTTCGATGTTTGTTGACCGAGCCCTGGCCCAGCAGGTTGACGAGGTCTCCGTCCCTCCCCGGGACCGCAGCCTCCTCAAGAAGATCCCGGCCGACAAGATGTCGGATTCCTTGGTCTGGATCCTTCAACAGGTTCGGTTATCTTGATATCCTCTCTTTCTCTTTATCCTCTTCTTAGCCCATGTCTCGTCTTTTCAGGGTTCAGCGCTCGCTGTGGAGTTGCAGTGTCGAGCCGTCCGCTTGAGGGAGCTGGAGGAGTCCTCCATGAGGGCTCAGGAGCGGGCCGGGGCGGCTGAGGTGGCTATGACGGAGGCCCAGATGGAGTCTCGGCGTCTCAACCTCCGTGTGGCCGAGTTGGAGGGACGAGTGGGTGACCTCCAGGGAAAGCTGGAGGATGCTCATCAGTCGGCTGAGGAAGCGGCGGAGTCGTTCCGCCTGGAGAGGGAGGAGCTTCGGAGGGAACTGTCGGATCGGCGCCAGGTGGTACGACTTGCAGAGGAGTTGGAGAAGGGCATCGTCGAGACCCTGGGGAAGAGGATCTTCGAGGTTCTCAGGGAGGCCTTCGGTAAGTATGAAGACCTCATCGCCCCTCGGATCGTCGAAGTCGTCCAGTCTTCTTTCCGGGAATGTGCGGAGCGTGTTCGGCAAGCCCCACCGCCGGTCGATCCCCCTCGCTCCGAGCAGGGCGAAGTGCCCGAGGATGTGTCCTCCCGAGCTCGGGCTCCCTAAGCCGTCCCTCCCGGCCTTATCCTCAAATTTTTAAGCATCCGCTTCGCTTTGGGCCAGTCTACTTGAAATGGATCCCTGGCCCCCGCTATCTCCTTCGGCTTCGTTATCGGCTCCATGGCCAATAATTGCTGGTTGCATGGCTGCTAGCTTGGGCTACCTACTTCGGGTCTTTTGTCAACCAATTTTGCTCTGTCGGTGTCGATCTAGCTTCTGTAGGCGAAGAACTCTGTCATTCGTCGTGAGTAGATTGTTTGTAGGGTGTTTCCTTCGCCTTGATCCCCTGTAAATAAGACGCATTTTTGTACTCTGGTTAGCTATTATAAACGAAATCGACTTACTTGGACTTCTTGTGTACTTTGCGTTGTCGCCTTGTTCTTGGCTTAGGAATGGACGAAGCTGGCGTTGGCTGGGGGGATTCTCCCCAGACTTAGGGGCGCAGGAGTCGGTCAGCGAGGGCGGAGCTCCTCGGCTTAGGACCGGTCGGCGTCCGTGTCTGCTGGGGGAATTGTCCCCAGACTTATGAGCGCTGGTGTCGGTCGGCGAGGGCAAAGCTCCTCGGCTTAGGACCGGTCGGCGTCCGTGCCTGCTAGGGGAATTGCCCCCAGACTTATGAGCGCTGGAGTCGGTCGGCGAGGGCAAAGCTCCTCGGCTTAGGACCGGTCGGCGTCCGTGCCTGCTGGGGGAATTGCCCCCAGACTTATGAGCGCTGGAGTCGGTCGGCGAGGGCAAAGCTCCTCGGCTTAGGACCGGTCGGCGTCCGTGCCTGCTGGGGGAATTGCCCCCAGACTTATGAGCGCTGGAGTCGGTCGGCGAGGGCAAAGCTCCTCGGCTTAGGACCGGTCGGCGTCCGTGCCTGCTGGGGGAATTGCCCCCAGGCTTATGGGCGCTGGAGTCGGTGGGCGAGGGCAAAGCTCCTCGGCTTAGGACCGGTCGGCGTCCGCGCCTGCTGGGGGAATTTCCCCCAGACTTATGAGCGCTGGAGTCGGTCGGTGAGGACAAAGCTCCTCGGCTTAGGATCGGTCGGCGTCCGTGCCTGCTGGGGGAATTGCCCCAAGACTTATGGGTGCTGGAGTCGGTCGGCGAGGGCAAAGCTCCTCTTCCTCCTCCAGTGAGGCGGCGGTCCCCAACCTTTCATGCTATTGGTGTCATGTCAACTCCATCGGGGTTTTAAATGAAGATAACAAAAGGGATGCATTTGTACTCTCAAGAGTCCTGCCGGACCGGTACATTTGGAGGAAATGGAAAGAAAAAAAGAAATGAAGCTAGACAGAGGGATGTAAACTTAGATAACTCCCTCATACTAGGCCGCTTCCGGGGGGAGAGACGTCGCCCGCTCACTCTATGATGCGGAGGGGGCCTTGGATGGTGTTGATCTTCTTCCCCTTGTCTGGCTGTGTGGAGGTCCCTTCTCCGTGGGCCGGCTCGTCGGCCTGATTCCTGGCGTGCCCTCGGCTCATCAGCTTCTCAATGTCCTTTTTCAAATGCCAGCAATCTTCTGTGTCATGACCATCGTCCTTGTGGTACTTGCAGTACTTCTCCCTGTTCTTCCCGCCTCTTTTAGCCTTCGGTGGGGGGCGATCAGCTCGCTCCTCCTTCTGTACTTGGGCGAGAATGGCGTCCGGGGTGATGTCCCTCGCGCTTTCTCCCCGCTGCCTGTTCCTCTGCCTCTTCTCGGTCCGGTACCCTTCGGGGCTAACTCGTCCGCCGTCGCCGCGCTTGGTCCCTCGAGCGGCTTTTCCTGCATCCTCGGCCAAGGCCTCCTCGGTCAGCATGAAGCGTTCGGCCCTTGCCATGATCCCGGGGAGGTCCTTCGGGGGGTCGTTGTGTAGGGACTTCTTGAGGCCCCTGTGGCGAAGTCCTTTCTTAAGGGCCGTCTGGACCACCAGGTCGGGTGGGTTGTTCACGTTCAGCCTTTCCGCATTGAAGCGGCGCATGAACTGTCGGAGTGGCTCGGCCGGGCCTTGCACTATGTTGAACAGATGTTCAGAACCAGGTTTGATCAGCCTCCCCGCCATGAACTGTTTACAGAACAACTGGGCGAGTTGTTCGAAACTGTCGATGGAGCGGCCGGGCAGGCTGTGGTACCAGATCCTCGCCACTCCCCTGAGAGTAGAATAGAAGCCCCGGCAAAGCAGGTCATCGTCAGCTCCCTGGAAGGCCATGTCCCCCTCGTAGTCCATCACGTGGTGTGCCGGGTCTCCTATTCCGTCGTACTTTCCCAGCACCGGGATCTTGAATCGAGAGGGGACCCGTGCGTCGGTTATTCTCCGTGATAAGGGACACCGGTCTCCGTGGATGCCTCCGGGGATCCGGTACTCGCCTGCCTCTGGATCGATCGGAGGTGGAGGTAGCACCGGCGCCAGCGGGGCTGGCTCCGCAGCCTTCGCCACGCTGGGGGTCGGGCTGCCCCGACGCTCCCGACTCCTCCTGCGGGAGCTCCCGACTCCTCCTGCGGGAGCTCCTGCTCCGCCGTGATCAGTCTCTCGAGTGGTGTCGTTCGCTTCTCCTGCGGTGGGACGACCGTGATCGACGAGACGATGCCATCCTCGATTCGCCGTCCGTCCCTTCGGTCTCTCTTCGGCTCCTTTCACGATAGGGTGAGGAGGCGCGTGACCTCGCCTGACGAGAGCCGGACAGCGTGAACCGACGCTCCGTGTTCGGTTTCTGGGCCCCGTGGTCGTCGACCACGGCAGACCGCAAGTGCGGGGGATCTCCGGTCCATCGATGGCCATCGTTCAACGTGCCCCTGTTGGGCGGCGCCGGGCCGACAAGTTGCTGCACCGTCGCGACCAACGTCTGGAGGCTTGCGTTGGTCTCCTGAGCCAGGGCGCGGAGTTGTTCTTGCGTGGCCAGTTCTGAGCCGCCGGTCTCTTCGGTTGAGAGGGCATGGTGGTCGCCGACGGGCATGTCCTCGGGGTTGCCATTCGATGCGTCATTCCCTTCCTCCGGGATGGGGGGCATGCGCTTCCTTCCGTTGCTGGATCGTGCCATTGTTGGTGTGGTTTTCTTCATGGGACAGTTTTCGTTCCCACAGACGGTGCCAGATGTTTCAGAGTGTTTTCTCACTACAAAGCGTTGACCGTGAAGAACCCGGTCAACGTGGTCAAGGGGCCCGCTTTGGGTCCCTTGGGGGGCTTCGAATTGGTGCAGAAGGGGCGAGGGGAAGCCTCGGCCCTGGTTGAGACGCTGGGCCTCGGATAGACGTGCTCGGCCTCGGCTGGAAGGGGGACGAGGGGTAGCCTCAGTCGCCCGGGTAGATGCACGGCCGACGGGCGGCGAGGGGGAGTCTCGGACCCGACTAAGACGCTCGGCCTCGGTAAGGCGTGCTCGGCCTCGGCAGGCTGACGGTGAGGGGAAGCCTCACTATCCAGTCGATCGAGTGGTCGGAGAGGGGCGAGGGGTAGCCTCGGCCCGTTGATCAGCTGTCCACCTGCGTAGACGAGAACGCTCGTCAGGGGGCCGGACCTTGGTTCCGGCCAAATCCCCTCCGATGCCTAAGTCAGATAGTGGTCTGAGAAAGGAGGCCCGGCGGAGACGGTTCGACTCGTGAGGAGATCGTAACGGCGTCTCTCGGCGCGAGCGGGGGAGGAAGGAGATGAATTGGGGGAACCAGGTCGTTGATGGAGTACCTTAGGTTTTGTTACCTGAGATGTGGTCCCTTTTCTTCGTCGTCCTCCGAGCCCTTTTGTAGAGCTCCCTGCGTGATTGCCTCTGGCCCACGTCCCACGCCCGCCCTCGATCGTGCCCCATCAATCCGCCCCCTCGCCGCCGCTCTCTTCGCCATTCCAGCACCTCCCCATTACCGCCATTTAGTGGTCGCGCGTTCGGGGGAACAGTTTTCGCAGGAGTGAGTGAGTGTCCAGCGGGTTATCGGGGCCGGGTCGGATCGACATTTGAGAAGATCCCTTACAGGGCCTTTGTTGAATGGGCTTGAGGATGCAGGTGGGCCTTCGACCAGTAGTCGGGCTCCTGGGCTCGTGTCTTTTGGGATCTCGGTCAAATAGGCGTAACAATATTCAATCCTGTTAAAGTACATTTTCTTTTTGTTAACAATGAAACATATTTTCTTTTTTAACACATGAATCTGCATGAAAATGAACGATAAAAAACAAAAAAAAATCAAAAAACTAAAAGCCTTATTAACCCCAAATCTTTAGCTACCCACAATTAAGGCTTCATATTATGCATATGAATTGGCAAGGTTTTGCCAAGTAATATAATTTTCTATGTTCACCACACCATAGAACCTTTAGTTCCAATATCTCACGTAGAGATTGATATGAATCAAAGGATCTCAATGGATCAACTAGAAACAGACTTCAGAATATTGACTGAAAATACTGATGAAAATACCAGTTTATTTCTTTTTCAGAAAATACTGATGAAAATACCAAAACAGATCAAATTTAAAAAAATCGAGGTACAAAACAAAATTCAAAAACCTAAATAAATAGAAGATAGAGTGAAAGGGGGGATTTCAACCTGAAGCGCCTCCCATCTCCTTCTCAACCAATGGCAAGCATCTCACGAAGATCGATCACTTCCACCTCTTTCTCAAAGCTCCTCCCTCAATCAGTGATGCTATATCCTTTAGATCTGCACTCGGATCGAGAGAAATCAGAATTGATGTAGGAAAGAGAGAACTATGACTAGGGTTAGGGTGTTTGGATCCAAACTCTGGACAACATGGGCGTATATCCAGTCGAGAGATCGGGCAAGGATCGACCCCTTAGAGCAGCCAACGTTCTTCTAGAAACTTCGAAAAGAGATGTGCTTTGTTTGATGCTGCCTCCGGCACAGAGCTGAAGATGCCAACGAAGAAGAGAGAAGAGGCCAGCTCGGGCTATGGATTTTGGGGAAGGATAGAGCGAGGGAAAGAGATCTGAGTGCAGGCGTAAATTCCCAAATTCAAAAGTTTTCTTTCAAAATTCAAAAGATTTCCCCCAATAGGTTTCCCCCCCAATATGTTTCCCCCCAAATTCTCACTCTCTTGCATGCGGTACCCACTCTCTTGGTGACTGGGATAAACTCTTGATGACTGGGACAAACTCTTGATGACTGAGACAAAATTCAAAATATGCTCTCTTTTATAGAATAGATATACCCCAACAATAGCCCACTAGCTTATCAATGGCCCACTACTATTAGTTGGCCCAAACATCAATTTAATATCCAAGATAACTCTCTACTTATAAAGTAGAACAATTCTTCTTGTCCATCCAATGTGGGATATAACCTCCAACACATTGCTTAGGAAAAACTCCAACAATCCCCCACCATTTCCGAGCAATACAGAAATGTCAATCTTATGCATAAATGAAGGTATCTGGCGATTGAACCTTCATTTTAGTGGTCACTTCTTTTAAATAGTCAGAATAGCATGTTAGACTATGCTTTGAACCATCTATCATCTTTGACTACTTAATTTCATGACACACATAAGATTCCTTATCCCTGATACAAAAAAACTGACACTACTAGTATGGCCATGTGTCCCGTATCCATTCATGAGCATTTAGAAACCAAGCATTATTGATTCCCTAAAGCGGCCTCACTTTAAACTCATATAGGTGGACCTTGTCAATACCCATAATAAGTATCATAATGAAAAATTGAATGAAACATATGAATATTTATAAATATTAATATTCACAATACAAATACACCCAGTCATACCTAGGGAATTTACATTACATCAAACATTTATCACTAAAAGTCCATTAAGAGTATTAAATACTCATCCTTACCTAATCATTATGGAAACCAAGCACTATACATTGGGATGACATGAATGTGTGCATGCAACCACAAAATGATGTACTTGATCTCGTTGAACTTAAGACTCGAAGGTTCTATCAAGCGTTAAGTCGAGGTTCCATCGTTTGTGATTCTTTACGTAGGCTTTAAACCCATCCATTTTGTAGTTGTAAGAACCAAATCCCTAGAAAGGCCTTTTGTCAAAGGATCTGCAAGATTCTCATATGTACGCACAAAGTCTACAGTTACAACTCCATCATGAATCAACTGCTTTACAAAACTGTGTCGTAAACCAATATGCCTTGATTTACCATTGTAAACCATGTTGTAAGCTCATGCCAAAGTAGCCTTACTATCACAATGAAGTGATATAGGCGACATAGGTTTCGGCCACAGAGGTAATTCATACAACAAATTCCTAAGCCATTCAGCTTCCTTGCATGCAGATGCCAAAGCAATAAACTCGGATGCCATAGAGGAATCTGCAATGCAAGTCTGTTTCTTAGATCCCCAAGAAACTGTACCCCTACCAAGAATAAATATCCATCCACTGGTAGAAGAATAATCACAATTAGAAATCCAACTTGCATCCGAATATCCTTCACGCACAAAAGGAAATCCAGTATAGTGAAGACCAAAGTTAATTGTCTTCTTTAGATATTTAAGCACCCTTCTAATTGCATGCCAATGTGCATGACTCGGATTATGAGTATAACGACTCAGCTTCCCTACAGCGAAGCCTATATCCGGTCTTGTACATGTCATGGCGTACATTAAACAGCACATTACTTTAGAGTACTCCAACTGCTTTACAGGTTGACCGGTGTTCTTTGTTAAACTTACACTATGATCAAAAGGTGTAGATGCAACCTTACAATCATAATTGTTGAACTTCTTCAATACATTTTTTATGCAATGTGATTGTGACAAGATCAACCCATTAATAGATCTAGTAATTTGGATGCCTAAAATCACATCTGCCATACCCATGTCTTTCATAGAAAAATGAGTAGATAAGAAGTTCTTAGTATCCTCCACTTGCTGGAGATCAGTGCCAAATATTAACATGTCATCAACATAAAAACAAATGACTACTCCTTTGTTTCCACTAAATTTGCAATATACACACTTTTCTGCATCATTAATGTGAAAACCATTACTAAGTACAATCTCATCAAATTTTTGATGCCATTGTTTGGGAGCTTGCTTAAGTCCATATAAAGACTTAATAAGCTTACAAACCTTATTTTCTTGCCCAGGAACTATAAACCCTTCAGGTTGTTCCATGTATACCTCCTCATCTAATTCACCATTCAGAAATGCTGTTTTAACATCCATTTGGTGAATGACTAAATTATACACAGAGGCTAAGGCAATTAACACCCTAATAGTTGTAGTTCTTACAACTGGGGCATAAGTATCAAAGCAATCAATACCTTCTTTTTGGGAGTATCCTTTGGCTACTAACCGAGCTCTAAACTTGTCAATTGTTCCATCGACCTTCATTTTCTTCTTGAAAATCCACTTACAACCTATGGGTTTGCAACCTGGAGGTAAATTTGCCAACTTCCAGACTCTATTACCCATGATTGATTCCATCTCGTCATCAATAGCCTCCTTCCAAAAAGGAGCATCCGAAGACATCATTGCGTCTTTAAAATTGACATGATCAGATTCCATATTGTAACAAAATGGAATATAATTATCAATAGAAAATGTGTTTCTACTACCTTCCACGAGAAACATAAAGAAATCTGATCCGAAATCTTTAGATTTCTGTGCACTCTTGCTTTTCCTTAATTGAGAGGTTTCTTCATTAGGGGAGTCATGTTCAATACGAACATCTTCATGATCATTAGTTCTATATTCGAAAGTTATATCACGAGGCCTAGGGATCGTTGTAAAACGATTTTCATCAAAGATAGTATCTCGTGACTCAATAACAGTATTAACAGAATAATGATCATTTGGTTCTATAACCTTAAACCTATAGGCTTTACTATTAGAAGCATAAGATATAAACAAACATTCAATTCCTTTTCCCCCTAATTTTTTCCTTTTAAGTTCAGGAACATTAACTATTGCTCTACAACCCCATACTTTAAGATAGCATAAATTTGGTTTTCTCTTATTCCAAAGTTCATATGGAGTAGTGGACTTATGCCTTTTAGTAGGCACTCTATTAAGAATATAACAAGCAGTTTGCAATGCTTCACCCCAATAACCATGGGATAAACCCCAATTTGATAACATAGCGTTAACCATTTCCGTTAAAACTCGGTTTTTCCTTTCAGCAACACCATTCTGCTGTGGTGTGTAAGGTGCTGTAACTTGATGAATTATTCCGCTAGACTGGAAATACAATGGATTATAGTATTCCCCCCTCTATCCAATCTAAGTCATTTAATGAATGTCTCACAGTAAAGTTCAACTTCATGTTTAAAGACTTTAAATTTGTCAAGAGCTTCATCCTTTGATCGTAATAAATACACTTGAAAAAATCTGGAATAATCATCAATAAAAGTTGCAAAATACCGATTTCCATCTAATGTTAAAGAATCACTCATGTCACATAAATCGCTATGGATTAAGTCTAGTAACTGTGCTACTCGTGTAATAGAAGGAAAAGGCAACCTCGTAATATTAGTTACCAGACATGTTTTGCAACTTACAGTTTGCTTATCAAAACAAGGAATCAAGGACAAATGTCCCATGTCTTTTAATTTTCTAAAGTTAACATGTCCTAAATGATTATGCCATAAAACAGAATCATTTAAAACATCCAAGACATAAGCAGAAATATCCATATTATTATTGATAATGTTTAACTTGAACATACCGGCATGGGCATACCCCTTGCCTACAAACATACCACCCTTAGACAGTACATAATTTCCAGCCTCATACACTTGTTTGAACCCATATTGGTTCAAGATATAACCAGACATCAGATTCTTGCTCAAATCAGGAGCATGATACACATCAGTTAAAGTGAGACACTTTTCAGAAGTAAACTTTAACAGAACACTTCCTTTTCCAAAGACATTAACCGGGTACTTATTTGCCATGTAGAGAAAAGTTGGTTCTTCTACTGCTTCATAGGTCTTGAAATTCACCTTATCTTTGCATACATGTCTTGTTGCCCCAGAATCAACCCACCAGTCATTGTCCTCTTGAATCATGTTGATTTCAGATATCATGGCAATGAAGTTTTCATTGCCATAAGCCACTTTCCTTTGATAAGGATTCTGACCAGCCCTTGAACTACTAGAACCACCTTTCTTCTTTGGGCAATCTCGTTTCATGTGAGGACCACCACAAATCCAACAAGCAATTTTCGTTTGCTTGTTATTGTGATTTGGAATAAACTTGCCTTTTCTCTTTCTGTCTTTGCCCTGAAACTTAACCTTACCTTTGCCTTTACTGGATTGGCCTTCATCCACCACATGGACCACTTGGTCTTTGCCTTCTTCCTGTTTACAGAATTCTTCTTCTACACGAAGAGAGTTAGCCAATTCCTCCAGAGACATATCCTCTTTCTTATGCTTAAGGCTATGTTTAAATTCCGTCCATCCTAAGGGCAATTTATCAATGATAGTTGAAACAACAATAGTTTCATCCGTGTTCATGTTATGTTGTTTAAAATTACCAAGTATGCGTTCAACTTCATAGAATTGTTCCATCACCGATCTTGTGTCGGACATGGCATAACTATTAAATTGTGAAACAAGGAATTTCTTACTTGTAGCATCTTCACGCATATACCTTGCCTCCAATTGATCCCATAAGTCCTTTACAGACTCAACAGTTTGATATGTATCAAACAGCCCGTCCGACATACCATTGAGAATGTGACCACGGCACACATACTCATCATTTTCCCACTTGGCTCTAGCACGAGTTTCTTCAAGTGTTTCATCTTCCCTCTCTTGAGGGTGTGGTGTAGTCAGAACGTACACAACTTTCAGAGTGGTTAACAGGAAGTGCATCTTCTTCTGCCACCTTCGAAAATTGCCACCATTAAACTTGTCAAGTTTCATAAAATTCGTTGTCATCTCTCGAACGTTTGCCATAATAGTCTTAAGAATATTGAAACCGAGAGATTAAAGAACAAAAATGAAATTAAATTGTTGAAAAATGAGAGATTACTGATAACAACAATGAAACTGACCGATTCTTCAAGCATGCCAAAGCGTTGCCCTTAAGACTATTTTGCCCCTAAATAAGTGCTCCAGGGTAGATCGAACGTCTCAGGGATACTTAGAATCCATCTTTTGTGATTGCACTAAATCAACAAAAGATCTTATTGTATCAGTGTGGTTTTGTCTGAAGAACCACCATCTATTTATAGATGGATGGTAATGGTTGGATGAACCATTGCAACTACAATAGTAACTGTTGGACGGTTATAAAAATTGTAAACATTAATTACGAAAAAATTAAATTGATGAATCTGAAACAGACTCGCATGCGCGCACGTGTAAAGTGCTAAGTGCTAAGTCTTTGATTATATAAATATATATATCCTAACAATAGCCCACTAGCATATCAATGGCCCACTACTATTAGTTGGCCCAAACATCAATTTAATATCCAAGATAACTCTCTACTTATAAAGTAGAACAATTCTTCTTGTCCATCCAATGTGGGATATAACCTCCAACACATTGCTTAGGAAAAACTCCAACACCCCACAGAACAACAAACCCAAAAAACTATCTAGGAAGCAAAGGTTTGAAAAATCGGGTCACACACCAAACAACCAATCCATCTTCAGATCTTGTGAAAGCAAATTAGTAAACAAAATGCGACAAATACTCAACTAACTGAAAGTAAATGAGGCGGAGGATTTTACCCTGGTTCGGTTGCGAACAACATACTCCAGTATTCCAAGACGATCCACTAGAATCAAGGAGAACACATGAGCTTACACCAACACCTTCTTCTTCATACTCTTGTAAGTAATAACTTGGCAATTCCAAACCCCACAAATCTCACAAAGAATGAATAAGTGAAAGAGAAATACTAGAAGACCTAAGCTCTTCTAAACTCTACAAATCTCTTCGAAATCTCTCTCTCCTCTGGAAATGGCAGCAGCTTCACCTTGCTGAAAAACTTTGAGCCAGACCTCTCTTTTTCTCTGAACTAATGACAGCAACTACCCCCTTTCGTTACTTTTGTTTTTAGCTGAAAAAGGTAGCAGCTTGCTCTCTGCTCGCTGGGAAAATCAGCAGCATTAGCTCACAATTTTCCCTTTGTCCATCAGTCAAAGAGAAGGCCCAATGCATTTAATTCCCCAACAACTAAAGCAAGGTTCGGGCCCCATTGAGACTGTGCATGAGAGGACTTTTGCAGCACATGAAAATAACACTCTACCTTGCTAAAAAAGTTCCAACCCTCCATCCAAGCTCTACCTTGATCAAAACTCCATGTTCACTCCACGGACCTCCTCCTCGTCTCGGAATCCGCGCCATCCGACGCCACACTTAAGCCACCAAACATATCAAGCTCAAGCATGTCTTGAGCTTAATGGCAGGGACAGGCTTGGTGAACATGTCTGCTGGGTTCTTCTCAGTTCGGACCTTCTGAAGCTCAATCTGTTTGCTCTCCTCCTCTAGGAAGCAATCACGTACCTCTATGTGCTTCGTCCTCGAACTGTAAGCCCGATGTTTTACGAGATGAATAGCACTCTAGCTATTGCTAAAGACCAACGAAAATCTATGTGGCATCCCCAAATCCTCAAACAGACATCCCAAATACTTGGCCTCCTTCACCGATTCCACTGCAACAATCAACTCGGCCTTTGTGGTTGACAACGCAACCACCGACTGTAAGACAAATCGCCATGACACTTCTGTAGTGCCCAACATAAACACGTAACCTGTGGTCGATCTCCGCATGTCCCTGTCGCTAGCATAATCAGAATCGCAATATCCTGTCAGCACCACACCGTGATCTCTGCCAAAGTGTAAACCTACTCCAACTGTGCCTCGCAGATATCGTAATATCCACTTGATGGCATGTCAATGCTCCTTGCCGGGGGTTTTCCATATATCTACTCACTACTCCCACAGCCAGTGCGATATCTGGACGCGTGCAAACCATCGCGTACATCAAGCTCCCAACAGCACTAGCATATGGCACCTGAGACATAGCATTCTTCTCATAAACGGTGCTCAACGACTGCAACACCGAAAGCTGAAAGTGTTTTTCAAGATGTGTCCCCACGGGCTTGGCACTCTCCCTATAACGGACAAGCGCCTTCTCAATATATCCCTTCTACGACAACCTCAGCTCACCCTTCCTCCTATCCCGGGATATTTCCATCCCTAGGATTTTTTTCGTCGGGCCCAAATCATTCATATCAAACTCCTTGACCAACTTCACCTTTAGCTTCTTGACCTCTGATACATTTGAGGATGCAATCCACATGTTTTCAACATAAAGTAGGAGGTAGATGTGTGAGCCATCATCCAATGTGCGCACATATACACATTGATCCTTCACACTCTGCTCAAATCCTACACCCATCAAGAAGCTATTAAATCGCATGTACCACTGTCTGGGTGACTGATTCAACCCATACAAGGATTTATTCAACCTACAAACCATCCTCTCCTTTCCTTCCATCATGAACCCCCCTGGTTAGTGCATGCAAATCGCCTCATTCAAATCACCGTGCAAAACAGCGGTCTTGACATCGAGTTGCTCTAACTCCATGTCCATAGATGCAACTAGAGCCAACAAAATACGAATGGAAGTGTGTCTTATCACCGAAGAAAATATCTCATTGTAGTCATCTCCCTTCCTCTGTGCAATCCCCTTGGCCACTAGCATTGCTTTGTACCGTACATCACCACCATCTTTGGTCGAGCTTTCTTTGACTTGTAAATCCACCTACATCCAATGGCACGCTTCTTATGTGGTAGAGGCACTAACTCCCATATGTCATTGTGGTGGAGAGACTCAATCTACCATAGCTCCATGCCAACTCATCGCATCACTCGAGCTAATGGCTTCACTGTTGGTCATTGACTACTCGTACTCAATGTTCAAGGCATATGATGCCATGTCATCAAAGGAGAACGTCGTGTAATCCCAAGCTCCAAGTATCTCGGGTGCATTTTTAGTTTGCTTGGACCTCCGCATCTCATCTGCAACAAATTCATCATGCACCTGAGCTTGGACGGGCGTTTGCATATGGTCCTCACCATCATCATGTCCCGCAACGGGGACCTCGACCATCGGCTCATTGCCAGGTTGCCTCTGGAATGGGATCATGAGATCAATCATCTCTGGCACGGTCTCCACAGGTGACTCGTCCCCCTTCGAATGAGTATGCTTCGTCCTAAGCATCACAGACTTATCGAAGGTGACGTGTCTACTCAAGATCGCCTTGCGACCGACCAGGTCCCACAAGCATATCCTTTCACGCTATCGCCATATCCGAGGAAAATATACTTCTTGGCCATCGGATCTAACTTGTCTCCCCTCTCATGTGCATATGTCGGGCAACCCACGATGTGTAGATAGGAGTAATCACCAACTCATCCACTTCACTTCTCTTCAGGCATTTGTAATGAATAGCCGTCGATGGAACTCGGTTCACTATATGCACATGTGTCGTGAGAATCTTACCCCAAAATTCCTTCTCCAATCCGACCGAGTGCCTCAAGCATCGCACTCTCTCCGACAATGTCCTGTTCATCCTCTTTACAACCCTGTTCGACTACAGATCACCTGGTGTAGTAAAGTAATGTCGAATCCCATGGGATCTACAGAATCATGTGAACTCCCTCAAGGTGTAATCCCCTCCGTTATTGGATCTAAGGACTTTCACCACCTTTTCGGTTTGCTTTTCTACCATGGCTTTCCATTGCTTGAACATCCTGAAAGTTTCGTCCTTTGAATTCATCAAGTACATCCAAATCTTCCGAGAGAAATCATCGATGAAGAGGACATAGTATCTAGCACCACCTCCTGACGCTACATGACACAGTTCCTGCACTTCAGAATGTATGTAATCCAAGGGACCTTGGCTAGAGTGCACCCCTGTATTGGACTGCACCTTTTTCTTTTTATTGTACACACAGCTTTCACAAAACTCCACACTTTCATCACTAGCTCGAATCAATTTTCTTCGGCAGAGAACATCGAGGGTCGTGTCACACGGGTGACCAAAACGATAATGTCATAACTTTGTTGAATCTCCGTCACTCAAGCTAGTAGAGGTGGCATTGGCTTCGCCTTCTAATGTGGTACCTTGTAGGGCATATAAATTCCCTACCTTTCTTCCTTCATCACCACCATGTCACCTTTGGCTACCCTTAGCTGGCCATTCTCTACAACTTCCATCCAACATTATCCAACATACCACTGGATATCAAGCTCTTCTTGAGATCAGGCACATGTTTAACATCGACAAGGATACACACGATCCCATCGTGCATGCGGATCCGAACAGCTCCAATATCTGATGTCTTACACGACGCACTGTTCCCCATGAGAATAGAGCCTCTGTCTTCTTGGAAACGGTAAGTGGAAAACCAACTCCGACGTGGAGTCATATGAAAGGAACATCCGATGTCCATCAACCACGCAACTTGTGCCTCACCAGACACCCCCACTGTGAACATATCTGGAGCTCTACCACTTTCACTGTGGCCTATGTCATCACGGATATGCATGTCCTCTAATCCCAATGAAGCGGAACCGAAAGCTTCCTTATCTTTCTTCCCAAACCTATTGGGGCATTGGTTCCTCCAATTGCCTCTCTACTTAAATTTAAAACATGATCTGTCCTTCCTATCACGAGAATGTCAGCCTTCTTCTTGAAGTAGCCTTGACCTCCTCTCATGTCATGTCTCCCTCTAACATACAATACTTCATCACGGTTTCCTCTAAAGTCTCTACCTTGGACATTCTCACATAGCATCTCGGTATGGAGTGCCACATTCGCCTCTTCCACGGTGAGCATTGTTCATCCATAAATCATGGACCGAACAAATTGGGAGAACTCCTCGGTCAACGAACATAACAAGATCACCGATTTTTGCTCATCGTCGATCTTGACCTCCATATCCCGCAACTCCATCACAATCCAATTAAATTCATTTATATGGTCCTTCGCCGCGGATCCGGGATTCATTTTCAAAGTGTGCAGCTGCTGTAATAAGTAGAGGTGTCTTGCAAAAGATTTTTTTTCATATACAACCCCTTTAGCTTCTTACATATATCATTGGTTGTAGCCTCATCTAACACCTCTCTCAATACTGTGTCGACTAACGATAACTGTATGGCGCTATACACCTTTCTCTCCATCTCGACCCTCTGTGATGACATCATATCCTTATCAATGGTTTCCTCATTGAACACAATCTGAAAACATTCCGTCTGTCTCAAATAATTTTTTACCCTCGATTGCCATAACCTAAAATCATTAAGGTCGATGAACCTCTCAATGTTGAGTGATGCCAAACTAACCATTTTTGCTACACAATTTCTCCACAAATAACCGAGAGCTCTGATACCACTTGTTGATAAAAAATTGTTGGGAACCCTGCTAAACAACAAATCCTAACAACTAGCTAGGGAGATAAGGCTTGACAAATTGGGTCACATAACACACCAAACAACAAATCCCTCTTCGGATCTTGTGAGATCAAATTAGTAGAAGAAATGCGACAAATACTCAACAAACTGAAAGTAAATGAGGCGGAGAATTTTACCCAGGTTTGGTTGAGAACAACATACTCCAGCATTTTGAGACGATCCACTATAATCAAGGAGAACACACAAGCTTACACCAACACCTTCTTCTTCACTTTCTTGTGAGTAATAACTTGGAAATTCCAAGCCCCCCACAAATCTCACAAATAAAGAAGAAGTGAAAGAAACACTAGAAGACCTAAGCTCTTCTAAACTCTCCAAATCTCTTAGAAATCTATCTCTCCTCTGGAAATGGCAGCAGCTTCACCTTGCTGAAAAACTTTCAGCTAGCACTCTCTTTTCTCTAGACTAATGACAACATCTACCCACTTTCTTTCCTTTTGTTTTCAGTTGAAAAAGGTAGCAGCTTGCTCTCTGCTCGCTGTGAAAATGAGCAGCATTAGCTCACAATTTTTTCCTCTGTTCGTCAATCAAAGAGAAGGCCCAATGCATTTAATTCCACAACAACTAAAGCTGGGTTCGGGCCCCATTGAGACCGTGCATGAGAGGACTTTTGCGGCACACGAAAATAACAAAAGTTAGCAATAGGACTCTGACGCGTGTTCATATTTCACCTTTTGCACACGCTCTTCATCTTGTTTTCATATGCGTTTCATCTCATTCCATGTTGTATATATCACATTTTGGTTCATATTGACTATTGGTTGTATTGTTTGTATTTTAGGTAAATGTCAGCATTTTGATGTCTTCTGGAGTCGACCTTGCATGTCGGGACCAAAGCACGCTTATACGACAAAGGTCCAATGGCTAAAGATGAGGATTTGAAGTTTTGGAGTTTCACCCGGTCGTGTGGATAAGCCACCCGATCGGTTCGTATCATGGTATCAGTCTTGCGCTCCACCCGGACAACACAGTGCGCCACCCGATCGGGTGGATGATCGGATGGTGAGAAGACAGAGTGGCATTCATGGGAGAGCTTCCCAACCGATCGGGTCATCTCCTCGGGTAATTTTGGGGACGAACTCACCCGACCGGTTGACACTTCAACCGATCGGGTGGCCTTTTCTTCCCCTTTCATGCACTGTTGATGCATTCATTGAAGATCTTCTATCATTCCAGTGAGATTTTAGATAATCTCTTATTTTTTAACATCTGTATCTTCGTTAGCTTTCTAACGATAGGTCGCATGCCCAAATCCGATTTTTCTACATTTTTCTGGAATTTTCTGAGCGCAGATGGGTGCTGAAATTCTAGGCTGTCTGGAATTTGAACTTCAACCGATCGGGTGGGCTATCCAACCGATCAGGTGAGTCCATTTTTAGCAGTTCAGTGTCTCTGTTTGTTTCCACCCGATCGGTTGAACTTCCAACCGATCGGGTGGCCCCTTTTCAGCAGTTTTAGTGGGGCTTGGACTCGAACTGTTAGGGTTTTGTGGGGGCCTATAAATATGAGATGTTGGATGACTTGTAAAGGGTTCCCCTCTATTTTCCAGGAGCTTTTCAGCCCCTTTCATGGGAGCCTTAGATTAGTTTAGATTAGGGTTTCTCTTTCAATAAATCTTGTAATGGATTGATGGATTCAAATGCAAGATAAGTATTTCTTTTCTTATTTCCATTGCTTTGTGTTATTTTCAATAAGCTTGATGATGAATGTTTGTTTGCATTTATTATTGCTTGCTATCATGTTCTTCATCATTGAGTAGTTCTTGATGAACCCTAATATGGGTTAGAGTAGGATTGATGCTTGGGATGTTTTATTTGACTTGATTGCATGGCAAGTGTTTCATGTAATGTGTCAATGTGGATGTCTAGCAATCTATGTCAATGTGGATGTCTAGCAATCTGAGACCAACCCGTATGGCAACACACTAGATGAAGTTGGGGGTTGGGCTCCGGATGCTTATCCCGTCAAGATCCGCTTTGATGTATTGCTAGGAATCACATTCGACCTATTTGGCCATTAGGGTTATGCTAGGGTGTTTCATTGTCATCGGCGGGAGAAAGACCGCCTTTGACCGTCGGGCCAAGAGGAAATAAAACGAGAGTTTGATCCTCTAGCCATAGCTCACGTCCTAGCGTTGACATCGAGTCCTTGCACGTGGGAACAACTTGGACGAAATGTTGGGAGCTATCATTGTGGCCTTAATGCTCTCGATTGTAGAGGGTGTTGGACATGGGAATGCCCACCGTCCAAAACCGGGTAGATGGGGCACTAGGTACCACCTTTTGGGGCACCGATCGGAATATCGGGCCCATGGGGCACCGACCGGAATATCGGGCGTATCATCATGGGCACTGACCGGAATATCGGGCCCATGGGGCACTAGGTACCACCTTTTGGGGCAATGTCTCACCCTGGGTCGAGTCGAATACCAAGTGTCATGAGTGCTCTAGCCCTTGTTAGCGGCGATTCATTTCTTGTCTTTTTCATTTCTTTCCTTTATTCATACACTACCCACTCGTATCATCCACGTAGCTCTCACACAACCTAGGCGAGGCTAGTAGCCTTCAAGCCATCCACCTCCCTGTGTTCGATATACCCGCATCCTACACTAACCGCGCACTTGCGGTAAAATGACCCCTCACCTTGATCATAAACGGGGCGACGGTCAAGTTTTTGGCGCCGTTGTCGGGGAGGCATTCGGTTTGATATTAGCTTAGTTTAGGTTCGTTAGACTACGCATAAAAACATTAAAAAACAAAAAAACAAATACAATAACCAATAAATTTTTTCCCTCCACCATATTTTGCATTATCTTTTTATTTTTCTCATGTACTATTGACGCTCCTCTCGAGTTTTCTATTTGTGTTGTGCAGATATATATTTGCTTGCAATGTGGAATTCTTGTTCCAATGCTCTAGTGGGAGGAACAGGTTCAGACTCCACATGGTATATTCGATAGTCTTATCAACATCGTCAAGAATTTAAAGAAATATCATGCTACTCTGGTGAAAATTAATCTTGATATCTGACCATAGCTTGAAGTTGTAATGGAACCATTTAAGGATGATAGATTGAATGATCTTTGATTTGCAAGATAAGAATATTGGAGGTGTTACGACCTAAAGATCATAGGAGCCCGACTCCCGCCCGGATCCGCTAACATACCCCCATTAACTCACCATTTCACAAAAGGGCCGCCGCCCCGAAAATCCGGGGCATCGTGAAGACAGGCGCGCCTTGCAGCGTTCCTCGAACCGGCCGAGGCGAACAATCGCGACCGGCCGAGGCGAACAACCGCCGCCGCCCGACCAGCCGGGGTAGCGTGCTTGGGGACGCTTGGGTAGCTAGGCCAGGCCTATTGACGGGCGAGGACGTATCCTTCCGTAACGGCCGGACAACCCCCGATCGGAACGGCCCGCCTGACTCCCGCGAACCGCGGCGCCCAGAATGACAGCCAGACCTTTAGTTCGTCGTTAACGACAAACAGCCTAGGGTAAGGACACGACTGACACATACGTCACCCGACCGCCTGACAAAGCACCCCCCAAGCGGCTGACCCGTCCGACGGTTAGTGCTTTCGGCCCTGACATCCCGACAAAAGCACCCCTCGGCCGTTACGCCGCCTGACAGAAGCAGGTCAGAAACTCCTGTTCCTGATGTCCTTGTCCGAAGCTTCCGCTGGCACCCAAGCCAGCTCAGCACGCCTAGTCATCACCCGCCAGGTATAAATACCCCCTCTCCTCTTACGGAGGAGGGGTTGGAGAATTCTCTCTCATCTTCTATTATTCACACACGAGAGCAAAGGTCCTCCATATCTTTGTTCTCCCACCTATAGCTCGTCACGCGAGGCGGACACACAGTTAGTCCGGCCGGCGTGTCTAGCCCCCCTTTTAAGCCCTTTTACTAACTTAGGCATCGGATGGGCTAAGGGTTGAACCCCAACCCCGCCCTTTTGACGAGTTGTTCGTGCTGCAGGAGAGCTCGCCCCTTGACCAAAGTCAGCGTCAGCCCCCCGCCGTCCAACCTTCCTCAGCTGCGTCCGGTGAGATACGACCCCGTGAGCACCACCGGCAACGGATCCAACCTCTTCACCCCACCAGTCACTTGTAAAACAGCCTACATACACCCTCTTCTCCACATAACCATCGTGCCCTTGGTTCCCCATAATACAAATTCATTGTACGTGAGTTCCACCTCGTAACAATTGGCGCCGTCTGTGGGAACGAAGGGTCACACCCATGTTAGACTCCATGCCGATCCCGCGGAACCCTGACCACGGCAAGGATCCCTTGTGTCAAGAACCGCTCTCTCTACAAATCACCCCGGCGTCCGATCCCCTTCTGGGGGTGGGCGCCGAAACTGAGCATGCTTCAGCCCACGCCGTCCTGAAGAGCCCCGAGGCCGTTACTCAGGCCAGGGGGGGCAATCGGACGACTGGAACGGAGCCTCCGCCCGGCCCCTCAGAGCTCCAGAATGTAAGGCGGAACCTCCGCCTTCAGTTCGAGGAGGAGGGAGAAAACAAGGGGCTCGCCGAGGAGATTGCGGCCCAGCAACGACTCCTGGAAGAGGAGATGGAAGTTGCGCAGCGATGGAGGCGCCTGGCGAAGGCGGCCGCCGCGCAGAGGCGTTCGGACGAAGCGGCCGAGACCGCCCGAAGGGCCTACCAAGAGGAAGAGGCCGCTCGCCGCCACCTCCGCCTCATCGTCGCGGAGCGCGAGAGGCTAAGGAGAGAGAACCGGAGCAACCAAGAAATCCTGGACGAGACGACGGCGGGCCGGCGGCTCAGGGACGGGCGGGACCCGTTACTAAACAGGTCTCCACCCGGAGGAGGCAGCCCGCATCGCCAGCACCACCCCTCCGATACCCTGCGCGAGGAAGCCATTTGTCGACAACTACGCTTCCTCGCCGCCGAGCGCGAAAGGCTCCTCCGAGAGAATCAAGAACGGATGGGGGCCCGAGGAGAGCTGGCCGAGAGGCGCTGGTGCTGGGAGAACCGTAGCCCGCGACCCGTTGAATCCTCGACCAGGGGAAGGAGCTACTCCCCGGGGACAGAGGACCGTCGGCGGCCGAGGCGCGACCGAAGCCAGACCCCCGAATGGCGAAGAGGGGATGTGCCGGATCGCCCTACCTATCCGGAGGAGGCCACGCCGCTTGCACGATGGATCACGTCCGCCCCAAGGCCCGTAAGGTTCAAGCCCCCTCACTTGGCCACGTACAATGGGAGAGGCGACCCCCTCACACACGTGCAACAATACCGGGGGGCGATGGAGGCGCAGGATGTGGACGAGGCGTTCCTATGCCGACATTTCTCCCAAAGCCTGAGGGACACCGCGCTGGATTGGTATTTTGGCCTGCCCGCGAGATCCGTTGGGAGCTTTGGCTAGCTGTCCCACAAGTTCTGCCAAGAGTTCCGAGCCGGGCGGACGAAGAAGAAGCCCTTGGACTATCTCAGCACAGTAGTCCAAAGGGAAGGAGAGACGACGGGTAGATACCTCCGCCGCTTTCAGGAGGAAAGACGGGCGGTGGTGACATGTGGCGATGAGGTGCTTATGCTGGCCTTCAAGACGGGGTTGCGAACTCGGAGCATCCACAAATCCCTGCTCCGGGATCCGCCGACCGACTATGAAGCATTGGTGGCAATGACGGAAAGGCACGCGTTGGCCGAAGAGACTCTAGGTGCAAAGGCCGTATTCCCCCGGCGAAACCGTCCCAAGACGGACCCCGGCCACACCCTCGTCCGAGGCAGGAAGAGAGGGGCCGAGATCACGGTCAAATGT
This sequence comes from Scilla litardierei, assembly GCA_030789695.1. Classification (NCBI taxonomy): domain Eukaryota; kingdom Viridiplantae; phylum Streptophyta; class Magnoliopsida; order Asparagales; family Asparagaceae; genus Scilla; species Scilla litardierei. The sequence goes on from CM061132.1 coordinate 112,049,763, forward strand.
ACCGACAGCGGCGGGAGCCGCCCGAGCCTCGCCCACAAGATCGCCTAGGCCCGGTGCGCGGGCTCGCCCCGGCTCGGGGGCCCCCCGGAGTCATCCCAAGACAAGAAGGCCCCCTACAGGTGCCTTACACGCGACTCAATGCCCCCATGATGGAGGTGCTGGCCGCGGCGACAAGGGCCGGGTTACTGCTGGAGCCTCCCCGGGAGATGAGGACAGACCCGGCAAGGCGAGACCCCCGGAGATACTGCCGTTATCACCGGGACCACGGCCACGACACCGACCGTTGTTACTCCCTCAAGAGAGAGATCGAGCGACTGATCCAGGCGGGTCACCTGGGGAACTTCGTCGCGGGAAGGCGGGGGGCAGCAGGAGATAGAGCCCCCCGGAGGAGGGGGGACGGGAACCGCCGGCGGACCGCGATAAGGAGGAGCCACGCCCCCCCAAGGGCGGTCATGCGAATTGAGATGATAACTGGAGGGTCTTCCTCGGCGGGACGGGCGCCCGCAATCCCGGGGCCCGGAGCCCGACAGGTGATGGTGGCGGCCACCGGCCGTCGACCGAAGCGAAGAAGGACACACCGACCCCCCATCACCTTTACCGAGGAGGACTGGCTGGGGACACGGAGCCAGGACAATGACGCTCTCGTCATCGAGGCTCGGATCGGGGCGATGGACGTCGACCGTCTCCTGATTGACACTGGTAGCTCCTGCGACATCTTGTTCCTGTCAACGGTCGAGAGGATGGGGTGGGGGCGTGCAGACCTAGAGCCCTATGTGGGCCCTGTTGCTGGCTTCACTGGCCACGCGATCCCCACTGAGGGAACGATCACCCTGCCCATGACCCTGGGGGAAGAACCGAGGGTCGTGACCAAGGAAGCACTTTTCGTCATCGTCGACGTCGCGTCGGCGTATAACGAAATCATAGGGCATCCATATATGACGGCCATCGAGGCGCTCCCCAGCCTGCAACATCAGACGATGAAGTTACGGACCCGCGGGGGGTGGGACAGGTGCGGGGAGGACGGGAGGTGCCCGGAGACCACAACCAGGCGCCATCCCTGCCTAGGAGCCCGAGGCGGCCCCTGACGGCTCTCATCCCTGACGAGAGGGAGGACTTCTGCGACCAGCGGCCGACCCCGGCAGAGGAAGTGGAGGAGGTCCCAGTGGCCTCGGACGAGGAAAAAACCGTCTCCGTCGGGACGAAACTCCCGTCCGCATTGAGGACGGCCCTCGTTGCCTTGCTCCGAGAAAACGCGGACATATTCGCGTGGTCACCCACAGACATGCCCGGGGTGGACCCGAGAGTAATCTCCCACAGGTTGAATGCAGACCCGGAAGCCCGACCTGTTCGACAGAAGAAGAGAAGTGCAGGGGGCGAAAAGAAGAGGGCGGCTGAGGAAGAAGTAGAGCGACTCCTCGAGGCCAAATTTGTTCGGCCGGTGGACTACCCCGACTGGCTCGCCAACGTCGTTCTGGTGAAGAAGCCCAGTGGGAAGTGGCGCATGTGCGTCGACTTCACCGACCTCAACAAGGTATGCACGAAGGACAGCTTCCCTCTGCCCAGAATCGACCACTTGGTGGACCAGGCGTCCGGCTATGAGTTGTTGAGCTTCATGGACGCCTTCTCGGGGTACAACCAGATACCGATGGCGGAGGAAGATGAGGAGAAGACATCTTTTGTCACCGATAAAGGCACCTTCTGTTACACCAAGATGCCCTTCGGATTGAAGAACGCCGGGGCGACCTATCAACGAATGGTGGACCGAATATTCGGCCCTCAGGTGGGACGAAACTTGGAGGTCTACATCGACGACATGCTGGTAAAGAGCGGAAGGGCCCCCGACCACCTCACCGACCTGCAGGAAACCTTCCAGAGGGTCCGCCGGTACAACCTGAGGCTAAACCCCGCGAAGTGTATCTTTGGCGTGCAATCGGGAAAATTCCTGGGCTTCATGATAACGAAGCGGGGAATCGAGGTGAACCCCGACAAGGTGACGGCCCTCATCGGTATGACGGAGCCCCGGATGATCCGGGACTTGCAGCGAGTGAACGGCCGGATCGCTGCTTTAGGGCGATTCCTGTCGAAATCGGCGGAGAAATCGCTCCCTTTCTTCAGGGTCTTGCGCACAGCCTTGGGCGAAGCTAAAGATCAAAGGAAGGTGATCCCGTGGGATGACGACTGTGCACGGGCGTTCGCGGAGCTGAGAGCATACCTACAGAGCCCACCGCTCCTCGCACGGCCGGAGGAGGGCGAACCCCTGGGGTTGTACCTGGCGACCACCGAGGGGGCCGTTAGCTCCGTCCTGATCAAGGAGGAAGGAGGAGTGCAACGCCCCGTTTACTATGCCAGCCGGATCCTCCGGGAGGCGGAGACTCGTTACAGCCCTATCGAGAAAGCCGCCTACTGCCTAGTCACCACGGCCCGAAAGCTCCGACCCTACTTCCAGGCCCACCCCATAATCGTCCACACCGACATGCCCCTCGAAAAGAACCTGAAAAGGCTGGAGCGGTTAGGGAGGATGCTCAATTGGAGCGTCGAGCTCAGCGAGTTCGACATAACGTACAAAGCCCGGACGGCAATCAAGGGCCAAGCGCTGGCCGACTTCGTGGTGGAATGCACCACGGAAGTCCCGCCGGGGGACCGGACGGAGCTCCCATCGGTGACCACGTCCCCATGGAGGATCGAGGTGGGTGAACCCTCAGCACCCTCCCCGACGACAGCGGGCGAATTATGGAGCATCCACGTCGACGGCTCCGCAACAGGCTCCGGGACAGGAGCAGGTATAGTCATTCAGACCCCGGATGGATGTTCGCTGGAGTACGCCCTGCGCTTCAGCTTCCCAGCCACCAACAATGTCGCGGAATATGAAGCCGCGGTTAACGGGTTGAAGCTCGCTAGGGCGGTGGGGGCGACGAACGTGTTGCTCCTGAGTGACTCCCGCCTCGTCATCCAACAGATCCTGGGGGGCTTTGAAGCCGGAGAGGAAACAATGAAGCGATACCTAAATCGCATCCAGATCGAACTCCGTAAGTTCAAGAAAGCGGACGTCCAACACCTACCCCGCTCCAGCAACCTCCGGGCGGATGCCCTGTCTAAACTGGCTTCCTCGTCGGCGGCCGAGATCGGGAAGGCAATCTACGTGGAAAGCCTGATGACGCCAACCATCGACGAAGGAGAGCTGATGTGTGCAGACACGAGGACGTCATGGATGACCCCCATTATGAAGTACCTAGAGACGGGCGAGCTACCCGAGGAACGGATGCTGGCAAAACAGGTGGAAAGGCGGGCCCTATCATTCGCACTTCTTGACGGAGTGTTGTACCGCCGCCGCTGTGCCAATTTCGACGTCCTGCCCTACCTGAAATGCTTGGGCCCGGAGCAGGCTGAGCAAGTCATCCGCGAAGTACATGAAGGCTTCTGCGGAAACCACCATGGCGGGCGCACCATCGCCCACAAAGTAATGCGCCAAGGATACTACTGGCCGACGATGATCCGGGATGCGGTACAGTACGTCAAGAAATGCGAGGCATGCCAGAAGTTCTGCCGGCGGACGACTGCACCTCCGGCCAACCTGATGCTCATGACCTGATGCCCATCTTAAGCCCGATCCCCTTCGCCAAGTGGGGGCTCGACATCCTGGGGCCGTTCCCAAAGGCCTCCGGGGGAAGGAAATATCTAGTCGTCGCCGTGGACTACTTCACGAAATGGGTCGAGACAGAGCCGCTGGCGCGAATCACGTGGACGGACATGAAGGGCTTCATCTGGCAATCCGTCATATGCCGCTTCGGGATCCCCCGCTCCATTGTCACGGATAATGGAAAGCAGTTCGATTGCAAGGGCTTCCGCGACTTCTGCTCGGGCTGGGGAATCAAACTCCAGTTCGTGTCAGTCGCCCACCCACAGTGCAACGGGATGGCGGAGGCCGTGAATAAATGTATCTTGAACCCAATGAAGAAGAAGGTCGACGCCGCTCTGGGGGCTTGGGTCGACGAGCTGCCGGGAATCCTATGGTCTTATCGTACCACCCACAAGGCCTCGAGCGGGGAAAGCCCCTTCGTGCTAGCATACGGGTCAGAGGTGGTCGTTCCTGTGGAAATCGGCGAGGAAACACTCCGGCTAAAGCTCTTCGACGAAGAAAGGAACGGAGAAGGGCTCGGCCTCAGTCTTGAGTTGATAGACGAGGTACGAGACCGGGCCCTGACTAGCCTCGTCAAACACAGCCAGAAGATGGCACGGTATTACGACTCCCGGGTGAAACCGCGGACATTCAGGATCGGCGATTTGGTCCTCCGGGATGCCACCTTCCGCCCCGAGACTGCGCAGCGGGGAAAGCTGGCCGCCAAATGGGAGGGGCCCTACACGGTCATCGATATTGTCGGACCGGCCACGTACATCCTGGCTACCCCCGAAGGGAACGAACTGGCCCACCCTTGGAACGTGAAACATCTGCTAAAATTCTACCAATAGCTGTGAGTTTTTCTTTTTTTTCGCGCAATATACACATCCACTCGTTTTTCCCCAACATTGTTGTTCCTACACAAGTTTTGCAGTTCGCAAAAAATCCGAACTTCTGGGGCAGGGCCAACCCTAGCCACCCAAACCAGAGAAGGGCACGGGCCGGGCTACGCACCCGCTCCCCACCTCAAGAACTCTGGGGCAGGGCCAACCCTAGCCACCCAAACCAGAGAAGGGCACGGGCCGGGCTACGCACCCTCTCCCCCCCTCAAGAACTCTGGGGCAGGGCCAACCCTAGCCACCCAAACCAGAGGTGGGCACGGGCCGGGCTACGCACCCGCTCCCCCCCTCCGAACCTCTGGGGCAGGGCCAACCCTAGCCACCCAAACCAGAGAAGGGCACGGGCCGGGCTACGCGCCCGCTCCCCCCCTCCGAACCTCTGGGGCAGGGCCAACCCTAGCCACCCAAACCAGAGAAGGGCACGGGCCGGGCTACGCACCCGCTCCCCCCCTCCGAACCTCTGGGGCAGGGCCAACCCTAGCCACCCAAACCAGAGAAGGGCACGGGCCGGGCTACGCACCCGCTCCCCCCCCCTCAAGAACTATGGGGCAGGGCCAACCCTAGCCACCCAAACCAGAGAAGGGCACGGGCCGGGCTACGCGCCCCTCCCCCCCCTCAAGACCTCTGGGGCAGGGCCAACCCTAGCCACCCAAACCATAGGTGGGCACAGGCCGGGCTACGCGCCCGCTCCCCCCCTCCAGACCTCTGGGGCAAGGCCAACCCTAGCCACCCAAACCAGAGAAGGGCACGGGCCGGGCTACGCACCCGCTCCCCCCCTCCAGACCTCTGGGGCAGGGCCAACCCTAGCCACCCAAACCAGAGAAGGGCACGACTGGGCTACGCGCCCGCTCCCCCCCTCCAGACCTCTGGGGCAGGGCCAACCCTAGCCACCCAAACCAGAGAAGGGCACGGGCCAGGCTACGCGCCCGCTCCCCCCCTCCAGACCTCTGGGGCAGGGCCGACCCTAGCCACCCAAACCAGAGAAGGGCACGGGCCGGGCTACGCGCCCGCTCCCCCCCTCCAGACCTCTGGGGCAGGGCCAACCCTAGCCACCCAAACCAGAGAAGGGCACGGGCCGGGCTACGCGCCCGCTCCCCCCCTCCAGACCTCTGGGGCAGGGCCGACCCTAGCCACCCAAACCAGAGAAGGGCACGGGCCGGGCTACGCGCCCGCTCCCCCCTCCAGACCTCTGGGGCAGGGCCAACCCTAGCCACCCAAACCAGAGGTGGGCACGGGCCGGGCTACGCGCCCGCTCCCCCCCTCCAGACCTCTGGGGCAGGGCCAACCCTAGCCACCCAAACCAGAGAAGGGCACGGGCCGGGCTACGCGCCCGCTCCCCCCCTCCAGACCTCTGGGGCAGGGCTAACCCTAGCCACCCAAACCAGAGAAGGGCACGGGCCGGGCTACGCGCCCGCTCCCCCCCCCCCTCCAGACCTCTGGGGCAGGGCCAACCCTAGCCACCCAGACCATAGAAGGGCACGGGCCGGGCTACGCGCCCGCTCCCCCCCTCCAGACCTCTGGGGCAGGGCCAACCCTAGCCACCCAAACCAGAGAAGGGCACGGGCCGGGCTACGCGCCCGCTCCCCCCCTCCAGACCTCTGGGACAGGGCCAACCCTAGCCACCCAAACCAGAGAAGGGCACGGGCCAGGCTACGCGCCCGCTCCCCCCCTCCAGACCTCTGGGGCAGGGCCAACCCTAGCCACCCAAACCAGAGAAGGGCACGGGCACGGGCTACACGCCCGCTCCCCCCCCCTCCAGACCTCTGGGGCAGGGCCAACCCTAGCCACCCAAACTAGAGGTGAGCACGGGCCGGGCTACGCGCCCGCTCCCCCCCTCCAGACCTCTGGGGCAGGGCCAACCCTAGCCACCCAAACCAGAGAAGGGCACGGGCCGGGCTACGCGCCCGCTCCCCCCCCCCCTCCAGACCTCTGGGGCAGGGCCAACCCTAGCCACCCAGACCAGAGAAGGGCACGGGCCAGGCTACGCGCCCGCTCCCCCCTACAGACCTCTGGGGCAGGACCAACCCTAGCTACCCAAACCAGAGAAGGGCACGGGCCGGGCTACGCGCCCGCTCCCCCCCCCTCCAGACCTCTGGGGAAGGGCCAACCCTAGCCACCCAAACCAGAGAAGGGCACGGGCCGGGCTACACGCCCGCTCCCCCCTCCTCCCTCCAGCCCTCGGGGGCAGGGCCAACCCGAAAGGGACCACGTACCCATAACTCTCGGAAAGTCAAAAGGGAACATGGGCACACGAACCGGGACGAAATGGCATCAGTTCCCGAGTCGGCGGCCCCGATGGGACTCGACGAAACGAAAGGACGCTCGGAAAAACACGCTACCATTAATAATGCGCTCTAAAAGAGGACCCGTGAGAGCCACCTGGCAAAGGCGGTTTCCCACGGGTGCGAATTCGAGGAGCCCATTAATAATGCCAACTCTGCGCAATAAATAAGGGAGAAACCGTCAGCGAGATCTCCCTATAAAGACGCCACACCCCCTTCTGAAAGAAGGAGAAACCATCAGCGAGATCTCCCTATAAACACGCCACTCCCCCTTCTGAAAGTACGAGAACCGGCAGACATGAAAAACCGCCATTTGATCCCCCCACCCACCGGATAACGAGCCGAGATAAATCACCCTAACAAAAGAGAGGTCACCGGCCATCAATGGTTCCCGCCGCCCAGGGCGGCGGTGCCTACATCTCCAGCACCGCCAACAGGATATTCCACTTACAAACGGATCGCCAACCGGATATTCCGCTTACACAAGCGAAATCCACCTTTCACGCCTCCGTCCCCTAAACGAGGACGAGTCGGGGAAAGAATGGCATCCGTTCAAAGCCGACTGGGCAGGCGAGAGCCCCCAGCACTAGCCGGCCAGTACCTCCCCGCCCTCGACCTCCGGCCGAGGACCACGGAAAGGCTGCATCCCCGACAAGCCCAAACGGCGAGTCCTGGCGTGTCAGCTCGCCCATGCACCATCGGGCACCGAACCCCACTCTCAAACCGAAGCAGCGAGACACAGGGCGGCGGGAGGCGGCCCGATGCTCAAGAACCTCCCCAAGGAGCAAGCCTCAGCAAGACGGCTTCCCTTCTCAGCGCCTCTTCCGGACCAAGGAAAACCCTGTCCGCGGCAGGAGATGACGAAGCAACGGGGGGACGGAGGCCCGATCGCCAAAGAGACCTCGCAACACTTCAGAACAGAAGGCGACCAATCGCCTCCGCGCCAAAATCGGCTCCAGTCAAAACGGGCCCGCACGGCCCTCGGTGACTCCTAGATCCGGAGGTCATTAGGCCCATACGACCGGGCGAGGACAGCTATAAAGCCCCTCCCCGAGCTGGATCTGACCCCACAACGGGCGATGAACTAAGAACTCATGTACAAGCTGTAGCTCAGCTCTTACATATTTAAATAAAAACATTCTTCTTCATATGCTCAGATTTTGTCGGAGAAAACCATAGCGGGTAGCTATCTCCCGGCCACGTGCCGAGCGAGCAACTCGCTACCCCCGCCTACCTTGCGTAGGCCTTCTAGGAGACCTACGTCCACAGCTCGAACCCCGCGATGCTACGATTGGAAACCAGCCCCTCCCCCCCCGCTCCCTGAAAGTCACCGACACAGGGAGAGAGATACCCGGGGGCCCGCCCTACATAACAGGTTCGGCCCGAGATCTAATTACTGTAGGACGGCGGGTCTCACCCCGCACCCCTTCGCCGACTCCCCGCCCCGCCCAAAGGCAACACAAGCCGACAACATCCCCTTCCCTGAGACCTAGCGATCTCGGACACAGGAATGGTGGGGGCATAATTAGGAATTGTGTAACGCCATCAAGAAGCCTAGTCACGTGACCCGGCACGGACCGGTCACAAGGCAGAGGCCGCGAAATAGGCGCCCAGTCCAGACAGAGCAGCAGCCCTGTCCCGTCAAAGCAGCGCCACGATGCGGCGAAAGGACGATTGGACTACACGCCATCAGCAACAACACGCCCCCCGAGAGGCCAGAGTGCCAGATACCGCCAGGGAAAAGAGATTCCCAAAGCGCAGGATTCCGCGAAGCCTATTAACGGCACTAATCCCCCGCATTACCCAAGAAAAACTCTTCCACATAATCTCGCTATAAATACCCCCCAGAGGTCAGGGTAAAGGCGGAAGAGACGTTGAGGATTCCCCTCCCCTCACTCTGGACATAAAACGGCCCTAAACGCCCCCACCGAGCTACGAAAAGAGCCGACAGCCTCCGACGGACCTCACTTCCCCCTACGATGGGCGTCACAGCCCCGCCACCTCCGACAGGATATTCCCCTTACACGCGGAAAGCCCCGCCCGCCAGCTTGCCTCCTGCTTGTTACTGTATCAAAAGGCGGGTCCAGACGGCCGTCCGCGTGCCGCAACACCCCAATTAACGCCGTCACCTTCTGCGATCCCCACAGGGTGTCGGGGGGGAAACCCCCCAACTGCTCTCCCAGCGGCGCCGCCACCGCCCCCTCGTCCTCGGCCCCCCTGGGGTTCCCCCTCGGAGCGCTTGGTCCCCGGCAAGGCCGAACGACCCTCCAGCACGACGACAGCGAGGCAGAGCGCGAGGAAGCGATGAAAGGGAAAGGAAGAGGGTCCTCCCCCCCCCGAAGGCTAAACCCTCACGACATAAGGGAAGACCGCCACGACGCGGGGATCTGCTCCTCCTGACGGAGCGAACAACCAATGAGGATAACCCTCCGTCCCAACCACCGGTTGACCCACATCTTCTAATATTATTGTAATATCACTTAGACCTCCGATAAAGATTGGTGTATAATGTTCCCCCTTTCGGACTCCTCCCCCTAAGCCCAAGCGCACATCAGCGGAAGGATTCACCGGGCACGCCCCGGCTGAAGTTCCGCAAAAACTACAAACGCGTCCGATGAACGCCTCTCAACGAGAACCCTAGCGTTCTCAAAAAATCGAGCTCCCTCTAAATCCGACCCAATAACCGCCAACAACGACACCTCGTTATAGCGGGACACACCCCGCAGGACCAGCATCCCCCCTAAGCTTGAATCCAAGCCCGGGTAACGTTAAAAGATAATGCCGCGGTAGCGTTACGCCATCCGAGACGAACCGGGCTTCCGCCTCGCACTCGAATGCCGGGGGCAATTGTTACGACCTAAAGATCTTAGGAGCCCGACTCCCGCCCGGATCCGCTAACATACCCCATTAACTCACCATTTCACAAAAGGGCCGCCGCCCCGAAAATCCGGGGCATCGTGAAGACAGGCGCGCCTTGCAGCGTTCTCCGAACCGGCCGAGGCGAACAATCGCGACCGGCTGAGGCGAACAACCGCCGCCGCCCGACCCGCCGGGGTAGCGCGCTTGGGGACGCTTGGGTAGCTAGGACAGGCCTATTGACGGGCGCGGACGTATCCTTCCGTAACGGCCGGACAACCCCCGATCGGAACGGCCCGCCCGACTCCCGCGAACCGCGGCGCCCAGAATGACAGCCAGACCTTTAGTTCGTCGCTAACGACAAACAGCCTAGGGTAAGGACACGACTGACACATACGTCACCCGACCGCCTGACAAAGCACCCCCCAAGCGGCTGACCCGTCCGACGGTTAGTGCTTTCGGCCCTGACATCCCGACAAAAGCACCCCTCGGCCGTTGCGTCGCCTGACAGAAGCAGGTCAGAAACTCCTGTTCCTGATGTCCTTGTCCGAAGCTTCCGCTGGCACCCAAGCCAGCTCAGCACGCCTAGTCATCACCCGCCAGGTATAAATACCCCCTCTCCTCTTACGGAGGAGGGGTTGGAGAATTCTCTCTCATCTTCTATTATTCACACACGAGAGCAAAGGTCCTCCATATCTTTGTTCTCCCACCTATAGCTCGTCGCGCGAGGCGGACACACAGTTAGTCCGACCGGCGTGTCTAGCCCCCCTTTTAAGCCCTTTTACTGACTTAGGCATCGGAGGGGCTAAGGATTGAACCACAACCCCGCCCTTCTGACGAGTTGTTCGTGCTGCAGGAGAGCTCACCCCTTGACCAAAGTCAGCGTCAGCCCCCCGCCGTCCAACCTTCCTCAGCTGCGTCCGGCGAGATACGACCCCGTGAGCACCACCGGCAATGGATCCAACCTCTTCACCCCACCAGTCACTTGTAAAACAGCCTACCTACACCCTCTTCTCCACATAACCATCGTGCCCTTGGTTCCCCATAATACAAATTCATTGTACGCGAGTTCCACCTCGTAACAGGAGGTTAACAAGCGCAGTCAAGTTTCTAAAAATACCAAAACACTCAATGATACTTGCGATTGGCGACCCTCCAAAGAAGTATATTCAGTCCATCAGCTATGAGATCAAAAAACATGTTAGAAAAGGGAGGATCACCTTGTCACAGACCTCTCTGTTAAATTTTGGTGATTCAAGTCTTTAACTTCCACACCCAGGTCGCTCAGTCGAGCTGTTCCAGACGCTCGACTGAGCTAGAGGCATAGAATGAAGGCCTAGCCGTTTATGGGATACACTCGACCGAGCACTTTATCGCTCGACCGAGCAATGTCTGCTAGGCCAAGCGGTTTGAGCGCTCGACCGATATATATTAACAGGGAGTTTGAGCTCTGCAGAGCAAAGCACTCGGTCAGATGCTCGACCAAGCGAAGAAGTCGCTCGATCAAGCGAAGTAGACGCTCAAACGAGCGCCCCATTCATCCACCCAGAAGCTAATAGTGCGAAGTTGATGCTCGGCCGAGTGATGGCCTTGCTCGACTGAGCAGTGCGGGGCCCAGACTTTTTAGTTGATGGTTCAGATGGGTTCCTAGACTCATTTTTGATGCCCTATTTAATCTAATGGTTGATTACATTAGGGTTAAGAAAATTTTTCAGATCTGGAGCAAGAGAGAAGCTTGAGCTGTCGCCATTGGAGATTTTTGTCGAGAGATTATGGCTAGGAGTTTATGATTGGAGTTGAGTGATTCTCTCCTTGTCTCCTTTGTCTTCTTCTTCTTCCTTGAGTAAGTTTGTGAGGGCTTGTGCATCTATCCAAGTTATTACTCACGTGAGCTGAAGAAAGATTGTAGTCCCTTTGAAGATCTCTCTGATAGTGGAATCATCTCCAAAGTTGCTGGATGTAGGTTGTGTGCAACCAAACCAGGGTAAACCTTTGTGTCTGCGTTTTGATTGATTTGTTGCTATTTCGTTTGCTGCTTTACTTTACAAGATCATAGAGACCTTGTTGGGTTATTTGAGTATCCAATTTATGCTAGTCCTAGATTCCTGATCAGATTTTAGGATTGGTTGTTTTCACAGGGATCTCAATTTGGCGATTTATTCCCAACAAGTGGTATCAGATCTTGTGTTCGTTTGTGATGGAAGTTATTGGCGAAGATGGTGTCGTTTGCAACTTTGAACATTGAGAAGTTCACTGGCCAGAATGATTTTCGAATCTGGCAAACGAAGGTGAAAATTGTTCTGATGCAGACAGGATGTTACCAAATCGTATTCGATGAGACGAATATCGATAAGGAGGTGAAGGAATTCGCTAGAGCTGAGATGGAGAGAAAGGTATACAGTGCGATTCAGTTGACATTGGCATATAATGTCCTGATAGATGTCTTAGATGAAGCAACGAAGTCTGATATCTGGAAGAAGCTTGAGGGACTGTACATTAAGAAGTATTTTACGGGTCATCTCTATTTGCTTCAGCAACCGTATACGCTCAAGATGAAGTCTGGATCCGTGGTGAAGGATCACATGGATGAATTGAACCGGGTAGTGCTAGAGCTACGGGGTATGGATATGAAGATTGAAGATGGGCAACATGCAGTCATCATGTTGTGTTCATTGCCTAAGGAGTATAATCAATTTGTTTGGTCTATGATTTATAACCGAACGACTCTCACTGTGGAGGAGGTGAAGGCGACACTTCACATTGAGCAGATATGTGGCAAGGTTCAAGGTAGAGATCATGTGAGTAACCGTGAGGAGGCCCTACATGTGAGAGGTCGATAGGAAAGGAGAGGAGGCCAAAGGAAGAAAAATGATCGCTCCAAGTCGAGACATTCGCAGGATAGATTCGTGAAGGTCACATGTTACAACTGTCAACAGAAAGGTCATTTTGCTTATTGGTGTCCGAAGAAGAATAGGAAGAAAGGCAAGGATGTCGAGAAAGAGTCCGGTTCAGCATCATCGGGAATAGATGGTATGCATATTCTTGATGAAGGTAGAGATCCAGAGATGTTTACAGCAAGGATTGCATGTGAAGCAAACATTGCTTGGCTTATGGATAGGGGATGCTCATACCATATGACTCTGCATAGGAGTTGGTTCACGACATATCGTTCCAAGGAAGATGGAGGCTCAATCCTCGTGGGGAACAATGCAATGTATAAGACTGCAGGTATTAGAACTGTCCGGATCAAGATGCATGATGGCATAGTGCAAACACTAGCCGATGTGAGGCATGTCCCAGATCTGCGGAAGAGCATAATCTCCATAGGCATTTTGGACAACGTCGGATGCAAGTTGGTCTTTGAAAAAGACCAATTGACAATGTTGAAAGAAGCCATGGTAGTGATGATGGGAAGGAAAGTGGGAAACTTATATGCCCTTCAAGGTACCATAGTAGAAGGAGATGCAGATGTTGGCGCTACTTGCTCAAGTACCGAAGATTCAGCCAAGCAGTGGTACTATCGCTTGGTTCATCCGTGTGACAAGACCCTTGACATACTTCGAAGGAGAAAGTTGATTGATGCTATGAATAAGAGCGTTGAGTTCTGCGAGTCCTGTGTGTACGTGAAAAAGACAAAGGTGCAATTTAACACGGGAAAGCACACTGGCAAGGGAACACTTAACTATGTACACACAGATGTGTGGGGACCGTGCCCAGAGCCGTCAAGATGAGGAGCTAGATAATTTGTTCTTTTCATAGATGACTACTCATGCAAAGTCTGGATGTACTTGATGAAGACGAAGGACCAGACATTTGAAATTTTCAGGGAGTGAAAGACCATGGTAGAAAATCAAACCGGAAGGCACGTGAAGGTGATGAGATCCGATAATCAAGGTGAGTACACCTCGAGGAAATTTAGGAATTTATGCAAATTACATGGAATCTGCCATCACTTTAGCACACCCAGATATCTGCAGTCGAATGGTGTGGTGGAGCAGATCAATCAGACGTTGTTGGAGCGAGTGCGATGCTTGAGGCACTCAGCCAGTTTGGGAAAGGAATTTTGGAGAGAGATTCTTACCACTGCAGTGAACATCATGAACAGAGTTCTGTCAGTGGCTATTGATTACAAAATTCCTCAAGAAAAGTGGAGTGGATAAGCTGGAGACTATTTGTACTTGCACATAGTGGGTTGCCCGATGTATGTGCACGAGGGGGGCGACAAGTTGGATCCAAGAGCAAAGAAGTGCATCTTTCTTAGATATGGCCACGACGTCAAGGGATATCGCTTATGGGATCCAGAGGGACAGAAAGTGATTGTGAGCAGACATGTCACTTTTGATGATCATGCAATGCTCAGGGTGGAGCATTCTCATTCAAAAGGGGATACGACAGCAGAGAAGACATTGGCAAACATTGTCAATCTTCCAGTCCGGCCCACTCAGCGACCAGGCAAAGAGTTGATGATCAACGTCCCAGTTTAATTACGTGATGAGGTCCGTGTTGAGGACCATGAGCAGACACCCGGTCTATCTCAGGTACACGTTGACACTTATGTAGGTGATGAAGGAACACTGAAATCAAATAGGGTGAAGAAGGTGCCCGAGAGATTTGGAGCATGTGAATATGCCAGATTTTATTTTGATGACATGGCATCATATGCACTCAACTTGGAGCATGAGGAGCCGACGACATATGGTGGAGCCATAGACTCAAGGATGTCGCCCACTGGCAAGGAGCTATGGAGGAGGAGATGGAGTCCCTTCACTGCAATGCCACTTGGGAGTTGGTTCCGTTACCCAGCGAGAAGCGTGCCATTGGATGTCGTTGGAAATATAAGGTAAAAGAAAGCTCAGCCCAATATGGTACTGATGTCAGCTACAAGGCGAGACTGGTGGCAAAGGGATTTGCACAAAGAAAAGGAGAGGACTACAATGAGATATTCTCGCCTGTTGTGCGACACACGTCCAGTCGTATGTTGTTGGCACTATTATCAAGTATGGACATGGAGTTAGAGCAACTCGATGTGAAGACCACCTTTCTGCATAGAGATCTTGATGAAGAGATATACATGCAACATCCAGAGGGATTCAGAGTTGAGGGGAAAGAAAATCTGGTCTGCAAATTGAAGAAATCGTTGTACGAGTTGAAGCAGTCAACCAGGCAGTGGTACAAATGATTTGACAGCTTCATGATGGGAGTAGGCTTTGAATGGAGCATCAAGGACCAGTGTGTGAATGCGCGCACACTGTAGAATGGCATGAAGATCTATTTGCTGCTTTACGTGGATGACATACTTATTTCTTCCAATAACATGTCTGAGGTGAAGAAGCTGAAGGCGAAGCTGGGGCAAGAGTTCGATATGGAGGACTTGGGACCCGCAAAGAAGATTCTTGGAATGGAGATTTTCTGAGATAGGAAGAGACAAGAGCTAAGATTATCACATCAGGGATACATTCAGAAGGTACTGACCCGTTTTGGGATGGAGAGCGCGAAGACCTTGAAAACACCACTAGGAGCTCATTTTCAGCTGTCTGCAACACAATCACCTAGTACCGATGATAAAAAGAAGTATATGTCTCAGGTTTCATATGCAAGTGCAATAGGGAGTTTGATGTACGTGATGGTATGCATGCGTCCAGATATTGCACAAGCAGTGGGAGTGGTTAGCAGGTATATGGCCAACCCAGGCAAGGAGCATTGGTAGGCCGTCAAGTGGATTCTGAGGTATCTGCGAGGCACAGCTAATGTCGGGATCCTCTACGGAAGAGGAGACGGAAAGGTGCTGATGGGATATTACGACAGTGACTACGCAGGACACAGGGACATGCGGCGATCTACCACAGGGAACGTGTTCACCATGGGCACTACCGCAGTATCGTGGAGGTCGGTCCTACAATCGGTGGTAGCGTTATCGACCACACAGGCCGAGATGATCGCAGCGGTGGAAGCTGTGAAGGAGGCCCAATACTTTAGGAGTCTGCTTAGAGATTTGGGGGTACCGCAGAGTTCGTCACGAGTGTACAGTGATAGTTAGTGCCATTCATCTGGCAAAGCACCAGGCATACAGTTCAAAGACGAAGCATATTGAGGTGAGAGATTCCTTCATAGAGTTGGAGAAAAAGGAAGTGGAGCTTCAGAAGATCCCGACTGCGAAGAACCTCGCAGACATGTTTATTAAGCAAGTTCCCGCCGTCAAGCTCAAGGTGTGCCTAGAGTTGATCTCTTTATTGGCATAAGTGGCGACAGAAGGCGCGAACTCCGAGTTGATGATGAAATCCAGAGAGAGGGTCATGGAGAGCAGCGTGGATGTGCAGAAGTATGTGTGAGGAGAATTGAATTAAGGTAGAGTGTTAAATTTTGGTGATTCAAGTCTTTAACTCCCACACCCAGGTCGCTCGGTCGAGCTGTTACAGACACTCGACCGAGCTAGAGGCACAAAACGAAGGCCTAGCAGTTTATGTGATACACTCGACTGAGCACTCTACCGCTCGATCGAGCAATGTCTGCTTGGTCGAGTGGTTTGAGCACTCGACCAAGATATATTAACAAGGAGTTTGAGCTCTGCAGAGCAAAGCGCTTGGTCAGATGCTTGACCGAGCGAAGTAGACGCTCGATCGAGCGCCCTGTTCATCCACCCAGGAGCTGCTAATGCAAAGTTGTCGATCAACCGAGCAATGACCTTGCTCGACCGAGCGGTGCGGGGCCCCGACTTTTTAGTTGACGGTTCAGATGGGTTTCCATGCTCGTTTTTGATGCCCTATTTAATCTAGTGGTTGATTAGATTAGGGTTAAGGCAGTTTTTAAGATCTGGAGCAAGAGAGAAGCTTGAGCCGTCGCTATTGGAGATTTTTGTCGAGGGATTAGGGCTAGGAGTTTGTGACTGGAGTTGAGTGATTATCTTCTTGTCTCCTTGTCTTCTTCTTGTAATGCCCTACAAGCTACTGCACAAGTACTAGAGGGGGGGTGAATAGTAATTTAAAAATAACAAGGAGTATAATTCCTAATTATCGTGCAAACAACTACCAAATCAATTTGCGGAAGCTTAAATTGAAGACAACAACAAAATTAACAATGCAAACAATAGATATTACTGGGTTCGGATCCACCCAAGTCTCCCCGACTTGTTCCCGGTGATCCTACGTCCCAACCACCCGGATCCCCTCCGGATACTTGAGTTAGAAACCCTAACTCAAGATTTCCACTATGAAATACTTGTGAAAAACCTCCACAAGTCAAATCATACAAAAATGTAATTTGTGACTCCCATAACCCGGGATCACAACCACACTCTCACAACCGAGAGTGAAACTTACAATTCAAATATGAAATGAAATAAGAAACTTCTTACCGACAAAATACCTATGCCTTGAGTATCGCTTACGAATTAGGGCAAGGATGATTTTGAGGAAGAAGAAGTGGCACCAAACCCTAGCTCCAAGAAGTAGATCAGCGATGGAGAGCTATGGGGATGTTGGTGACCTAGAATCAAGCACTTGGATTGGAAGGCTTCACACTAAATGAATCTCTCTTTGGAAGTAAGAGTGAGGAGAGATTATTGAATGGAATGAATGAGCTTTGAATGAGCTTGGAATGATTTCTCTTGATCTCTAAACTTGCAATAATATCAGCCTTGAGTGCAATGAATGCAGCTCAACAAGTATTTATAAGATAGAGGAGAGAGAGAAAGAAATTCGAGTCATTAAATGCTCCAACGGCTCTTTTCTGTACTCAACTAGTCGGTCAAAGAACAACCACTGACCGACTAGTTCATCAACTAGTCGGTCGGTCAATTAACGTATACCGACTAATGAGTGAACAGAGAAAAGATCAAAGCACAGACAAAAGGAACTAGTCGGTCCAAGAAGAGTAGCTGACCGACTAGTTTCACAACTAGTCGGTCGGTTACTCAACTGAGACCGACTAACAAATAAAACTGAAGTCTGAGCATAAATAGACTTAGTCGGTCCAAGAACAAATGTTGACCGACTAATTCACCAACTAGTCGGTCGCCAAATGAGCATAGACCGACTAACGATAAACAGTAAGTTAGGTGAAAAATTGGCATGTACAGTAAAACTAAACTAGTCGGTCCAAGAAGGAAAGTTGACCGACTAGTTCATCAACTAGTCGGTCGATCAATGAATACAGACCGACTAATGATAAACAGTAGCTCAGGCTCAAATGTGCATGTACAGGAAAAGCTCAACTAGTCGATCACAGAAGCATCACTGACCGACTAGTTCACAAACTAGTCGGTCGGTGAGTCAACTTAGACCGACTAACTGTAAACAGTAAAGAGCTTAGAATTAACTGACAAGAACTAGTCGGTCCAAGAAGCTTTGCCGACCGACTAGATCACCATCTAGTCGGTCAGTTCTTCTTCTTGAACCAACTAACATGCACAAGAAGTCGCGAATCGAAGCGCGAAGCTTCGGGAAGGATTGTATGGACTTCTACTAAGATCCTAGAGCTAAGATATGAGCGTTATGAAGATTTAAACCGTACGACCTACTCAAGGCTTAACATTCTACGAAACAAGCTTAAAGACTATAAATAAAACTTGACGATACCGTCTTCAATAGCTTCAATCGAATCTTCATGACTTCTAAATTGGTCCATAAGCTTCAACGAAGCTTTAGGCATACGATCACGTGCTTTGAGAAGTCTTGAGACGTCGTAATTGATATTCATATGAATTTGGCGACGATCTCCATAACTGCGCTCACAAAGTGTTAGTTCACGTTATATTTATGTTTGTTCATCATCCAAAACCAAATCCGGGGAGTCCAATATCCAACATTCTCCCCCTTTTTGGTGATGAAAAACCAACATAAATAATAATCAAGAATAATAATTCAAATGAAATTTACTTACTCACCCTGCATTGATGACACGTTAATTCCAATTTAAACAATAATAATACGCATCAAGCAGACGAGTGAAGTATATCAAATGAGAATCGATTATTGAAATATTGAATACCAAAAGTAGGTTATTGAAATATCGGATTTGTAAATCCATTTATATATCTTAATTCCCCCTGAATCTAACACATCAAGTTAGATTCTTGGAATAATGCTTTAAATTTTCATTTAGCACATCGTTATTATTATATCTCTCCCCCTTTGGCATAAGCACAAAGAGCGGGAGGATAACAACGACAACAACAATGGCCTCAAGTAAAAAGCACGGGAGTCGTAGAACATGACGACGGTTCAAGTGACACCAAAAGAAATACGAATAAAATCAAGGCATGTCAATGAAACCATAGTCATAAATTGTAAAACGAAATCATCAAAATTCAAATCATTTTTACGGATTGAGTTATGGAATATACTCTCCAATATCAACATTCTTGGTTAATTTAGTGCATGGAAAACAATTCTATGTTTCCATAGAAGAAATTTCTATTAAACCAAGTTAATATCGTCGAGCGACGAAATCCAACATCAGAGACATTAAAAAAATTATAAATTTTGCACAACAGTATGAAATGTCAACTGCGATGTATATATATAAAAGATATGAATCAGAGTACATCAAAAATGAATATTACTAACATACAAAACATCGATCCACTGATCGGGGCACAAAATACATCATCATATCACAGATATCGGAGTGTCATAAAAAATACAACATCATCAAAATACATCATCAAAAGTATCAAAATTCATCGAAATGATCCAAAACCCCACTCTATCCTAACCAAACTCTCTCACACTAGATGTATCATCAAAGTAGCATCGGAGAGTCCTCAAAGAGGCTCAAAAGGAACCGGCAGGATCTGCAGCAGCAGCAGGCTCTGCAGGAGAAGTGGTGGAAACTGGATCAGCAGGAACGTCCGGAATGTCAGCAGGAGCGATGGCAGAAGTGGCAATCTCTGGAGCAGCAACAGCAGTGGCCTCGGGAGCACCAGTCGGAGTATCCACCACAGGAGTGGTGGCAACAGGTGTGCTCTCAGGGGCACCAGCAGACGAAGCAGCAACAGCAGCACCAGAAGAGGAAGCACCAGCAGCAGTACCAGAAGGGCCCTCGGGGGCACGAGTGGAAGCACGACAAAGCTCCTCAATGTCCTCCTCAGCCAACTCATCCATCTCCTCATCCTCAGAAACAGGAGGAGGAAGCTGAACACCCATCAGACTAGCCATACGACAAACTACCTCCTCGGTACGAGCCAAACGAGACTCGTGGAGACGAAGTAACCGAACGACATCATCAAGGGTGGCAGAGGGAGCACTAGAGGCAGAGGCAGAGGCAGACACTGAAGGTGTCGTCCTCTGAACGTGACGGAGCGCCGCAAGAGATTTCTTGACGGCCGTCGCGTTCAGGGGAGGACCAAGTGGACGCTCATCGTCACGAGGCAAAGTGACACGGAAGTGACGGAAAACAAGGGTCAACATGCATGGAAAGGGGATGTGAGCCGATTTAGAGGACTTGCGAATACACTCAAAAGAATCAATCTTATCGAGTATAATGCGACCCCAGTTAATCGAGCTCCCCATGAAAATGGCATAGATCAGCTTCAGAAAAGGCTGGGACGGAAGAGATGAGGAGCCGTACTTGGGAAGCAAGCACGACTTCAGAATCAGATTGAGGACCCATGCATTTGGCTTGAAAGATTTAGAGGGTACGCCAATCATGTCGGGAGGGATCTGATGGAAAATCTCAGAAAGGATGGTCTGATCAAGGGAAGAAATATCGTCAACAGAGATATCAGAAGGGAGGAGGCCAGACGAAGAGATACCCAAAATCTCTCCTAAGATTTCTGCTGTGAGGACTATAGGAGTCCCCAAAACAGTCGTCTCAACAGAGTGGGTCTCATGGTACTGACCCCGGATCCTATTGGCATAGAATAGTTTGACTAATCGAGGGTAGGGGTGAGGATTCACCTTCGGGTCATATCGAAGGTAATCGAGAAGACCCGATGACGAAAGAAGATCAGCTAGCCCTATGAAGTCACTAAACTGGACGAAATGCTCCAGAAGCAGCGGGCAATGCTCGATACGGTTGTAAGCTGCGAGACACATAGGGTCGTCGCGACACAACGAGATATCGACACCGCCAACCGACATCGGAGCCTTTCCCTTAGGCTTACGGGTAGACGAACGAGGTCGGGAGCTAGACTCAGGATGGGTAGGAGGAGTGGGTTCCCTAGGAGTCTCAGTCTCGGGGATATACTCGGTGTCGGAATCCGAAGCACCGGGAGGAGTGGGAGCACGGAAGATGACTGGCTTGGGCTTGGGCTGAGATTTGGATCGGGGTTTCGCAGTCGCCGTCCTCTTACGCTTAAGAGGAGGCGAAGACGAAGAGGGTTGGGTGGTTTTGGCATGGTGTTTCGGAGGAGTTCTAGTAGGTTGAACGGGATCCGTAGGGTTAGGTTCTACGGTCAACGACGAGGGGCTAGAGGGAGTGATCGGGATTCGTGTTCTTGCCATAATCGACGCAAGACACGACGCAAGAGAGATCAATAGGATACCCTAGCCGAAAAAGATTGAAACCCTAGGAAACAGTTTGAAACCCTAGAAAACAGAACTAACCCTAACCCTAGGAATAGAAAACTAACCCTAGACAGGAGAGGGAGTGAGAGGGGTTACCCTAGGAGGAAGATCGACGGCGATCGGCGGCGGGAATGGTCGGAAATAGGCCGGAAGTCAAAGGGTCACGAGGGAGGTTCAGGGTTTTCGAGCTGGAGAATTAGAAAACAATCGACTAGAATGAAAACGAACCGACTAAAATGAACTTAAGTCGGTCGAGAGCTCAAAAGACCAAACAGTCTCTGGCACAACTAGTCGGTCACAGTTCAAGCACTGACCGACTAGATCACGATCTAGTCGGTCGGTCAATGAGCTTGAACCGACTAGTTGCAAACAGTGGCTGAACCCAAGTTAACTGACAAGAATTAGTCGGTCTGTGTTCATTTACTGACCGACTAGATCTCAATCTAGTCGGTCGGTCACTGAACATGAACCGACTAAAGGAGTTCAAAAGTTGACAGATAGAGCTAGTCGGTCTGAGTTCATTAGCTGACCGACTAGATGTGAATCTAGTCGGTTGGTTGATGAACTGAGACCGACTAGATGAGTCCAAAAATTAATAAAGAAGTTCTCACCTCAAAATACTTGGACGATACATCACAATCATCTCAAAAATAATCTAAACTACCCCATTAAACATCGAAATCTCAAATACGATATTCAAACATGAATTCGAGCAAAAATTCAAAATATCACATAAAATCCCAAAAAATCCAATAAGTCTAGCATGAAAGAAATATTGCGAAATATAATAGCATGCAAGATTATTGAATGAAACATGAATCCTATATCTCGGATTCACCCATAATCCCCAATTCTCGACACAACCGCACAAAGGAGTCCTCCTTTAGGGGTTTCGTGAAAATATCGGCGATTTGCTTTTGGGTTTCAACGTACACTAAAATGATGTCCTTTTTAGCAACATGATCATCTAAAAAGTGGTGTCGGACATCTATGTGTTTCGAACGGGAATGGTGTACCGGGTTCTTGGAAAGACATATTGCACTTTGGTTGTCAACCATGATAGGGCAAGTATCACAATTTATACCAAAGTCTTTAAGTGTGTGTCTCATCCATAGAACTTGAGCACACGCGGCACCGGCGGCAATGTATTCCGCCTCGGTAGTTGAAAGTGATACGGAATTTTGCTTTTTGGAAAACCAAGAGACAAGGGAATTTCCTATAAAATGGCAAGTGCCACTAGTACTTTTCCTGTCGGATTTGCATCCCGCATAATCGGCATCACTATATGAGATTAACTCATACGTGCTAGATTTTGGATAAAGTAATCCAAAATCAAGTGTATAACTTAGATAACGGAAAATACGTTTTACCGCTACTAAGTGAGACTCCTTAGGTTGAGACTGATAACGAGCACATACGCATACGACAAACATAATATCGGGCCTACTTGCGGTAAGATAAAGTAAACTACCTATCATACCTCGATATAGACGAATGTCTACATCCTTACCGCCCGTATCCTTATCAAGATGCGTAGTTGTGCTCATTGGAGTCTTCTTTCCGGAGGCACTCTCCATTCCAAATCGCTTAAGCAACTCCACCGTATACTTCGTTTGGTGGATGAAGATTGCATCGTCCATTTGGCGAATTTGGAGACCTAAGAAATATTTGAGCTCACCCATGTGGCTCATCTCAAATTGTTCCTTCATAACATTAGTAAACTCTTCGCAAAGAGCAAAGTTAGTAGCACCGAAAATGATATCATCAACATAAATTTGAACTAAAATTATATCATTATTCGAATGCTTAATAAAAAGTGTAGAATCGGCTTCTCCTATTTTAAAATTCAAATCCAAAAGAAAGTTCTTTAGGCGATCATACCAAGCTCGAGGTGCTTGTCTCAAACCGTAAAGTGCTTTCTTTAGTTTAAAAACATGATTTGGAAATTTTTCATTAATAAAACCCGGAGGTTGAGAAACGTAAACTTCCTCAACGACATCTCCGTTTAAAAATGCACTTTTAACATCCATTTGAAATAATTTAAAATCCTTATGGCATGCAAAAGAAAATAATAATCTAATTGATTCTAATCTAGCTACCGGAGCGAAGGATTCTTCGAAATCAATACCTTCCTCTTGACGGTAGCCTTGAGCAACTAACCGAGCTTTGTTCTGGACGACGACTTGGTTTTCGTCGGTTTTGTTCTTGAAGATCCACTTTGTCCCTATGACGGTGTGGTTCTTCGATGGAAATGGAACAAGCTCCCAAACTTCATTCCTCTCGAATTGAATGAGTTCCTCCTCCATGGCTAAGATCCAAGCGCTATCTTCGCATGCTTCATTTACATTCTTTGGCTCTATCGAGGAGGCAAAGGCACAATGAGCGAAGTAGTTCACTTGTGATCTCGTCTTGACACTATCATGGATATTGCCAATGACTTGCTCATGAGGATGGTCACGAACGGTATGAAGCCGTTTGGGAATACCTTGGTCACTAGGAACATTCTCAACAACTTCATTAGATGGGTTAGTCTCAATAGAATCAATAGAATCATTAGACTTAGAATTATCAAACGAATCACATAAAACATCCATAGAATCATCATCATTAGTAATTCTAGTTGGAACAAATCCTTCATTAAATGACACATGAAGCGACTCCTAGATCGTTGAGGTTCGTTTGTTGAATATCCGGTAGGCTTTGCTACGCGAAGAATATCCAACAAAAATCCCCTCATCGGATCTTGGATCGAATTTGTCCAAACTACCATACCTGTTCTTAATAAAACATTTCGAACCAAAAACACGAAAATGTTTAACTTGAGGCAACCTACCAAACAACAATTCATAACAAAACAACAATTCATAACAAGTTTGTTTAGTGCCGGGCCTCAAAAGTATTCTATTAAACACATAGCAAGCGGTATGTACCGCTTCCGCCCAAAATTGATGGCCAAGTTGGCTATCATCAAGCATAGTGCGAGCACACTCCACTAGCGTCCTATTCTTTCTCTCAACAACACCATTTTGAGGTGGTGCGCGAGGGAATGAAAAGGTGTGTGTAATACCAAATTCATCACAAAATGTCTCAAAAGACTCATTCTCAAATTCACCTCCATGATCACTACGAATAGTGACAATGGTGGTTCCTAAGAGATTTTGTACTTTCTTAACAAAAATTGTGAAGTTTTCAAAAGATTCATTTTTATTACACAATGAAAATACCCATGTAAATCTCGAATAATCATCTACGATGACAAGTCCATATCTTGCATTTCCTAAGGAAGCAACTCTAGTTGGCCCAAATAAGTCTAGATGTAATAGCTCTAGTGGCCGTTTAGTAGAAATGCTTTTCTTAGGTTTAAATGAAGATTTTGGAAGCTTGCCACGTTAACAAGAATCACAAAAACTTTTCTTTTCAAAAACGAGCTTCGGAAAACCTTTAATGGAATTTAATTTTGAAAGCTTATAAAGCGTTCCAAAGTTCACATGTCCAAATCGTCAATGCCATAAGTGTTGTTCACTTGTGTTGGCAACGAGACATTGTTCATAAGACTTAGGAAGATCCAAAATATAAATATCTTTATGACGAGTGCCGGAAAATAATAAATTATTATTATTACTCAAAATATTACACAATCCTTTCGCAAATCTAACTTTGTAACCTTTGTCACAAAGTTGGCTTATTGAAATAAGATTATGATTTAAACCATTAACTAGATAAACATCACTAATTAAGGGTTTAGATGGGTTACCCACTTTACCAACACCAACGATGGTTCCGCTCTCGTTGCCTTCAAATACGACGCGATTTCCATTTGCAATGGGAACCACTCCGGAGAGCAATTGAGCGTCACCCGTCATGTGTTTTGAACACCCGCTATCGAGTATCCAATTCCCCTTGGAGCTAAATTTAAATTTGTTGCTCCTTTTCTTTTTCTTTTCCTTGAGTACCTAAAGATAGAAAATTTCATATCATGGTACCCAAGGTCATTGGGTCCAAAAGATTAGACCTTTGGAAGCCAAGTCCAATTGGACTTAGAATTCCCCACATAATTTCTACTATGCACAACATCCGAAAAATAAGCATTCATATACACTTGTTTTTCATCCATGCTTGTGTCCTTTGGGCTCCAAATAGTGAAAATCTTGGGAGCCCTCATCCTATTGGGTGCATGCATGCATTGTTGGTTTCTACGTGATGCATGTCGTGGATAGGCATAAGGAACATGATGGAATGGTGCATGTGGATAATTATTCATATGATGTTGTGGGTGAACATATGCATGTGAGGGAACACGTGCGTGAGGGTGTCTCACATGGTGTGCACGTGCACGTGAATGTGTTGCATAAAAATCATCATATGTGTGAGACGGTGGAGTAGGACGTGTGTTCCTACGTGGCATGGTATTTGTGTACATATAAGCATGCCCCTTCTTTGGAGGTCCACCCAAAGTGGGTTTCTTTCCGAAAGAGGGTGTGGACGAGGTGGAAGCACCATTGGTAGAACAACTACCAATAGAGTGTTTGCTACCACTCGTAGAGTCACCGGAAGTTGGCCTAACAAAAGTAGTGGCCGATTTGGATGAACATCCCATCGTATACCCCAAGCCAATGTGGTGATTGGCCGGAAGTAAGTCACTTAGGATTTTATCCAAATGGTCCTTACCCTTATTGAATTTATTAATTCGGCCTAATGTGTTCTCATATTTCTCGGTGAGAGAACACATAGAAGCATCCAAGTTGGATACTTGCGATGTGAGCACATAAACACGAGATTTAAGATTCTCATTCTCAATACTCAAAGTCGAGTTTTGAGAAGTCAAATCTGCCATCCTATGTTCTTCCGGATCTTCAATGCTAACATGTTCAAGTTTAGATTTGAGATTAACAATCTCATCTCTTAACTCTTCAACAACGGTGTCGTTGTTGGTGATGATAGTCTTAGGCGAGGTTTGAATGCTAGCTAGGTCATCTTTTACCTTAGTATATCTATTTACTAATTTAGTGTATTTAGACCATAATTGAGAATTAGCATTCCTAAGGTCATCCATAGTTACCTCATCGCTTTCGTCGTCACTATCATCGGAAGAGGAGGATCCTTGATCATGCTCCTCTCTTGCCATGAAGCACATGTGCGCTTGCTCCACTTGCTCATCGTCCGACTCTCCGCTTGAGGAATCCTCGGAGTCGGTGAATGTTGCTCCGACAAGTCACTTTTTGTTCACTTTCTTGTACTTCTTGGACTTATCGAATTTCGGCGCCTTCCACTTCTCCTTTTGCTTGTTGAGAGGACACTCCGCTTTCATGTGTCCCGGCTTATTGCACTTGAAACACAAAGGAGAAGAAGAGGCGTTAGAAGAACCAAATTTAGCTTTGTTCTTATAGTTACCTTTTCGGAAGAAACGGTTAAACTTCTTGGCCATGAGTGCCATGGATTCCAAGTCCAACTCGTTTTCCGAGTCTTCATCATCGGTTGATGTGGATGTGGATGGAGCGGCCTTAAAAGCAATAGCCTTCTTCTTTGGCTCGTCTTTCTTTAGGTAGGACTTCATCTTTTCCTGCAATTTTAGCTTGCTATCCTTGCGTACCTCGTATGACATTAAAGTACCCATTAGTTGAACTACGGCGTACTTATTCATATCGTTACCTTCCTCGATGGCGAAGGTACGCTTTTCCCAAGAAGAAGGAAGTCCTTCGATAAGCTTCGAACACTTCTCCTTTTGGGTGTAGGTTTTGCCGAGAGCCTCCAACTCGTTTATGATGTCGACGAAGCGAGCGTAATACTCCTTCATCTTCTCGCCATGTTGCATATGAAACATTTTGTAATCTTTGTTAACAACTACGAGTTTAGAGTCTCTTACCCTACTCGTCCCTTCATGTAGTATGAGGAGGGAGTTCCAAATTTGATATGCACTCTTACATGTGTATATCTTATTGAAGTCCTCGGGCTCCAATGCGCATTGCAAGGCGTTCATTGTCTTGGCATTGCTTACCTCCGCGGCGACCTCCGCGGTTGTCCATTTCTCAAAGTCTTCTTCGGTGGGCTCGACGTATTCCTTCATCGTGGTCCTCCCTAGAGATGCACTCCGGAGGAAAGTTTCCATCCGGCATTTCCAGTACCCGTAGTTGGTACCGTTGAAGAATGGAGGCCTCGTCGAGGAATGTCCTTCCATCACCGAAGATGCTCCTTCACGGTTCCTGAAGGTGCCATAGTCGGAAGGTGGACGCACGGTCTTGTTGTCGTTGGCAGACATAGCTAAGTATCTGGCTCTGATACCAAATGTAATGCCCTACAAGCTACTGCACAAGTACTAGAGGGGGGGTGAATAGTACTTTAAAAATAACAAGGAGTATAATTCCTAATTATCGTGCAAACAACTACCAAATCAATTTGCGGAAGCTTAAATTGAAGACAACAACAAAATTAACAATGCAAACAATAGATATTACTGGGTTCGGATCCACCCAAGTCTCCCCGACTTGTTCCCGGTGATCCTACTGTAATGCCCTACCAGCTACTGCACAAGTACTAGAGGGGGGGGGGGTGAATAGTACTTTAAAATAATAAGGCGTATAATTCCAAATTAAATTGCACACAACTACCAAATCAATTTGCGGAAGCTTAAATTGAATGACAACAATGAAATTAACAATGCTAACAAACGATGTTAATGGGTTCGGATCCACCCAAGTCTCCCCGACTTGTTCCCGGTGATCCTACGTCCCAACCACCCGGATCCCCTCCGGATACTTGAGTTAGAAACCCTAACTCAAGATTTCCACTATGAATATCTTGTGAAAAACCTTCACAAGATCAAATCATACATGCAATGGCAAAGTGAATCCCACAACCCGGGATCACAAACTTCTCTCACAACCGAGAGAGCCAACAAGCAATATAAAAGAGTTTAGATGAAATAAATACTCTTACCACAAAATCCTATACCTTGAGTTTTTCTTACCCAATAGGTGGAATGAAGGATTTGAGGAAGATGAAGTTACCAAAACCTAGCACCAAGGAAATGACCAGCAATGGGTGCCTAGGGTTGATTTGGAAACTTGAATCAAGCAATAGCTTGAAGAGCTCACCAAGAACAAGCTTCTCTCTAGATCTAGAAATGAGAGAGAATGGGTTTCTTGTGAGGAAGAGAGCTTTAGATTTGAGGGAGAATGGCTATCTCTTTTGATCTCAATGAATCTCTGAATGGAAGCTCTTACCCTAATAGAAATGACCTAGGTTCGTATTTATAGGAACCCAAAAACATAAGTTAGGTCATTCTCCAACGGATAGAAATCTGGGAGAATTAGTCGGTCAAAGAACAATCACTGACCGACTAGTTCATCAACTAGTCGGTCAGCCAAACAACGTGGACCGACTAAGAGTAGATCTGAGAAGAGATAGAATTTCAGACCTAGAAATCTAGTCGGTCCAAGAACACTTTCTGACCGACTAGTTTCACAACTAGTCGGTCAGTCAGTGAACGTAGACCGACTAAGAGGCAAAATGAAATAGTCTGAAGGCAAGTTGACTTAGTCGGTCCAAGAACAAAAGTTGACCGACTAGATTGTCAACTAGTCGGTCACCAAACGTTCTTAGACCGACTAACGGTAAACAGTAGCTTAGGAGAAATTTAGAGTGAACAGTAAGTCACAACTAGTCGGTCAAAGAAGCATCACTGACCGACTAGTTCACAAACTAGTCGGTCGGTGAGTCAACGTAGACCGACTAACTGTAAACAGTAAAGTCCAAGAAATTAAGGAATCAAACTAGTCGGTCCAAAAACAGTTGCCGACCGACTAGATCACCATCTAGTCGGTCAGTACTTGTTCTTGTACCAACTAACATGCACAAACAAATCCGAATCGAAGCGCGACGCTTCGAGGAAGTTAGAATGAACTTGTGCAAGGATCCTAGAGCTACGTAAAGAGCGTAATGAAGATAGAAACGTAAGATATACTCAAGGCTTAACATTCTATCAATCGAGACTAAAAGACTATAAATAAAACCTTAATAAACGGTCTTTGAGAGCTTCGATTGAATCTTCATAACTTCCAAAACGGCGCAAGAGCTTCAACGAAGCTTTAGGCATGAATACGAGCTTTTGGAAGTGTTGAGATGTCGCTTTGAATATTCTCGTGAAATTGGCGACGATCTCCAATACTGCGCTCACAAATTGTTAGTTCATGAATTATTTATGTTTGCTCATCATCCAAAACCAAATCCGGGGAGTCCAATATTCAACATTCTCCCCCTTTTTGGTGATGACAAACCAACATAAATAATAATCAAAAATAGTAATTCAAATGAAAAATACTTACTCCCCCTGCATTGATGACACGTTAATTCCAAATTGAATATAAATGAATTGCATCAAGCAGACGAGTAAGATAAATAAAGTGAATTGATTTTTGAAATATCGGATTTTGAAAATCATTATATGTATCTTAACTCCCCCTGAATCTAACATATCAAACTAGATTCTTGGAAATTGAGTTAAATTTTCATTTGCGCTATTTATTATCATTATCTCTCCCCCTTTGGCATTATCCCAAAAATGGGGGGCATACAACGACAACAATTAGGAAATGTAAAATCCAACATCGGGAGTCGTAGACAAAGACAATGGACCAACTTGACACCAAGGGAAAAATTGTGGAAATCAAAACAAGGTGTGCCAAATTTTCCATTATCAATAAAAAAAATCAACGATAATCAAAATCATCAAAAATACCAAATGTTTATTCATTTCTTGAATAAAGAAACATACTCTTCAATATTCAATATTCTTGGTTAAATTTGTGCATGGAAAACAATTCTATACAATTATAGAATTTAAATCTATTTAACCAAGTTTGCATGCGACGAGCGACGAAATCACATTTCATATACATTCAACGAATATTAAAATGTGCATGACGAATTAAGATAAAGAAAACGACGATGTATATATATAAATAATAACATCAAGAGTACATCCAAGAAGATATCAATACATCAAAATACAACATACCCATCAAGAAGAAATACATCATCATCATCATCATCATCAAAATAAATACTACAACAACGACAACATCCAAAATGCATCAAAACATCATAACCCTCATACTCAATCCTAACCCAAAATACTCTCGCAAAGATATATCATCCAAAGCGTATATGGAGAGTCCTCGGAACAACGATCACGAGGAGGAGGCTGGATCTGCAGCGTCCGTGGGTCCAGTCGACGGAGTGGACTCAGGATCTGCAGGGAGTAGAGGAGTCTCAACAGATGGAATCGTCGGGGCAGGAGTCGAGATCTCAGCAACATGCTCAACAGCAGCAAGGGTCTCGACAGCAGAAGTGTCAACTGGAATATCAGCAGGCTCAGCAACAGGGTCAGCAGCAGGCTCAGACGACTGAAGTGCTGAAGCAGAAGGCTCTGGAGCACCGGAAGTGGTGCCAACTCCATGACCAGAAGAGGTAGTACCAGCAGCAGCAGCAGCAGTGGCCTTAGCGCCACGGGCAAAAGAAGTAGCAAGCTCGTCAAGCTCCTCATCGTCCATCTCCTCGGCCTCAGACACCGAAGGAGGAAGCTCAATCCCCATCGTACGAGCCATACGGCAGACTACCTCCTCAGTACGAGCCAAACGGGAGTCGTGCTGACGAAGTAGGCGTACGACATCGTCCAAAGTAGCAGGGGAAGAGGAGGCTGCAGCAGTTGACGGAGTAGACTGGGAAGCAGATGCGGTAGACCTCTGCACGTGACGAAGAGCCGCTAAAGATTTCTTCACGGCCGTCGCGTTCAGAGGAGTACCCAAAGGACGCTCATCGTCAGGTGGGAGAGGAACTCGGAAATGACGAAATACGAGGGTCAACAAGCAGGGGTATGGAATGTGCGCAGACTTATTGGTCTTGCGTATACACTCGAAAGAATCCATCTTATCGAGTATCACGCGAGCCCAATTTATCTCGCACCCCAAGAAAAGAGCGTATATGAGCTTCAAAAACGGCTGAGATGGGAGTGAAGAGGATCCATACTTCGGGAGAAGACAAGACTTCAAAATTAGGTTAAGAACCCACGCATTCGGCTTAAAGGATTTCGAAGGAATACCAATGAATGCGGAGGGGATAACCTGGAAAATCTCAGAAAGAACAGTCTGATCCAAGGAAGAGATATCGTCTACGGAAATGTCTGAGGGGAGGAGACCACACAACGCACACCCAAGGATCTCCCCCAAGATTTCTGCCGTGAGAACTATAGGAGTTCCCAAGACAGTCGTCTCAATGGAGTGGCTGGCGTCGTACTGGCCTCGAATACGGTTGGCATAGAACAGTTTCACGAGGCGAGGGTAAGGTTTTGGGTTGGCCTTGGGGTCGTATCGGAGATAATCAATGAGACCACTATAAGACAGAAGATCAGCAAGGCCGAGAAAATCAGAGAACTGAACGTAATGCTCTAACAACAGTGGACAATGCTATATACGGTTGTACGCGGCGAGACACTGAGGGTCATCGCGGCACAACGATATGTCTACACCGCCGACTGGCATAGGAGCTTTACCCTTGGCCTTACGGGTCTTCGGAGGTGGAGTGGGTTCCCTAGTAGGCTCATCCTCTGGGATAAATTCAGTATCGGAATCGGGAGGAGTAGCCGGAGTGTGAAGTAAGGGCTTTTTGGTTTTGGACTTACGGGGCTTGACGGACGCAGTCCTAGGCTTCTTAAGAGGGGGCGACGATGGAGAGGCTTGGGTAGACTTGGCACGACGCTTAGGCTTCGGGGGATTCCTAGGTTCCGAAGGTTGTTCTACGGTCATAGGAGAGGCCCCGGAAGAGGCGATAGGAATTCGAGTCTTAGCCATAGCACTACGAGCACAAGCAATCGAAGATTAGGTCACTAACAACCTAGAGATCACAAGCTAACAACCCTAGAAATCAAGAAATTCGAAAATCACAAGCACTATGTTAGAAATTGAAACCCTAGGATCTAGAGCTTGAAATCAAGGAGAGACAACCCTAGAATAGGAAATCGACCTAGGAGAGGGAGGGAGATACCTAGGAGGTGGAGTCGACGGCGGCGGATGGCGGCGATCGACGGAGAAACGGTCGGAAGACGAAGGGTTTCGAGTTGAGGGTTTGGGGTTTTCGGGCTGGAGCAAGTGAGAAGACCGACTAAATGAGAATTTAGTCGGACGATATCGAGTATAAGTCGGTCGGGAAGCGAAAAGACTCAACTGCCCTAACACACTTAGTCGGTCACAGTTCAAGCACTGACCGACTAGATTACGATCTAGTCGGTCGGTCAATGAGCCTGAACCGACTAAGTCGAAACAGAGGCACAGAGGGATTTTTAGGGCAAAATTTAGTCGGTCGCAGTATACTTACTGACCGACTTGTTTTCAATCTAGTGGGTCGGAAAGTGTACTATGACCGACTAACGAAAGAAAATGATAGGAGATGGATATTTGCTTGATCTAGTCGGTCTGAGTTCATTTGCTGACCGACTAGATGAGCATCTAGTCGGTTGACAAGTGAACTGAAACCGACTAGAAGAGTCCAAAAGTAGAAATTTGATTTCTCTTCACAAACCACTTGGATGAAACATCCTAACTCACTCATTAGTCATCTAAATTACCCCATAAAACATCGAAATCTTAAATACGACTTTCAAATACGAATTCGATCATAAATTCAAATATATCACATAAAATTCCCAAAAATTCAATAATCTAGCATGAATGAAATATCGCGAAATATAATAGCATGCAAGATATTAGAATGAAATATGAATCCTATATCTCGGATTCACCCATAATCCCCAATTCTCGAAGCAACCGCACAAAGGAGCCCTCCTTTAGGGGTTTCGTGAAAATATCGGCGATTTGCTTTTGGGTTTCAACGTACACTAATATGATGTCCTTTTTAGCAACATGATCATCTAAGAAATGGTGTCGGACATCTATGTGTTTCGATCGGGAATGGTGCACCGGATTCTTTGAAAGACAAATAGCACTTTGGTTATCCACCATGATAGGGCTAGTATCACAATGAATACCAAAATCCTTCAATGTGTGTCTCATCCAAAGAACCTGGGCACAAGCGGCACCGGCGGCAATGTATTCCGCCTCGGTGGTTGAAAGTGATACCGAATTTTGCTTCTTGGAAAACCAAGAGACAAGAGAATTTCCTAGAAAATGGCAAGTGCCACTAGTACTTTTCCTATCGGATTTGCATCCCGCATAATCAGCGTCACTATATGAGACTAACTCATATGTGCTAGATCTCGGATAAAGTAATCCAAAATCTAATGTGTAACTTAGATAGCGAAAAATACGTTTAACCGCTACTAAGTGAGAATCCTTAGGTTGAGACTGATAACGAGCACATATACAAACGGCAAACATAATATCGGGCCTACTCGCGGTAAGATAAAGTAAGCTACCTATCATACCTCGATATAGACGAATGTCTACATCTTTTCCGCCCGTATCTTTATCAAGATGCGTAGTCGTGCTCATTGGAGTCTTTTTCCCGGAGGCATTCTCCATTCCAAATCACTTTAGCAACTCCACCGTGTACTTCGTTTGGTGGATGAAGATTGCATTGTTCAATTGGCGAATTTGGAGACCTAAGAAATATTTGAGTTCGCCCATGTGGCTCATCTCAAATTGTTCCTTCATAACATTAGAAAACTCTTCGCAAAGAGCGAAGTTAGTAGCACCGAAAATGATATCATCAACATAAATTTGAACTAATAAAATATTGTTATTCGCATGCTTAATAAAAAGTGTAGAATCGGCTTCGCCCATTTTAAAATTCAAATCCAAAAGAAAATTCTTTAGGCGATCATACCAAGCTCGAGGAGCTTGTCTCAAACCATAAAGAGCTTTCTTTAGTTTAAAAACGTGATTTGGAAATTTTTCATTTATGAAACCCGGAGGTTGAGAAACGTAAACTTCCTCAACGACATCTCCGTTTAAAAATGCACTTTTAACATCCATTTGAAATAATTTAAAATTCTTATGGCATGCAAAAGACAAAAGTAATCTAATTGATTCTAATCTAGCTACCGGAGCGAAATATTCTTCGTAATCGATACCTTCCTCTTGACGATAGCCTTGAGCTACTAACCGAGCTTTGTTCCGGACGACGACTTGGTTTTCGTCAGTTTTGTTCTTGAAGATCCACTTTGTCCCTATGACGGTGTGGTTCTTCGATGGTAAAGGAACAAGCTCCCAAACTTCATTTCTCTCGAATTGAATGAGCTCCTCCTCCATGGCTAAGATCCAAGCGCTATCTTCGCATGCTTCATTAATATTCTTTGGCTCTATCGATGAGGCAAAGGCACAATTTACGAAGTGGTGGACTTGCGATCTCGTCTTGACACTATCTTGAATATTGCCAATGACTTGCTCATGGGGATGGTCACGAACGGTATGAAGCCGTTTGGGAATACCTTGATCACTAGGAACATTCTCAACAACTTCATTAGTTGGGTTAGTCTTAATAGAATCAATAGAATCATTAGACTTAGAATTATCAAATGAATCACATAAAACATCCAAAGAATCATTATCATTTAAAATTCTAGTTGGAACAAATCCTTCATTAAATGAGACATGAAGCGATTCCTCGATCGTTGAGGTTCGTTTGTTGAATATCCGGTAGGCTTTGCTACGCGAGGAATATCCGACAAAAATCCCCTCATCGGATCTTGGAACGAATTTGTCCAAACTACCATATGTGTTCTTAATAAAACATTTCGAACCAAAAACTCGAAAATGTTTAACTTGAGGCAACCTACCAAACAACAATTCATAACAAGTTTGTTTAGTGCCGGGCCTCAAAAGTATTCTATTAAACACATAGCAAGCGGTGTGTACCGCTTCCGCCCAAAATTGATGGCCAAGTTGGCTATCATCAAGCATAGTGCGAGCACACTCCACTAGCGTCCTATTCTTTCTCTCAACTACACCATTTTGAGGAGGTGCACGAGGGAAAGAGAAGGTGTGAGTAATACCAACTTCATCACAAAATGTCTCAAAAGACTCATTCTCAAATTCACCTCCATGATCACTACGAATAGTGACAATGGTGGTTCCTAAGAGATTTTGTACTTTCTTAACAAAAATTGTGAAGTTTTCAAAAGCTTCATTTTTATTACACAATGAAAATACCCAAGTAAATCTTGAATAGTCATCTACGATGACAAGTCCATACCTTGCATTTCCTAAGGAAGCTACTCTAGTTGGCCCAAATAAATCTAGATGTAATAGCTCTAGTGGCCGTTTAGTAGAGATGCTTTTCTTAGGTTTAAATGAAGATTTAGGAAGCTTGCCGCGTTGACAACAATCACAAAAACTTTTCTTTTCAAAACCAAGCTTCGGAAAACCTTTAATAGAATTCAATTTTGAAAGCTTATATAGTGTTCCAAAGTTCACATGTCCAAAGCGTCGATGCCATAAGTGTTGTTCACTTGTGTTGGCAACGAGACATTGTTCATATGACTTAGGAAGATCCAAAATATAAATGTCTTTACGACGAGTACCGGAAAATAATAATTTTTCATTATCTTTTCTTAAAATATGACACAATCCTTTCGCAAAGCTAACTTTGTAACCTTTGTCACAAAGTTGGCTTATTGAAATAAGATTATGATTTAAACCACTAACAAGATAAACATCACTAATTAATGGTTTAGAAGGGTTACCGACTTTACCAACACCTATGATGGTTCCGCTCTCGTTGCCTCCAAATACGACGCGGTTTCCATTCGCAATGGGAACCACTCCGGAGAGCAAACGAGCGTCACCCGTCATGTGTTTGGAACACCCGCTATCGAGTATCCAATTCCCTTTGGAGCTAAATTTAAATTTGTTGCTCCTTCCCTTTTTCGTTTCCTTGAGTACCTAAAGATAGACAATTTCATATCATGGTACCCAAGGTCATTGGGTCCAAAGGATTAGACCTTTGGAAGCCAAGTCCAAGTGGACTTTGACTTCCCCACATAATTCTTACTATGCACAACATCCGAAAAATTAGCATTCATATACATTGGTTTTTCGTCCATGCTTGTGTCCTTTGGGCTCCAAATAGTGACGATTTTGGGAGCCATCATCCTATTGGGTGCATGCATACGACGTTGATTTCTACGTGATGCATGTTGTGGATAGGCATATGGGACATGATGGAATGGTGCACGATGAGAATTATTCATATGATGAGGTGGGTGTACATATGCATGTGTGGGAACACGTGCGTGAGGGTGTCTCACTTGGTGTGCACGTGCCCGAGAATGTGTTGCATAAAAATCATCATATGTGTGAGACGGTGGAGTAGGACGTGTGTTCCTACGTGGCATGGTATTGGTGTACATGTAAGCATGCCCCTTCTTTGGAGGTCCACCCAATGTGAGTTTCTTTCCGAAAGAGGGTGTGGACGAGGTGGAAGCACCATTGGAAGATGAACTTCCAATAGAGTGTTTGCTCCCACTCGTTGAGGCTTCGGAAGTTGGCCTAACAAAAGTAGTGACCGACTTGGATGAATTTCCCATCATATACCCCAAGCCAATGTGGTGTTTGGCCGGAAGTAAATCTTTTAGGATATTATCCAAATGGCCTTTACCCTTGTTGAATTCGTTGATTCGGCCCAATGTGTTCTCATATTTCTCTTTGAGAGAACGCAAAGAAGTATCCAAAGTGGATATTTGCGATGTGAGCACATAAACACGAGATTTAAGATTCTCGTTCTCAATACTCAAAGTCGAGTTTTGAGAAGTTAAATCCGCTATCTCATGTTCTTCCGTATCCTCAATTCTAGCATGTTCAAGTTTAGATTTGAGATTAACAATCTCATTTCTTAACTCTTCAACAACGGTGTCGTTGTTGGTGATGATAGTCTTAGGCGATGTTTGAATGCTAGCTAGGTCATCTTTTACTTTAGTATATCTATTTACTAATTTAGTGTATTTTGACCATAGTTGAGTGTTAGCATCCCTAAGATCATCCATCGTTACCTCATCGCTTTCTTCATCACTATCATCGGAAGAGGAGGATCCTTGATCGTGCTCCTCTCTTGCCATGAAGCACATGTGTGCTTGCTCCACTTGCTCATCATCTGACTCTCCGCTTGAGGAATCCTCGGAGTCGGTGAAGGTAGCTCCGACAAGTCCCTTCTTGTTTCCTTTCGTGTACTTCTTGGACTTGTCATACTTTGGCGCCTTCCACTTCTCCTTTTGCTTGTTTTGAGGACAATCCGCTTTGATGTGTCCTGGCTTATTGCATTTAAAGCACAAAGGTGGAGAGGCGTTAGTAGAAGTAAACTTAGATTTTTGTTTGAAGTTACCCTTTCGGAAGAAGCGATTGAACTTCTTTGCCATGAGTGCAATGGATTCCATGTCCATTTCTTCTTCCGAGTTCTCATCATCGGTAGAGGTGGATGAAGCCGCCTTGAATGCAATCGCCTTTTTCT
Source organism: Scilla litardierei (assembly GCA_030789695.1). NCBI lineage: Eukaryota > Viridiplantae > Streptophyta > Magnoliopsida > Asparagales > Asparagaceae > Scilla > Scilla litardierei. Next base: position 112,087,372 of record CM061132.1, read on the forward strand.
TAGGCGCATCTAGGTTCAAATATGCTTCATCTTTTCTTGTAGCTTCACCTTGCTATCTTTGCGTACCTCGTATGACATCAAAGTACCCATTAGTTGAACTACGGTATATTTGTTCATGTCATTACCTTCCTCGATGGCGAAGGTACGTTTTTCCCAAGAAGAGGGAAGTCCTTCAATAAGCTTTAAGCACTTCTCCTTTTGAGTGTAGGTCTTGCCGAGGGCCTCTAACTCGTTTATTATGTCAACGAAGCGAGCGTAATATTCTTTCATCTTCTCGCCCTGTTGCATATGAAACATTTCGTAATCTTTGGTTACGACTACGAGTTTAGAGTCTCTTACCCTACTCGTCCCTTCATGAAGAATGAGGAGGGAGTTCCAAATTTGATATGCACTCTTACATGTGCATATCTTATTGAAATCCTCGGGCTCCGATGCGCATTGCAAGGCGTTCATTGCCTTGGCATTGCTTACCTCCGCGGCGACCTCCGCGGTAGTCCATTTCTCAAAATCTTCTTCTTCGGGTTCAATATACTCCTTCATTGTAGTTCTCCATAAAGATGCACTTCGGAGGAAGGTTTCCATCCGACACTTCCAGTACCCGTAGTTGGTACCGTTGAAGAATGGAGGCCTCGTAGAGGAATGTCCTTCCATCACGGAAGATGCTCCTTCACGGTTCCTGAAGGTGTCATAGTTGGAAGGTGGACGCACGGTCTTGTTGTCGTTGGCAGACATAGCTGAGTATCTGGCTCTGATACCAAATGTAATGCCCTACCAGCTACTGCACAAGTACTAGAGGGGGGGTGAATAATACTTTAAAATAATAAGGCGTATAATTCCAAATTAAATTGCACACAACTACCAAATCAATTTGCGGAAGCTTAAATTGAATGACAACAATGAAATTAACAATGCTAACAAACGATGTTAATGGGTTCGGATCCACCCAAGTCTCCCCGACTTGTTCCCGGTGATCCTACGTCCCAACCACCCGGATCCCCTCCGGATACTTGAGTTAGAAACCCTAACTCAAGATTTCCACTATGAATATCTTGTGAAAAACCTTCACAAGATCAAATCATACATGCAATGGCAAAGTGAATCCCACAACCCGGGATCACAAACTTCTCTCACAACCGAGAGAGCCAACAAGCAATATAAAAGAGTTTAGATGAAATAAATACTCTTACCACAAAATCCTATACCTTGAGTTTTTCTTACCCAATAGGTGGAATGAAGGATTTGAGGAAGATGAAGTTACCAAAACCTAGCACCAAGGAAATGACCAGCAATGGGTGCCTAGGGTTGATTTGGAAACTTGAATCAAGCAATAGCTTGAAGAGCTCACCAAGAACAAGCTTCTCTCTAGATCTAGAAATGAGAGAGAATGGGTTTCTTGTGAGGAAGAGAGCTTTAGATTTGAGGGAGAATGGCTATCTCTTTTGATCTCAATGAATCTCTGAATGGAAGCTCTTACCCTAATAGAAATGACCTAGGTTCGTATTTATAGGAACCCAAAAACATAAGTTAGGTCATTCTCCAACGGATAGAAATCTGGGAGAATTAGTCGGTCAAAGAACAATCACCGACCGACTAGTTCATCAACTAGTCGGTCAGCCAAACAACGTGGACCGACTAAGAGTAGATCTGAGAAGAGATAGAATTTCAGACCTAGAAATCTAGTCGGTCCAAGAACACTTTCTGACCGACTAGTTTCACAACTAGTCGGTCAGTCAGTGAACGTAGACCGACTAAGAGGCAAAATGAAATAGTCTGAAGGCAAGTTGACTTAGTCGGTCCAAGAACAAAAGTTGACCGACTAGATTGTCAACTAGTCGGTCACCAAACGTTCTTAGACCGACTAACGGTAAACAGTAGCTTAGGAGAAATTTAGAGTGAACAGTAAGTCACAACTAGTCGGTCAAAGAAGCATCACTGACCGACTAGTTCACAAACTAGTCGGTCGGTGAGTCAACGTAGACCGACTAACTGTAAACAGTAAAGTCCAAGAAATTAAGGAATCAAACTAGTCGGTCCAAGAACAGTTGCCGACCGACTAGATCACCATCTAGTCGGTCAGTACTTGTTCTTGTACCAACTAACATGCACAAACAAATCCGAATCGAAGCGCGACGCTTCGAGGAAGTTAGAATGAACTTGTGCAAGGATCCTAGAGCTACGTAAAGAGCGTAATGAAGATAGAAACGTAAGATATACTCAAGGCTTAACATTCTATCAATCGAGACTAAAAGACTATAAATAAAACCTTAATAAACGGTCTTTGAGAGCTTCGATTGAATCTTCATAACTTCCAAAACAGCGCAAGAGCTTCAACGAAGCTTTAGGCATGAATACGAGCTTTTGGAAGTGTTGAGATGTCGCTTTGAATATTCTCGTGAAATTGGCGACGATCTCCAATACTGCGCTCACAAATTGTTAGTTCATGAATTATTTATGTTTGCTCATCATCCAAAACCAAATCCGGGGAGTCCAATATTCAACACCTACGTCCCAACCACCCGGATCCCCTCCGGATACTTGAGTTAGAAACCCTAACTCAAGATTTCCACTATGAAATACTTGTGAAAAACCTCCACAAGTCAAATCATACAAAATGTAATTTGTGACTCCCACAACCCGGGATCACAACCACACTCTCACAACCGAGAGTGAAACTTACAATTCAAATATGAAATGAAATAAGAAACTTCTTACCGACAAAATACCTATGCCTTGAGTATTGCTTACGAATTAGGGCAAGGATGATTTTGAGGAAGAAGAAGTGGCACCAAACCCTAGCTCCAAGTAGTAGATCAGCGATGGAGAGCTATGGGAATGTTGGTGACCTAGAATCAAGCACTTGGCTTGGAAGGCTTCACACTCAATGAATCTCTCTTTGGAAGTAAGAGTGAGGAGAGATTATTGAATGGAATGAATGAGCTTTGAATGAGCTTGGAATGATTTCTCTTGATCTCTAAACTTGCAATAATATCAGCCTTGAGTGCAATGAATGCAGCTCAACAAGTATTTATAGGATAGAGGATAGAGAGAAAGAAATTCGAGTCATTAAATGCTCCAACGGCTCTTTTCTGTACTCAACTAGTCGGTCGAAGAACAACCACCGACCGACTAGTTCATCAACTAGTCGGTCGGTCAATTAACGTATACCGACTAATGAGTGAACATAGAAAAGATCAAAGCACAGACAAAAGGAACTAGTCGGTCCAAGAAGAGTAGCTGACCGACTAGTTTCACAACTAGTCGGTCGGTTACTCAACTGAGACCGACTAACAGATAAAACTGAAGTCTGAGCATAAATAGACTTAGTCGGTCCAAGAACAAATGTTGACCGACTAATTCACCAACTAGTCGGTAGCCAAATGAGCATAGACCGACTAACGATAAACAGTAAGTTAGGTGAAAAATTGGCATGTACAGTAAAACTAAACTAGTCGGTCCAAGAAGGAAAGTTGACCGACTAGTTCATCAACTAGTCGGTCGATCAATGAATACAGACCGACTAATGATAAACAGTAGCTCAGGCTCAAATGTGCATGTACAGGAAAAGCTCAACTAGTCGGTCACAGAAGAATCACTGACCGACTAGTTCACAAACTAGTCGGTCGGTGAGTCAACTTAGACCGACTAACTGTAAACAGTAAAGAGCTTAGAATTAACTGACAAGAACTAGTCGGTCCAAGAAGCTTTGCCGACCGACTAGATCACCATCTAGTCGGTCAGTTCTTCTTCTTGAACCAACTAACATGCACAAGAAGTCGCGAATCGAAGCGCGAAGCTTCGGGAAGGATTGTATGGACTTCTACTAAGATCCTAGAGCTAAGATATGAGCGTTATGAAGATTTAAACCGTAAGACCTACTCAAGGCTTAACATTCTACGAAACAAGCTTAAAGACTATAAATAAAACTTGACGATACCGTCTTCAATAGACGAAACAAGCTTAAAGACTATAAATTAAACTTGACGATACCGTCTTCAATAGCTTCAATCGAATCTTCATGACTTCTAAATTAGTCCATAAGCTTCAACGAAGCTTTAGGCATACGATCACGTGCTTTGAGAAGTCTTGAGATGTTGTAATTGATATTCATATGAATTTGGCGACGATCTCCATAACTTGGCTCACAAAGTGTTAGTTCACGTTATATTTATGTTTGCTCATCATCCAAAACCAAATCCGGGGAGTCCAATATCCAACACTTCTTCCTTGAGTAAGTTTGTGAGGGCTTGTGCATCTAGCCAGGTTATTACTCACGTGAGCGGAAGAAACATTGTAGTCTCTTTGAAGATCTCTTTGATAGTGGAATCATCTCGAAAGTTGCTGGATGTACGTTGTGCACAACTGAATCAGAGTAAACCTTTGTGTCTGCGTTTTGATTGATTTGTTGCTATTTCGTTTGCTACTTTACTTTACAAGATCGTAAAGATTTTGTTGGGTTATTTGAGTATCTGATTTTTGATAGTTTTAGATTTCTGATTAGCGTTTAGGATTGGTTGTTTCAGCGGAGGTCTCAAATTTGACGATCAACACTCTCTTGCATCTTTGCCGATGATGCCATTAATCAAAAGGTTGATTTTGGCTGTGTCAAACTAAGCTTTGATCCAACCAATGCATTTGCACATTGGCGGTTTCCTAAAAGAAGGCCATATTAACATCACCCTCCTATAAATTCTAATTCCTTGGAGAAGGACGGTAAACTAATCTTTTGTCAGGGGGCTTGATCAGATAAACTGAAGGCTTGATTTGTGCTAAGCTGCAGCAATTCAGTCAACGCGCTTATTACAAAATGAATGGAAAACAAGGGACCCAAGCAAAATTGTCACACAATCATGGAGGAGGTTCAATCAATCCCACAACTTTAATTAGGCACGGTATTTGGTCAGCGGAGGAGAAGGGCTCTATGAATAATTCCCAACATGTTCCCGAGACTAATTTGGCATTTCTTTACTGATTCCAACCTGCCTAGTGCCTACCATTTAAAAAATAAAATTCAAAAAACACCAGAATAGAATAAATCAAAGAAAAAGAAACCCAAAATCGACGACATATTCACTTCTGTAAAATAAAAATAAAAACCCTAAGACCTGCCATTTTCAGCGTTGGAACTTTGCTGTTGAATGAAAGAGAAATAACGCGTCCGTGCCCTAGCCCTGGCTAAATAAATATATATTACTTTTCCTCTACAATGACTCCGACACCCAATTGCCCTCTATTTGCTATTGCATTCTTGAAGTCAATTGGAAAAAATAGTTGGGGAAACGATTTCGTAAGCTGCTGCATTTCTCTTAGATTTTTTTTGGAGAAGAAGAAGAAGATAACTATTCATCTCAGCTGCCATGGGTGCGCTCAGGTGGCGTCTGCTGCTGGTGCTCTGCTTTCATGCTATCCAGTTCAGTCTTTGCATCACAAACAGCCAGGATGGTAGCTGTCCCTCTTCTATCTCTGTGTTCATTCATTTCTGTTTTTCAACAATTTTTGCTTGTTAACAATCTCTCTGAATAAATTGCAGCTGCTGCTCTCCGAGCTCTGATGATTCAAATGAGGAACACACCACCGAGTTGGGATCAGTCCGATGATCCGTGTGGTGCACCATGGGATGGTATCACTTGCAGCAACAACTCCAGGGTGATAGAACTGTGAGCCTTAACAATCGCTCATATGAATGCGTCCTTGACAATAAAATTTCTTTAAAAATTAATTGGTGACGATGTTGCAGGAAACTATATAGCATGTGCCTCGAAGGCACACTGAGCAGCGACATCGGAAGCCTGACCGAACTTCAAATTCTGTAGGTTTGCTTTCTCTTTGTTAGCTGCTTGTTGTGCTTCAATATTTGCATATTTTTCTGTGTGATGGTATGTTTCGTATGTTCTAATTTGAAATGATATGGTTATGAAAATGCAGCACAGAGAAAAACCAGTGTTTCTCATAAATTACAAATTGAAGATAAAAATACAAAGGAAATTGTTTATATAGTCCTACAAATAACAAAAAGACTGTTCTACCCTTAAACAATAATTAACTTATTTTAATGCCCTTCCTCAAACTCATGATGCTGATGTAACGAGCATAGAGAATTTATCAAATACAAAACGGAAGCGTGAAGCCGAATGCGACTTTGTAAACAAATTAGCAATGATTGCTTGGAAGAAGAAACAAACGGTGACATGATGATGGTGTCCTGCTGTTAGTGGTGTCGAGTGACATGACAATCAATCTCAATATGTTTGGTCTGCTCATGAAATACAGAATTTTGAGTAATCTGTATAACACTCTTGTTGTCACATTACAATGGAGTAGGGTGACAAAGAGGAACATCATATCTGCAAGTTAGTAGCCAACCTATATCACATGTAGTAGACGTCATGGCTCGATACTCTGCCTCTGTGGAAGATCTAGAAACAATATCTTGATTCTTGCTTTTCCAAGACATTAGAGAATTACACAAAAAGATACAATATCAAGTGGTAGACTTACCATCTATGGGATCACCAGCTCAATCAGCATCATAATACGCACACAACTCTAATTAAATCCCTCAATTCAATGTTGTTGGCTCTGATACCATATTGAAATACAAAGAGAAAACCTCGGGTTTCTCATAAATTCCTAATTGAAAATAAAAATACAAAGGAAAGAGTTTATATAGTCTTACAAATAACAAAAAAAAGAGTATTCTAACCTTAATCAATAATTAACTTATTTTAATAATGGTATGTGTTTCAAAATAAGCACAGTATTTTCTGCAACCTGTCCTGCAATTTACTTAACTCGCATATCCACGATGGCATCTAAGTTAGTTATGTCTCCCTGCAATGTGGATCTTATGGGTTCTCTATGACCCCTATCCTTCGACTTAGAGGCACATGATGGAAAGAATCTTGATGATCCCAATTCTGCTTTGATTCTAATCTTATGTTGGTATCCTTAAGTTCTCATCAACGGAAAATCGCATATATGGCTTACTTTTTTCCTGAAATAAAATTAAAAATAAGCTAAAAATCATCATGATGATGATGATCGCACCTGCAGGGACCTTTCCTACAATAAAAAGCTTGGTGGTCCGCTAACTCCAGCAATTGGGAAGTTACAACAGCTTACATCTCTGTAAGTCCATCAGTCTCATTAGTTGATTAACACATTCAACTTCTTGTTGATGCAGTTATTTGATCTGTTGACACACTCTCCTCGCTTCTACTCAGGATCCTGATTGGTTGCAGCTTTAGTGGTAGCATCCCAAATGAATTAGGCAATTTAGCACAACTCACATTCTTGTAAGAACTATACCCTCTTCTATGATAGTACTATTTTCTTTGGTTCTCTGTGAGTTCATGCCCTAAATATTTCAGCTCATCTAATTTATCATTTGCAGGGCTCTTAACTCCAACCAGTTCAGTGGAGGGATACCTGCTTCTCTTGGTAGCCTCTCGAAACTATCCTGGCTAGACCTGGCAGAGAATCAGTTAAGCGGATCTCTTCCCGTCTCCACAAACACAACCCCGGGGTTTGACCAGCTTGTCAGTGCAAAGCACTTGTAAGTTTCAAGTCTCCTTTCTTTTATGTTGCTTATGCGTAAAGACTAATGAAAGAGTTCTATGTATTTACCTATGCTTGTCTTGTTTCTGAAATACGCGATTCACAGCCATTTAAACCAAAATCGGTTGTCTGGTGCAATCCCCGAAAAGCTTTTCAGCTCTAATATGACATTGAGACATATGTAAGCTTACATTCGCCGGCTTATTTTTTTTCCTTATGGCTTCTACACATTCTCTTTAACTCATGATTATCATCTACGAGCAGACTACTTGACAGAAATCAGCTTACAGGGGGAATCCCATCATCAGTTGGACTTGTGCAGACTCTTAGGATCATGTGAGTGCTTACTTTATCTCTAACATTGAATTTCCGACTTGTTTTTACAAAAGAAAAATGGACTCAATATTGTGGGTTGTGTTCTTCTAAACAGCCGTCTTGATAATAATTCCCTCAGTGGCTCAGTTCCATCCAGTATTAACAATCTAACACGCCTTAATGTGCTGTAAGTGATCACACAGAATGTTGGATCATTAGTTGTAGTTTTCAATGTTGGTGGTTTCATCATGATATTTTTCCATTTGTTCCAGCAATTTAGCAAACAACAGTCTAACTGGACCATTTCCAAATCTGACCGGACTGAACGCACTCAACTCGCTGTAAGTAACTCAGTTATGATCCACATTGCATCAAAATTTGAACTGTTTCTTCTAATCAAGGTGAAAATAAGGCTTGGACCTGTTTTTTCAGGGACTTGAGCAATAATTCGTTCGACCCGTCAGAAGCTCCTGCTTGGATTTCTGAATTAGGATCGCTTACCTCCTTGTAAGTTCCATTAGTACCATGCCCTTGTGATATTGCCATAACATTTTTAATGTTATGAAGTTGGTTACCACAAAGTTATAGCTAAATAATCTAAGTCAAGCATATCGGTGGCACACAGGGTGATAGAATCGGGAGGACTTCTCGGACAAGTGCCACAAAAGCTATTCAGCTTTCCCCAACTGCAACAAGTGTGAGTGCGTTATGACAAACAACTTATCTATTTTACCATTATAACTCCAACTCCAACCTCCCTTCTCAATTTACATCTCAATTGAAATTGAGATGCCAACATGACATATTTTTATGATTCAAAAATTAAATTTATTAATACTATGACAGGATATTAAATAACAACCGGTTTAATGGAAGTCTTGACATGGGCGACAACGTAAGCCAGCAGTTACAGATAGTGAATTTCCAGAATAACGCCCTAATATCTGTTGAGCTAAGCTCTACCTACAACAACACCATAATGTGAGGCAACTTCTAAGCACAAGTGTTTTATGCAGCAATACCTATATCTAGTAACATTTGTTTCCTCTGTGTGAAACTACAGGCTCACTGGAAATCCAGTTTGCAGCAACATCCACCTTTCCCAAACAAGCTATTGCCTCGTTGGGAAACAAGCACCGTCGCCATATTCCACCAGTCGCGCAGAATGCGACCCCCGGTCATGCCCTCAGAAATACAACTGCCCCAATCCGTACGAAGGCGTGATGATTTTCAGGGCACCGTTCTTCCAGGATGTGACAAACCATTCGGTGTTTGAATCGCTGAAAGAGAGCATATGGAAAGAATTCGGGCCTTCACTGGGATCGGCAACCCTTGAAAGTCCCTTCTTCAACGGCAATTCTTATCTTCAAGTGAAGTTGAGACTCTGCCCGGCACGCGGCGTTTACTTCAACCGGTCGGAGATTCTGATTGAGCTTGATCTAAGCAGCCAAGCTTATGTACCACCTGACATTTTTGGGCCGTACTACTTCAACGCATCTTCATATCCCTTCCCAGGTGCCAGCTAGAATAGTAAAGGATAATCCAAGCTGATTTGCTTTTGGACAGAATGCTGACATGATGTTTTCATTTCAGGTGGAAAATCCTCGGTACATAAAGGTCTGATTGTGGGAGTTGCAGTTGGCTGTACAGCTATGATCATTGGGCTCTTCGCGGTTGGAATTTATGCATTCCGTCAGAAGAAGCGGGCTCAAAGAGCCATAGAAATAAGCAATCCTTTTGGTAATGCTATATTTTTCTCTAGAGTCTGTCTAAACTGTGATATTTGATCTGCATGCAATGTCAACTTCTCACCAAAGTTTATAGTCATAGACATGCTTAGAAAACATTCAATAAATTCTACCACAATCTATCGAATTGCTAAGATGATTTACATGAATTCCTTTGGTTTATCAGCATCATGGGAAACGAATGAAGACACTGGCGATGCGCCAAAGTTGAAAGGAGCTAGATGCTTTTCTTTTGATGAAC